>JARFJB010002414.1:322500-387500 GCA_036346205.1 Vesta saturnalis | reverse complement strand
TGAAAGAAAACGTACATTCTCGCTACCACAAGCGTTTTAGATATCACGCAAAATGAAACACAGAATAATGACTAACAGTTGCTGCAGCTTACACAAATAGTATAATTATTCCCTGAAATTATTATATAGATAAGTAATTCTTATTGAAGTTTACAGAAAACACATTAATATTTAATTAATTAACCGCCCAATTAAAGCGGTGACAATAAAGAAAAGAGGAGCGATTCGGTTGACCCGCGTTATTTATTTCTGAGAAAAACTAATTCAGTAGCCAAATATATAGAAAGAAAGGAGCCAGAAATAAATAATTGAGTCACTAAATCTTCCTCGCAACCTAATTTTGATTAAAAAAAAATCTTTTATGTGAAAAGAAATATTCAACAGTAAAACTAATAATTTCTGCACATGTAATTTAAATTCAATGATACCATTTAGCCACATCCAGTTTTTAAACTGTGACGCGCATACTTGAATAATGAAACTCGTCTGTTGCGCAGCTATCAGTTACATTAAAAATAAATGGTAGTTTTAATTAATAAGTAAGGCTGTAAATATTATCCCAACCAGATAATGAAACTCCCTTTATTGCAGAGTATAGGATTAAGAAGGTAGTACGATATTAAATCAACAACTGTTAACTAGAGGTTATTGATCATATTTGTAGATACAATTAAGGTGAGCATTTATACGGTTGTTAACCCTAACAGAATTCTATACCTTAATTCATATGCAGTAATGGAAGTAATAAACAAAATAATACAGCTAAACTCTCTGACATTATTTGATGGCGAGAGTTCTTACTCTAGCGATGGGATCGCAACTAAAGCAGGTGCAGCACTCCCGATATGATATGTCCAATGGTTTGTTTTAGAGTAGCCAATCCAACTTCCCATTTAAGTTACCGTAATGTTACAGATGAAGAAAAGGTTCGTAAGAAGAGTAATCTTTCCTTCTAACTCTCCAAATCGATTGATAATCTAATCGCTAAAAAAAAGTAAGGGTAGGTGAGCACGAAGATAAGAGAAGTTTATGAGCTTACAACTAAGTTGTAAGGCGTGCGATAAATGTAAAAACGAACCTGATAGGTTCGAATCTAAAGCTTTATACTTGTAATTTGTATGGGTTCCGTTCCCTAAGAAGGAAGATTTTAAATTAGTACCAAATGAGAAAAACTGTAATTCTTACCCCTTATTGAACACGATTAAATTTTGTTTAAAATCCGCAAAGCTTGCGATCAATAGGAATAGAAAATTTGGTAGGAATTCCTATTGTTTTGAAATCTTTTACCAGGATCCGAAACAATTTCGTATATTAGAAAGTGTAAAAGAAATCACAGAATTTTCGTAGCGTCTCCAACATGGCGGAGAAGAAAGTGAAAATTTTTGTTATCAAAATCGAATTTGTGATCTATTAGATGTAAATGTAAACGATTTTCCCATTGGTTATTTGATACATTAAACCTCGCCCTCTTACGAGAATGTCGTAAACTAACCTAAAGTATTGGTGTTTACAACCATTGCATAGTACAGAGTTTGGCTAGATGCCGACAAATGTCATACCTATTTACTTTTGGTAAAAATTATTAACATTAACAGGATTTTTGTTAAATTGCACAACTGAAGACTATAACATTAAAATGGCGTCAAATGGTAGATTATAATAGGGGGAGTTCTAATATACTGAGTTTCTAACAAACATACCTGAAATACTGCCTGCTTCTCATAAGCTTTATTATTTTCACTTATCCCTAATTCATAAAAAAATGTTATCTAAAAATTATGAAAAAATGATAAAATCTCGAGCGCCATGTTGTCTTTATATATATATATATATATATATATATATATATATATATATATATATATAGGAACAACAAAACCTAGCTAAGGAATAATAATAAACAATTTATCAAAATGAAAATAACATAACCTGAAATACTTAAATTTATTCAATATCGGATTATAAGGTTAAAAACCAGAAGTCATATGCTATTCTAAATTATATAAAAAAACATTACCTTTGAACGGTTCTGTACATACACTGTAACTGGTAACTATGAAGCAGAATGGTTCATTTGGTGAGGTCAATGTCTTGCTTATTTATCCTTAAAATATTGTATCCATAACTTTATTGAATTTCTTTGAAGTTTAATTCGCCAAATTTATTTATAAAAGTATGTAGAACTTGCGTTGTAAAATGTAATTCAAGTAAAACTTGCCATTTAAAATAATAGAATAGTAAAATTACTGACTTATACGTGCCATTAAAAATAATTATTATAAAAATGCCATATAAAAGTATGCATTAAAAAATATGAGTAAAATAATTGCAAAGTAAGTGCAAAGTGAGTACTTAAAAGGTGAGTACTTAAAAGGTGAGTACTTAAAAGGTGCCTAAAAAAAGCAAAGACTTTAGTTTTAAATATAATGAATTGGAGAATAACTTACCATCAATGATGGCACAAAATATAAAAAATTAGGTAAAAATCATGTTTACTGCTGTAACATTCAGCATTAAGTGAATTAAAAAAAAAAGCTTTCAGAATAACTCAAATGAGTATTCCCCTAAAAGTCTTCACGCTTGCGCGGATACAATAATATAAATCCAATTTTTTAAGAAAGGGAACTATTATTATTTATGTAATATTACACCCAAAAGATATGTTCTAGAAAATGCAAATTAAGTTGCCATTCTCAATTCTACATATTAATAATTAAAAACTTTTCTAATATTACGCCAAATAAATGAACGATTCTTAAATTAATGTACTTTTTAATACAACCACAAAAAAAGGTTGTTACACACCCCCTCCTAAAATTTGGACTCGGAGATCACCAAAGCGGAGATTCCAAACACTAAGCTAATAAATGAAATTATTAAAATTAAAAAAAATACAAAATGTTAAGCTAATTAAAATATAAGCAATATTAAAAAAATTACAAGAAAATGTACGAAAAAGTACGGAAAATGTGGTGATGTCGGTCAGGAAAGACCCCTCGCAACACCAAAAAAGCTAATGACGCGCTACCACCCACGCCACTGGTCGAGAATCAAGGACCCGATATCTTAAATAAAGTAAAAACTTTAACTGGTGGGGTTAGTGAAGCAAACCACCACCAGAAGAGCAAAATGAGTAACCGGTAAAAAAATTTGAATCTAAGGTAAAAAACGAACGGAAACCGAAACCTACCATGACCTGAAGGGACAGTGGGCAGAGAACCAGGAAACGGTCATCGTGCAACTTTATAAAAAATCATGGCTAAACGCCACTCTACTCGAGAGTATAAAAATAAAAAAAATCCTTCCGGGCTAACAATAAATAATCGCGAGATTTGAGGTCGAGAGAGAGCGGTTCAATTACCCTACCCCGGTGGTCTCAAACCAAGCCTACTAGGTACATAACACAACTACCACTGTCACGTTCGATAAGTGAGTCAAAATCGGTAAACCCAAGATACGACTATTTCATGGCAAATTAGCTCAGGATGCTTCGTCGTGGAGAACAAGAGGCCACTCTACCCTTCACGAGATTCAGGTTTCATGTTGTTCCACAGTCATCGTCCAAGACCCAACATACCCTAACTAACACGCACATTTTATAAATAAATCGAAATCTAGGTGAGTAGCAAAGAGAAAGATGATGCACTCTTACGAACACAACAACCCCCTCCTAAAACTACCAAAACGTCATAAGCAGGAAGTGAACTAACCGAGGTTGACACGAGGCGAACCGAAGTCCTCAAGCACCGTCCAAGAATAGTAACACTACACAAATCAGGAAAAACAAAATAACTAAATCAATCAAAAAATAAAAATGTATAGAAGCATTACTAGTTTTCTTATCAATGGTTATGAGTTTTACACGTCAAATTAACGATCAGAGGTAAACTCAAAATAGTTATCTTCAATTTTGCTATTGTAACAATAGCAAATTGTAAATCCAATAAAGGAAGATAATCTGCCTGAGAACTAATGTCCCAAAAAATCGGCAAAACAATCGCACAATGGGATCTAAATATCAACCATCGTGCTAACAAATGTAGCAACAATCATGCTAACAAATGTAGCAAAAAAAATAAGAGGTTTGCAAAGCCACAAAAATAATGTGCGAAATAAGCACAAAATAAAATTATTTTGAAAAATTATCAAAATAATTTAAAAATATAAATAAGAAAACCAGAATGTAAAAATACTAAAATAGAAAAATAATTAAAAGAATACGAAAAATAAGAACTAATGTGGTTTTAAATCCTTAACATGAAAAACACCTAAGGGTTTATTATCAATAGGTGGCCAATCGGTACGTAGTTGGACCTACCACCTCAATAACTTTCGCTTCAATAAATTTTGGAGCTAACTTTTGACTATAATTTTAGTCGCATCAGATAAAGTAAAATTCTTTTTCCAAACTAAATCGCCAACATTTAATTTCAACGGACGACGTCGCAAATTGTAAGATTTTGAATTTCTTTCGTAAGCTGCATGTAAATTTTGTTTAACATGTTTAAAAATAGGTGAAAGTTCATTTAAATCTTGAACTAATTGTTCACGGTTAGTAATAAATAAATCATCCTCTTTGAAATCCTTTAGTCGACCATAAAAATCTCCAGAAATAGGAACTGTCCGACCAAACGCCAAAAGGAAGGTGAAAATTTCGTAGACTCATGAACAGCGTTACGATTTCAATTAAAAACAATTCAACAGAGAATTAGTACAATCTAAGAAAATAAAAAAATGGAATTTACACACAAATAACACAAAAATATGTTAAACTTTCGCATCTAAACTACTACCATTAAATTTTTTATAAACATGAACAGAACTTTTAAAAATTGGTAAATATTCAATTAATTTGGAAAAAAATCTTAAGGAGGAATACTAACTGAAGTATTAATATTGTCATTATGTGACATAAAAATAAAATAATCTAAATTTGTAATTCATTATTCATTTCAAAGTTTTCGTTAAATGGATTCAATAAATTCTAATGAATCGTTACATAAAGTTAATAACTGATTGTATAAATATAAAAATTCATTATCAAAAGTAATGTAATTCAAGCGTTTCAAAATTTAAATAAATGTATTAACAATTGAATGTTATGAACTTTATCAATAACAAAACTTAAATATGATAATTGAGATTTACAAAATTCACATTTATCTTTTAATTAATATTTAAATTGGCATCAATAAACCTTTTAAAAACTTCTTTTAAATAAAACGTGTTCCTTGAAAGTACTTGAAAAAATAATAATATCGTCTAAATAAACAAAAACTGATTGAGATAAATCATGTCCTAAAATGTAATCAAATAAATTTCTCAATTTAATTTACATCTCTCACCTAATGTCAACCTTTCTACTTCATTTACAATTGAAAAAATTTTAATTCTACTAATAACTCATCAATATATAAAACATCAACTAAATAATTAAAATTTGACATAATAAAAATATTATATATCACAATCAATAAATTTCATTATATATATATACACATAAAAATACCAAGCGTAACCTAAATCGTAGCACTCCTTAAAATTCTGTCGACTCTTAACATAATCAAAATAAACAAAGCGAAAATAACTAGCATAATATGAAATAACAGCAAATCCCTTTTTCTGGCTCCAGTGTAGTATTAACACAAATATAAATAAAATATCAAATAGAGTAATAAATTTCAATGTCCCTGCTCGCCCGCGCCAAAGTATACAACAAACAAATAGCATCAAATGGTAGATTATAATAGGGGGAGTTCTAATATACTGAGTTTCTAACATACCTGAAATACTGCCTGCTTCTCATAAGCTTTATTATTTTCACTTATCCTTAATTCATGAAAAAATGTTATCTAAAAATTATGAAAAATGATAAAATTGAGCGCATTTTATATATATATATATATATATATATATATATATATATATATATATATATATATATATATATATATATATATATATATATATATATAGGAACAACAAAACCTAGCTAAGGAATAATAATAAACAATTTATCAAAATGAAAATAACATAACCTGAAATACTTAAATTTATTCAATATCGGATTATAAGGTTAAAAACCAGAAGTCATATGCTATTCTAAATTATATAAAAAAACATTACCTTTGAACGGTTCTGTACATACACTGTAACTGGTAACTATGAAGCAGAATGGTTCATTTGGTGAGGTCAATGTCTTGCTTATTTATCCTTAAAATATTGTATCCATAACTTTATTGAATTTCTTTGAAGTTTAATTCGCCAAATTTATATATAAAAGTATGTAGAACTTGCGTTGTAAAATGTAATTCAAGTAAAACTTGCCATTTAAAATAATAGAATAGTAAAATTACTGACTTATACGTGCCATTAAAAATAATTATTATAAAAATGCCATATAAAAGTATGCATTAAAAAATATGAGTAAAATAATTGCAAAGTAAGTGCAAAGTGAGTACTTAGAAGGTGAGTACTTAAAAGGTGCCTAAAAAAAAGCGAAGACTTTAGTTTTAAATATAATGAATTGGAGAATAACTTACCATCAATGATGGCACAAAATATAAAAAATTAGGTAAAAATCATGTTTACTGCTGTAACATTCAGCATTAAGTGAATTAAAAAAAAAAGCTTTCAGAATAACTCAAATGAGTATTTCCCCTAAAAGTCTTCACGCTTGCGCGGATGCAATAATATAAATCCAATTTTTTAAGAAAGGGAACTATTACTATTTATGTAATACTACACCCAAAAGATATGTTCTAGAAAATACAAATTAAGTTGCCATTCTCAATTCTACATATTAATAATTAAAAACTTTTCTAATATTACGCCAAATAAATGAACAATTCTTAAATTAATGTACTTTTTAATACAACTACAAAAAAAGGTTGTTACAAGACATGTAAATTGCTGCAATGTTTTTCAACACTGATTGTACGAATTGTTTGTTTAGTACATATCGACAAGAAGTTAAAATAGATAATTTTATAGCAATTAACACAATTATGTACAAATGAGTTTTTGTATGTTACAACCCATAAATGCAACATTAGAGATTATTAAGATGCACATCAATCACTTCTTAAAGAACACCTGCTTCATCTACCAGTTATTGCAAACCCACACTTGCAAGCCTTTGGTAGTTAATTAATCAAGAAAATATATAGTAATTTATGCAGAAAATAAGTGAAGATTGTTGAACAATCAACACTTGGACCAATTAATTCGATCAAATTGGAGTTCGGACTAAGATTCTTAAATATAGAGTACACAAAGCAAAAAATGGGAGAAAGGGGTGCCAGATTCTACAGTTCTCTAAGTTGCATCATCTAATTTACCAATTAAAGGAGGGTGTCTCAAGATTTGTCTCAAAGTAAATATGTAAATCGAATAGCATTTTAATTTAAAAAAAAAATAGTAAAAGTATATGAACATGTAAAAACAAAAAACATACTTTGAAAAAATAATTCATACGCTTAGGCGGAAGGTTTATTATAAAATAAATTGAAGCAAAATTCCCAATTGACCAAAATAAAAAAGAACGTGGTTAAACATAAGTTGCAATAACACGGGTCGTGAATCACGTCCGTGAGCCGAGCTTTCGTAGACAAAATTTCTAGAGCAGCACTTTTTGATTTCGTGGTGAGGGTGTACACGATAATATTTTACAAAAAAAATGCAAAAATAAAAGGAAATACTAGAAGATGGTTAACAAGAAAAACACTATCTTAATTAGTGAACTTTCCTATTATCCTAAAAATTTCAAAAACTTAATCAGAATATCGGAATTCCATTTTCAGTATTTATTCGCGTTGGAAGAATTAAAATTATCCTTATTGTTATAGACTTATTTAGTTTTCCATGCAATAGCTTACTGCTTGCAAGATATTTAAGGATATACTGCTAGTATCACAAATTATCATAATTTTATTTATTACAGTATTTTGTAATATAATATGAAGTCAATAAATAATAATAAGTATACAACAATTACATTAAATATAGCAATAATTTGTTTAATTTTATTTATAGAAAACAAAGTTTATGTTAAACCTATCTGGGCATAATTAACAAATTTGTTTAAGTTTGGTATTAGTATGCTCGCGGGTCAAAATTATTAGATAAACACTTTGATAGGGGCCGTAATGCGTTAGAAGTAACGCAACGTAGGTGAATTTAGTATCCCTATGTCTGTATAATTAAAAACGTAAAGTTCACTATACCTCTCAACTAAATTTGAGTTGATGTGTCATGTTATCCTAAAATTGAAATAAAAGTCCAAAAATGAAATAATACACAGTAGATTGTATTTCAGATAAACCACTTTCTACTTTCGTTTTAACCAGTAGTACCTGGACAGCACCATGATTTTAGTTGAACTAACCATGTTCGTAAACATATGGATACACAGTTTCATATATCTACATTTCGTGTTGTCTAAATAATTCTGTGCTAAAGTCTACCTGACACACCCTGTATAAAATAAATAAGAACCCATAGGAACATGTTACTATAATAAATTATTTAATCTCAAGAAAAAAAAATACAATAGTTTATGAAATGAATAAATTGTATAATAGGCCCTATTCAATCTGTCTAGATTAAAACTTGTAAGCAGTTTTGATTTATTTCTCAACTTTATTTCTTCTACAGACCATAATTCCCTCCCAAATCTTTGGACTCACGTAAATCCGTTAATCCCTTAAACCAACGTTTTAGTAAATTTGCCGCTGATTTTTTTTACAGTTCTTGTTAAACTACAAAAAAAGATCGTGCAGAGTAAATACCTCTGCACAATCATAAAAGAGATTTCTACTAAAAGCTCCACCAGTTTGCTTTACTTATGAGATCTGCAACATTATAACTGGAAAGCAGCATATACAATGTAAAGTAAATATCTATGCGAATAAATTTAAATTAAATTTTCGGAATAAATGTTTGTGTAACTGATTTTACTATTCTACATATATGGCCATATGAACCATCTTTAATATAATTAATTACAAAGAAAATAGGACATAGATAGTAAAAAAAATGCACAGCTAATGCATTAAAATTACATACCTTTAAACGCAAATTTTTTCCTTCAATTTGTTCAATTCCTGACCCATATGGATCTTTTTCACATATCAAGTTGTTAAACTATAAATATATATATAAAACTCTTTGCTGAAGCGATTATATTTCGTAAACATACCGTAACGAAACAAAACGAAACGCACCCTTCGTATTAGGGCGCTAAGCGCGATATGAAATCACCCACATTATCTACACATTTCGCTGATATTACGCGCATGTCGCAAAACTGAAAATGAAAAATGGGAAAATAATTTATGTATAAAAAATTAGTTTTTAATGATAAACCAAAAATGATACGAAATGACATATTGAAAGTGATGTATAAAATGAAGAAATCCATTAAGGAAATGAGTTTTTTTTTAACAAAAGGAAGCTTATTAGAAAATTTTAATAAAAAGTGTAAAACAAACTAGAAATAACTTTAAAATTAGAGAACGCAATTCAAAAAGTAATTATTCAACTGATAACGTCGAATACAGAAACAACATTATGATTTATGCAAGAACTAGAATAACACATATCAAATTTGATCAAGTGAGTGTAATTAAACCACTGTGCATACAGCCGTAATGAAGTAATACATATTCAATTATATTTGTTACATACAAACTTATGGTGATTGAAACTAATGGATACGCACATTACGGCCTTAAACCTTCCATCATGTTAAGAGTAAGGGGATTTATAATTTCTAATTATGTGTAATATTTTAGTTCACACTGAGACATAAACAGTTTCATTTTTCTATGTATGGTTACCACGTAAATATATTTCTGAATTTCTAAGTTCTGTAAAGAGAACGTGCTAAAAGCTACATACCATTTTAGTAATAAAAGGTTCGAGATTTAAACACCCAACAGTGAGAACATAAAGCATATTTCACACAATATAAGATTGTCTTCTCCCAATATGTTGTCATTCAGTCTATTTCAGCTAGCTATGTTTATTTTACAACTTATTATTTGCATAAATAGCATTAGGTAAACAGGAATAATCCACCAGATTGCATTAAATGTGTTGCACACATCATTACATTTTCCCACTTAAGAAAGGCGAACACTAATTGTAAGAGAAATTACAATGATGAGATTTTGTGAACCAGAGAGAGTTTATACATTTAATAATAGGTACTCCAACATCAATTTCACACTAATCGGTAGGTGCTCATTTCTGTGCTCATTTTATTTCTTGAGTTCTAAAGTCAGTACTTTCTCTGGGCGTATCTTGGAAATACGAAAATTGATCGGATTACATTAGATGTTTCGATTTTATATTGTGTGTGAAAATAATATTGGGCGTGGAGCACCATAAGTAGTACACGGGCACTATCCGCCATTTTGTTTTTTGTGACGTCACATCTGGGGCACCTTTCCCGCCACTTTTTATATATGCCCACGTGAGGATCGTATTTTTCACCTGAGAATTAAAAGATTTTATATAATCTGTGTTTACTAATATTTATTAGGTACCGTTTTGATTTTTATCAAATGAGATTGCATAATTGTTATTAAAATTATTATTACATTTCTTTTAATTCTCATCTACAGATTGTGACCTTTTGCCTATACGAAAAAAAATTATTTATACATTGGGGGTTGTATTCTAATAAGGGTTCCTAGTTTTGTAAGACGGGGATCTGTTCATGTAAAGTACATGTAAAGATGATGATGACAAGTGTTTTCATAATAAAAAGATGTTATTTAATCTGTTTATTATTATTAATATTTACTAGGGTTGTTTTGATTTTTATCATGGATATAAAAACCTAGTCCTTAAATGATTATTCTATGCAGTCTTTAAGACTGCATTTAAGCGTTAGCTCAAATTTTTTCAATATCTGAGGGTAGCATATTGTATTTATGACAATTAACTTCCATCTGAGGTTTAAATATCATTGTGATCTAGATAACTGTTTTACAATGTGTTTTCATAATAGGATTTGTTATAAAGGAGACTTTATAATTGTTATTAAAATTAGTATTACATTTCTTTAAGACCTATTTTATTTTATAATATACTTATTTTGCCATGAAAAAGTCACCTTCAACATTATACATAATTAAATATGCATAATTAAGTTGCCATGCTTTAAACGATTTTTCACCTTAAGAACGTTAAAAGTATATGTACAAGATTTAAACAGAAATAAAATGCATTAGTACGATAAATGGTTACACATATAAATTAAAGGCTGTTTTACGCTTCATTGTGTACTCCCTTTAATAGTGGCACCAATTATTAATTAATAGTAAAATATTGAAGGTCGGCTGCTAAATTATATGCTCAAGGTTTAAGTGGAAAATAAAATTGGGTTAATATGTTAGTTAATACACATATGCATTATAGGCTGTTCTACGTTTCACTGCATGCTCCTTTTAATAGTGTTATTAATTAAAAGTGAATGTTAAAGGTTGACAGTTAAAATTATGTATACAAGGTCTAAGCAGAAAATAAATGCATTAAATGGTTACACATATGCATTATAGTTGTTTGTTTGTTTTACGCTTCATTGTGTGTTTTAGTTTAGGGATGATTTTTTTTAAATCAATTGCATTACTTTTAATACCTAAATTAAATTACGTAAAATTGATTATTGGTATGGGATGGCTTTCTTTAAAAGGCAGTAAAATATATTTATAGCCATAAAGCTTATAATACCTGTTAAAAGTAACTACTCTTTATTTATGTAGATCAGGGTTGCGACAATTTGCTACGTCTAACAGTAAATTATCGAAAACATCCTCAAATCTAGGTAATCCATAATCTCCTATGTTAAATATTAGTGTGAAGACATTTTTGGCAGTCCAGACTATTGGGGTGATACACTTCCCTTATATTCAGAATTAAGGACATCGTAATTTAACCTATTTAAATCTTCATAGAGAACATCACTACCAGCATCAACTTCTCCGTTTTCATCTTGGGCGGTTATGTAGCTTATTAACAAGTAAAGCAGCTAATACCCTGATACTGCTTCATAATAATACTCATTCGATTGTAATTATGCTTTAAAAATACATGCAGCGGATAATATACAATCTTTATTTGCCGCCATTATTATTACACAGATATGGCATTATTCTTAAAATTAGCTAATTTCCCCATACCACCTTGAAATACTACATAGGCTTTCAATTCTTCTTCATCCCTGAAGCTGTACCGCATACATCTTTCTTGAGATTATACAATTCCAGATCAGTAGCATATTTTCTAATACACAAGACAGCATCTTCAATATAGCGGTGTATACGCCGAAAAAATGTCTTGTGTCTTCTACTTCTTCTTTAATCTAGATTTCGCCCGTATATTATTTTTTACATGCAAAGTCTGCCTGTCTGTCTTATCTGAAAAATTTCTGTCAAAAAGGGTTTATAATCAAATTAAGTATACCGGACTCTTATTAGAACACCATGTTTTAACCCCAGCATGTTTACCGATAAGGGCCTGCCACATAAGACGATTTTACACACAAGTTTTGCCTCGGCAGAACTGTCGAAAATAAAGGTTTAGATTTTTAAACGTACCCCTAGGGGAGAAATTAGAGTGTTTCTACAGAAAATAAAAAAGTGTACACCACGCATAAATCTACTGCGAGAAATTTACTTGAGGGTGGTACATTGCGAGTAACATTTTTTCGAGTTATGGTGAACTGATCTTTGTGGTATGCGATCTTTAAGTAATCACAATAGTGAATATAACTACATACTTGCGGTGATAGATGTGTATAGCAAGAAAGTTTGGATATGGCAGCAGCCACAACCACCACTACCAGCTACACCGAGCAGATCAGTTGTAGACGCAACAACAGCAGCAGCGGCAACAGTATCATCATCATGAGGTACATTCCAGCAGCTACAACTACTACCAGCTTCATTGAATGGGTCGGTGGTAGACGCAACAGCCAGCATCGGTCAAATCGATGGGGTCTGTGCCATCACCGAACATAGGAGGACGTGGGGTAGCTCTATATTAGAGTCACGCCTCAGAGCACCACTCATCCCACCCCCCATTAAGGACTTAATTACGTGGATGTGGAGGGCATGGACATGATTTTAAGCATATTAACTTATATAAATAAATAAATAAATAATTTTTCTTTATATGGTTTTTATTTATGCCTTATATCCAAACGGTAAAGTGTCAAAGTTTTCTATCCTCCGTCGTTTAGAGTAACTTATTCTATACTGTTTAGCTTCAGGTCGAGTTAATACATTGTAACATCTGTCTCTAACTATTTTATTATCGTTATGTACGTAAAGAGAGCCTTTACTATTGCTAAGCACCATATCTTCCATCGATTAGTTTATAACACGAGCGTTTTTATAGTTTAAGGTAATACCCTTCACTTTACACACCGATTTAATTGTCTCGCACTAACAAATTCAGCTATATAAATTCCTTCACCGTACGTCTCCAGCTTGTCGGTCATCTGGCCAAGAAAATCCCCGAAAGTTGGATTCCAGTCGTCGGGTTTCACCACAAATATAACACTGTCTGTATTATAATACAGAACGCGACGGTCCAGCTTCTCCAGATAACTACATAACTCTAAACGTGCATGAGTTGTCGTGTACGCGGCTATGGACACATTAATAGTTTTTAGAGTTTCGCCTTCACCGTCAGGTCTATCCTAATTCATCATTACCACATTATCATTAATGGGAATAATGGATTGTACCTGAACTAGAGGATCTGTAAGCAATTTGAAAAAGTCCTTTGGCTTAGATACAAATACTGCTCTGGGTTAAATTTTCTTGTTGACCAAACTTACCACAAAAAGAGTTTAACACAAGTTTGGCCAACTATCTTCAGCCGAGATTTTTCTTGATGTTCTTTTCGTCCAGCAGAAGCCTCTCTTTATCGTAATATTCGATTATGTAGTTATGTAGCAATCCGGAACATTCCTGTTTGAGTTTCAGGAAATTATCGAGGTCACCACTAAACAGTCCACCCTTTTCCGCAGCTTTGTCATATGTGGTTACCTCATACTCCTAAATCTCAAAAACGTCCAAAACTGTATAGTATTTAGCGATAGCCTTACGCAACTCGTCCGCTACAAATGTTCCTACGAAACTACGCTCGGGTTCACTATGATCGCATTCTCCTTCATTTAACGCTGTACCACAAGTCCTACATAACACAAACATCAACTTGCCATGCATGTTTAGAGATAAAACAGAGATCAGAGGGCGGTAGTACTCGACATTTACTAGACCCTCTACCGTATCCAATGAAATGTTCTTACAATCTAAACCTACGTGACTTTTCGGATGACCTACAGAATATTTACAGTATTTATGTACATAGGGGTATAACAAACACACGGATGGTACCCGTGTACTACTACCATGCGAACTTCCAATCTATAAAATGGAAATTAAAAGAAATGAAATAATTTTAATAACATTGTAGTGTCCCCAGGTACCCTATCTTTAAAAGCGTAATTTGAACTTATTCGCAATAATGCAAATGTAAGAACAACACAATCGCTAAGGGATGTACTTGACTGACAATAATGCTACTATTACTCAAATTAATTGCTTGCGTTACATTGACTTTCCTGGCAATATTTAAACCTTTAGAATCTATTTACAAGTCTGATATTCAATTACTCGCAAATCTCAAATCTGATCAAAAGAATTGGCCGTCTAATGGTAGCTGCGCTGGGTAAGGAGTAAATAAATCATAACAAAGGGGTCGGTACCCAAGCTTGAATGACTCCGTTAGAAAATACATAATCGCTTTCTCAGCTTACATATTAATCTATACAAAACAATAAATTTAACAGTAAAGATGGAATTTGAGGAGTTTCTAAGGTCATCTGGACCCGTGACTGTACACCTCGGCCTTGTTTATAACAATTTAACCGTTATCTATCCTACCACGTTTATCCACGCTTCACTCTCGCTACACAAATATTAATAAACAGTCAACAATGCCAAGTCATACGAACAATGCAGGCATGGCACTGTCTGAAGCGGACTCCTTTTATTTTTGGAGATTTCAACTTAATGAGCCTGCGTGCGTAATTAAACAGTCAATTTTTACAAAGCAATGCATGATTTTTAATACGATACGTAGGCTTGTTGAATTGTGTGCCGCAAGCTTTGGTATACCTCCAAATACCTACTTACACTTGAATATATTCCCTTCAGTTAAACACTTTATCACAAACACGAGTTCAGATACACGGTTTAAGCTCAACGTAACAGCGATTATTTATAGTTTAATTTTTGGAAAAACTTACATTAAAACCTACACAAAATGAAAAGGACGAATTCGCGTTTTTAGTTTTACTAAAATCTACACGATGAAAATATTTATAGACAGAACGGTTTACAATCAGGGTTGGTAATTAAACATCGGATAGATCCGGCTGAACCGAAACTTCAACCACAACTTCCGTTAACTTTCTCGGTCCACTACCTACAAAAATTTTTTAGGATAATTAAGCAATGTCATTTGCAAGAAGTTCATTACGAAAATGGGCAACATTGTAGCAAAACAATAATCAATGTCAAACAGACGTTTAAAACTCCGTGACAGACAGAGGTTAATAGACTTCTAAAACTAAGTTAAAAGAATGAAATAATTTTAATTTCAATTCTTTTACATAACTATAATTTATTTTTTAATTTGCCCTATATTTGAAAGTAGGGTTCCCGATTATAACTTATCCATAAATTCATTCTGAGGTGTTTTCAATTGAAATAAAAGATTTTCATCAAATTTCACAAAATAATTACCACATGTCTAACCATCATATGGCATAAAAAAGAACGCTCGATAGTTAAGGCGTACGGTCGGAAGACCGCAGAGCACTGGTGCGTGGTTGTTTTGGAGGATAGCTTAAAGTAATGGTAACATGGTTAGATAGAAACCGGATAATAGGCGCCACAGGCTTTAATAAGGAAATAGTCAACCAGTGCTGAAAGGAGAGTAAACCTGTAAAGCCCGAAACAGGATTTAACCAAAGAGAACTAGAAATGAGTTAACAGTTCGATAATGTAATTTTATTGTCGATATTGTGTCAAACGAATAAAAAATTAACATTCTACACAAAGCAGTAAGCCATACGATATACCTGAATACTTATATAACGAGTAAATTTATATATATATATATATATATATATATATATATATATATACAGAACCCTGAAGAAACCAATATTTAAATTAAGATTTACGATGGCAAGTAGTCAGCCACAGCTTGTGTCCACGGCAATTACAACTTAAAATTTCCATTATCAAAGAAACAAATAAAATTATTATGTCCCTTCCGGCGCTGTAAGATCTTACTGGTCGTAGCCTGCATTGGCCAATTTAACACATTGTGATATTTAGTAAAACCGAAAAAAAATTTTAATTAATTAACTTGCCATACGCTTCACAGTATAAAGCAAAATCATTTGTTTTTCAGGAAAACACTAATATATATATATATATATATATATATATATATATATATATATACAGTAATTGGAAAGCTTGTTCGGTCCTCAGTAAATAACTACAGTAACAATTAAGAGTAATCAAGAAATTTAGAGGAAATAAAACTGTAACAACCTTGTCCACAGGAAAAGTAATGTACATAACACATAAAGATTACGAGACAAAATTACAAATTCATATGAAATTAAATGTTTAACTTTTGCATTAGTTCACCGTATTGCAAATAATCGTTACACCGGTATATTTCAATCAAAACAGGAGTTAAATCGTTGGGTGAATGTAGCCACAGAAGCTAGAATTAATTAGGTTAAAATGGAAGCTACATCTTGTTTGGGTGCGGTCTATCAAGTCACTTTTAATGATTCAATTAAAGCTTTACTTGTGATTGAGTGTAAAAATGTTCAAAACTGAATTAGTGAATATATATATATATATATATATATATATATATATATATATATATGTATATACCGTTTTAGATAAAAGAAGGAAAGTGAACTGCTGGAAGCACCTTAAATATATAAATTTCATTAAGAGGTAACAATTGTCAACTATTTTGTTAAAAAATTAATATATCAGTACATTTATTTTCGTTGTAGAAATTCACTAATAACCGCCTAGGTGTATTTGAAATTTGGAAACACGATCGATTAACCAGGTGACGAAGAAAAGATCTGACCTATACTGACGAAACTACTTATGTGATCTTGCAACCTTCATGTACTGTTCCAATGATCTAGCAGCCTTCACGTATATGGTCACGGATGTCAGCAATACTCTTACGCCTTCCAGCGATAATCATGTACTTTGGCTGTAAAGTAACAGTAAAGGTTGACAGAAAATTTAAAAGGAATGCCGTTAGAACGTAGGTAGTATGGAGATGCTAAAAGAAGGTAAACATAACTACGTTATTATTAATTATGACCGTTTATACCTCTTACAGGTGATAAACGGGCCGGTATGAACATTCAGCGCAATTTCGATTGAGATGTGTTTATTTATGTAAAGAATTAGTATTGAATGCTTTATATTCGAAAACCTGAAAACAATTAATTACAATGAGGTTATCAAACATGTACTACTTACCGAAGATGTGGACGAATGAATAATTTCAATAATATCCGCCTTTTAAAAGAGTTAGTAATGCTTTTACTTAACCAAATATTACTTTAAGTGAGAATTTTCAAAAAATGATGCTTCAGCATCCAATAACCAGAAACCAAAAATCGTCTAGAAAATCAAGCGCGTTCTTAAAAAGGAAGAAAGAAAAATTGGCCAACACCTTAAAAGCAATTTTACAAACTTGAGAAAATTTGTATTTAATCACCGTTGCCAAAAGTAATAGAAAATGTGATTTGTGGATATCTTTTTTTCTATTTGACCCTAATAGATCCCAGGTTCCTTTTTAACTGCGTTATATTAAATGATCCGAAATCTCAGAGATGTCGCAAGGTACTAAATTTGACTTATTTTAAGTAAGTAAGAGATGTGCAGAAGTTACATACGTTAATTTAAATGCAATTAGAGATGCGTAAACATTTGCGAAATAGTGAATTGAAGCATGCAACCTAAGAATAAATTGCTGTTTTAGTAAGTAAATTTGACAAAATGACAAACGTTATCAAAGAAACGTTTTCCAATTAAACACGTAACAGATCCCCAGCAAGATGGAGACCTTCGTAGAGGAACTGTAAAGGATAAAGTATGAAAGAAGTTTGAGTTTAGTACACTAGGACCTACACAAAGCCTAAAATCCATGAATTCCCAACCACAGTATTCACAACCCCAATATATATAAACAGTAAAACCAAAACCCTGCGAGGAAGAAAGCAACCCTAAGTTATTACCCAACCTAAGCAAACAAAGAACCCACCACATTAACAAGAAATGAAAGACAGAGGAAGAAAGTTGAAACATGACGCATATACCACCATACATAGCTACCATGCACACACTTCACAACGCCACAAAGAACCACCTGACTCCCAAACTCCACTTGGGTCCCTCGGCATTCGGCCGTGAGAAAATAAGAAAAACAATAAATAAAAGGAGACAATCGTGAGCGAGAATGCAACACAACACAAGCACAAACACAAACACAAACACAAACGCAAACACAACAAAACGCAAACCAGACGCAAACGCAAGCAAACGCAAACGCAACCCAACACAAACACAAACACAAACAACACAAACACAAACACAACACAAACAAACACAAACATCACAACAAAACACAAACACAAACACAAACACAAACACAAACACAACACACACAAAACAACACACACAACACAAACCACAAACCAACACAAACAAACACAACACAAACACAAACACAAACACAACACACAAACACAACAAACGACAAACACAAACACAAAAACCCTGAAACAAACACAACACAAACAAACACAAACAACAACAAACCAAACACGCAAACACAACACAAACACAACACAAACAACCAAACCAAACAAACAGCACAGCCTGAGCACGACACAAACCTGAACCAACACAGAGCCTGGGCACAGGCACAGACACAGAGCCTGAACACCACACTGGCAACCGCACAGCCTGAGCCTGGGCCTGAGCCTGGGCCTGGGCACAACGGCACAGCCTGGCACAGGCCTGAGGCACAGGCAACCGGCCAACAGGCACAGAAACAACAGGCCTGAGCCTGAACACAGGCCTGAGCCGGCACAGGCCTAGCGACAAACACACCGGCCTGGGCACAGGCACAACGAGGCCTGAGCACTGGGCCTGAGCCTGGGCCAGGCCTGAGCACAGCAACCAGCCTGGGCCTGGGCCTGAGCCTGAACACAGGCCTGACACTGAGACCTGAGCCTGAGGCCTGGCCTGAGCCTGGGCCGACGCACAGGCACTAGGCCTGGGCCTGGGCCTGAACAACACAGCACAGGCCTGGGCACAGGCCTGAGCCTGGCCTGAGCCTGAGCCTGAGCACAAGCCCACAGACACGCAGGCCTGGGCCTCAGGGCACAACTGAGCACAGCCTGGCACGGCACAACGACACAGGCCAACACTGAACACACACACACACAGGCCTGAGCCTGAGCACAGCCTGGGCCTGACAAGGCACAGCACCTGACCACACTGGGCCTGAGCCTGAGCCAGCACAGCCTGAACACACACAGGCCTGGGCACAGGCCAACACAGCCAGAAGCACTGAGCCTGAGCCAGACAGACCAGCACAGGCTGGGCACAGACACAGAGCCTGAGCCTGAGGCACAGACCAGCCTGGCCTGGGCCGCAGGCCAAACACAGGCCTAGCACAGCCTGAGCCTGGCACAGGCACAGGCCAGCACAGACACTGAGCCTGGGCCTGGAGCACAGCCTGGGCCACACAACACAACGAGCCTGAGCACGGCACACCAGGCCTGGCCTGGGCCTGGGCCAAGCTCCTGACAAGGCCTAACATGAGCCTGGGCACACCGGCCTGGCACAGCCTGAGCCTGAGCCTGAGCCTGGCCTGGGCCTGGGCACAGCCCTGGGCCGGCTACACGGGCCTGGGCCTGAGCCTGAGCCAGCAAAGCCTGAGGCCTGGGCAAACTGACAGGCCTGAGCCGACCTGGGCCTGAGCCTGAGCCTGGGCCTGGGCAACAGAGCACAGCACAGGCCTGACACAGGCACACCTGAACTGACCTGGGCACAGGCCTGGGCCTGCGAGCCTGAGGCACAACCTGGGCACTGGGCACAGGCCTGGGCTGCCGACCGCCTAACGGGCCACAACGCCTGAGCCTCGACAACACACACACCTGAGCCTGACAGCCTGAGCCTGGGCACTGCACACACAGGCACACCAACACGACACAACACAAACCTGAGCCAGCAGCCTGAAGCACAAAACAGGCCTGAGCCAAGCACAAACAGAGCCTGGGCCTGAAACCTGAGCCTGGGCCTGCACAGCACTGAGCACAGCCACACAGGCCTGGGCACACACAACAACGCAACACAGCCCAAGGCCTGGGCACAGGCACTGGCACGGGCACACAACAAAGCACAGCCTGGGCACAACCCTGAGCCTGGAGCCTGACCCGAAGCCTGACACAGGCACAGGCCTGGGCCTGGGCAAACACAGGCCTGGCCTGAGCACGAGCCACGCACCGGCCTGGGCCTGGGCACAGAGCCTGAGCCTGGGCACACGAGCCTGGGCCTGAGCCGAGCCTGGAAGCCTGAGCCTGGGCTGAGCCTGGGCCACTGGCCTGGAGCCTGGGCCTGGGCCACCAACACAGACACAGCAGGCCTGGGCCTGAGCCTGGGCCTGAAAGCACGGCCTGACAGGCCACGGGCCTGAGCCTGGGCCACAGCCTGGGCCTGCACAGGCACCTGGGCCGACACAGGCTGGGCCTGAGCCTGGGCACAGCACAGCCAGCCTGGGCACACACACCAGGCACAGGCACAGGCCTGAGCACAGGCCTGGGCCTGGGCACAGGCCAACACAACAAACACAAGCCACCAAGCAAACAGCGCACAGCCTGGGCACAGGCCTGGGCCAGGCACAGCAGCCTGGGCCTGAGCCTGAGGCCTGGGCACAGGCACACTGGCACACACAGCGAGCCTGAGCCTGGGCCAGCAGCCTGGGCCTGGGCCTGAGCCTGAGCCTGAACCCGAGCCTGAGCCTGAGCCTGAGCCTGAGCCAACAGGCACAGCCAGGCCTGGGCCGCAGACCAGCCAGGCCAGCCACCAGGCCTGAGCCTGGGCCTGAGGCACACGAGCCTGGGCCTGACACACCGGCCACACCACAACAGGCCACAGAGCACAGGCCTGCACCCAAGCCTGGCACACAGGCCACAAGCACAGCCTGGGCCTGACCACCAGCACAACACACACAGGCACACTGAGCACAGGCCAGCACAGAGCCTGGGCACAGGCCAGCCTGGGCACAGGACACAGGCAAACAAGGCCTGGGCCTGACAGGCACTGAGCCGGCACTGAGCACAGAGCCTGAGCACAGCAAGGCCTGCACACAACACAGGCCAGCACTGCACAGGCACAGGCCAACAGGCACAGGCACAGGCCGGCACAGCCTGGGCCTGAGCACAACACAAACTGGGCCCTGAGCCTCACAGCCTGAGCCTGAGCACAGGCACGGGCACGAGCCTGGGCCTGAGGCCTCGAGGCACAGAGCCTGAGGCCTAGCAGGCACCAGCCACAGGGCAACTCAAGGCCTGCCAGGCACAAACACAGGCACAAGCACAACTGCAAGGCCTGGGCCTGGGCACAGAGCCTGGGCACAGGCCCTGAGGCCTGGGCCTGGGCCTGCACAGGCACGGCCTGGGCACGAGCCTGGGCCTGGGCACACCTGAGCACAAGCAAACCTGGGCCTGAGCCCTGGGCCTGGGCACGGGCCTGCAGGCCTGAGCACAGCCTGACACAGGCCTGGGCCTGACACAACCTGAGCCTGGGCACAACCTGGGACACGGCCTGAGCCAACGGCACAAACCTGAACACAGCCTCACGCCTGAGCCTGAACACTGGGCCTAAACAAACCACAACACTGAGCCTGAGCCTGAGCCTGAGCCTGAGCACAGCACACAGGCCTGCACACTGAGCCTAACAGCCTGAGCACACGCAGGCCTGCACAGGCCTGAGCCTGAGCACGAGCCTGAACACAGCACGAAGCACAGGCCTGGACCTGCGGCCAAGGCACAGCCAACGGCCTGAGCCTGAACCCTGAACCTGAGCCTGAGCCAGGCACAGAGCCTGAGCCTGGGACCTGGGCCTGGGCACAGCACAAACACACAACACGCACAACACAGCCAACACAGCCAAGACAAGCCTGGGCCACTGGGCACACACAGACACAAGCCGGCCCCTAAGGGCACAGGCCTGGACCGAGCCTGGGCACAGGCCTGGGCACAGCCTGAGCCTGAGCCTGAGCTGGGCACGGCCTGAGCCTGGGCCTGAGCACAGCACTACTGGGCCTGAGCCCACGGGCCTAACCCAGCCTGGAGCCTGGGACACAACAAGGCCTGAGCCTGAGCCTGGGCCAAACACACAGCACTGAGCCTGAGCCTGGGCACTGGCCTGAGCCTGGGCCTGACGGCCTGGGCCTGAGCCTGGGCAAACAAGGCCTGAGCCTGAGCCTGGGCCTGCAGGCCTGGGCTGAGCCTGGGCACAGAAGGCCTGAGCCTGACAACACAGGCCTGAACCTGGGCCTGAGCACAGGCACGGCACCACAAAACAGCCTGAGCCTGGGCCCGAAGACAGCACAGGCGCAACCACACACACAGCACAGCCTGGGCACAACCAACAGACCAGGCCTGAGCACAGGCACAGCACAGCACAGGCACAGGCCTGAGCACTGCAAGCCTGGGCACAGCACAAGCACGAGCACAAGCACAGGCCAGGCACAGGCACTGAGGCCTGAGCACAGGCACAGACACTGGGCACAGCCTGAGCCGGCACAGAGCCTGGGCCAGGCACAGGCACAGGCCGAGCCGGGCCAGCCAGGCCTAACACCAGGCACAGCACAGCCACCGAGCTGGGCACAGGCCTCACAGGCACACTGGCCTGACACTGGGCACAGGCCTGGGCCTGGGCACAACCTGAGCCAACTGGGCCTGAGCCTGGGCAAACAGCCTGAGACCATGGGCCTGGGCCAATGAGCCTGGGCCAGCAACAGCCTGGCACACACTGAGGCCGCACAGCCTGGGCCTGACCTGCACAGCCTGGGCCTAGGGCACAACGAGGCCTGGGCCTGAGGCCAGGCACAGACACTGGGCCTGAAGCCTGAGCCTGAGGCCTGGGCACAGCACAGGCCTGAGCCTAGCCTGGGCCTGGGCCAGCACAGGCCTGCAGCCTGGGCACGCAGGCCGGGCCTGGGCCAGCCTGGGCCAAGGACGACCTGGGCCTGGGCCTACAGCAGAGCCTGGGCCTGGGCACAGGCCACCAGCCTGACACCACAACCAACACAACCACACAGGCACAACAAACCACACAGCACAGGCCACGCAGCACAGCACACAGGCCTGAGCACAGACACAGGCCTGGAGCCAACAAGAGCCTGAACACAGAGCCTGGGCCAAGCCTGAGCGCACAGACCAGCCAGCACACACAACAGCAGCACAACAGGCCTGGGCCAAACACGAACACAGACCAGCCGGCCGAGCCAGGCCTGGGCCTGAGCCTGGGCCTGAGCCTGGCACCAGCCTGGGCACAGGCCACGGCCTGGGCCTGGCACGGCCTGGGCCTGGCCTGGCACAGGCCTGAGCCTGGGCCTGGGCACAGGCCTGGCCAGCCTGGGCCTGAGCCTGGGAGCCTGGGCACAGACACAGGCCGAGCCGGCCAGCCGGCCTGAGCCTGGGCCTGAGCACAGGCCTGGGCCTGGGCCTGAGCCTGGGCCTGGAGCCTGGGCCGGCCAGCCTGGGCCTGAGCCTGGGCCTGGCCAGCCGGCCAGGCCAGACACAGGCCTACGGGCCTGAGCCTGGGCCGGGCCGGCCTGAGCACGACCTGGGCCAAGCCTGAGCAGACCGACTGGGCCGGCACAAAGGCACTAAAAAAGCCTGGGCACGGGCCTGGGCACAGGCCAAACTGAGCCTGAGGCCTGGGCACTGGGCCTGAGCCTGGGCCTGGGCACAGGCCTGAGCACAAGCACAAAGCCAGCACAAACATGAGACCAAAGCCTGGCACAAACTGAAACCTGGGCCAACAGACAAACCTGAGCACTGGGCATAGCACAAAGCACAGCATAGCACAACATGACACAGACCTGGAACAGAAACAAAACTAACTGAAACTGAAAACAACACATGAACAGACACATGACCTGAGACAAACAAAGACAAAACAGACCAAGACACAAGCAAGACATGCATGACAAGCCACATGGCACAAAAAAACCAAACAAAATGAAACAAGCAAAACAAAAGAAAAAAAAAACACAAAAGCACAGACAAACAAAACAGCAAAGACAAACACAGACAAAACAACAGACACGAAACAAAATAAAACAAACATAACACAAACAAAACAAAGCCTGACCTAAGCCTGGCACAGAACACAGACACGGCACAACATGACCAAAGCACAAACACAGACACAGCCAAACAAACAAGACATGGCACAAAAAAGCAACTAAACCTAGCACATAAGCAAGACTGACACAGCAAAGACCTAGCCTAAAACACTGAAACACAACAAAAGCCTGAAAAAAAGCATAGCACAAACATAAACACAAATGGCCTGACCTGGCACAAGACAAGCACAAACACAACAACAAAACACAAAAAAACCAAACATAAACCTAACCTGAAATAAAAGCCTACCTAGCCTACTGGCTGACCTGAAACAAACTGGCCTGACCTGAGACAACTGAAACCTGAAGACACAAACAAAACCAAAACAAAACATAACAAAACAAAACCTGAAAACAAAGCAAACAAACACAAACACGAACACAGAAGCCATGACCTGAACACAGCACAGACCAGGCAAACACAGACACAAAGACACAGCACAGCCAGACACAAACACAAACCAGACAACAATACACAAAGACCTGAAAGCCTAAAACCTAACAAAACAAACAAAACAAGCCATGGCACAGACAAAGCTGAAAACACAAAAACAACAAAACAAACAAACAAAGCCAGAGCATGGCAAGCCTGGCCAACCTGAACACAGACCTGGCCAGACAACATGGCAAACAAAAGACTGAAACAAACATAGCACAACCTGGCAAGAACAAAAAACACAAGCCTGGCCTGACCTGACCTGGCACAGACATAACAAGCTGAACACTAAACAAAACAACACAAGCCAGACGGCAAACAAAACCTGGCACAGAACACAAACACAACGGCCTAAAGACATAGCCTGACATAGCCTAGCCTGGCACAGCTGAACCTGACAAAACAAAACATAAATACATGACCGACTGACAAACTGAACAACACATACAAACCAACATAAACACAGAACCTACAATACACAAACACAAACTGACAAACATAAACACAGAACACAAAACAAACACTGCAAAACAAACACAAAGCACAGAACACAAACACAAACCAGCAAACACAAAACAAACACATAAACAAACAAAACACAAACACAAACACAAAACACAAACATAAACATAAACAAAACAAACACTAAACACAAACAACAAACACAAACACAAACACAAAACAACATCAAACACAAATACAAACACAAAACAAACAAAACACAAACAAACACAAACAAAACACAAACACAAACAAAACATAAACATAAACATAAATATAAACAAAACATAAACACAAAACACAAAACAAAACACAAACATAACAAACACAAACACAAACAACATAACATAAACTACAAACACAAATACAAACACAAACACAAACAAAACAACACAAACACAAACAAACAAACATAAACACAACAAAACATAAACAAAATAAAACACAAACACAAAAACACGGCCTGGGCACTGGGCCAGGCCTGAGCCTGGGACACACTGAGCCAGGCACAGGCCGAGCCTGGGCCAGGCCTGGGCCAGGCCTGGGCCTGAGGCCTGGGCCTGAGCCTGAGCCTGGGCACGCACAGGCCTGAGCCTGAGCCTGAGCCGGCAGGCCTGAGGCACAGGCCTGGGCCTGGGCCAGGCCTGGGCCACTGACACAGGCCTGGGCACAGCCAGGCCTGAGACACGAGGCCTGAGCACTGGGCCTGGGCACAACCTGGGCACAGACACACTGAGCCTGGGCCTGGGCCTGGGCCTGGCACAGGCCTGAGGCCTGCACACGAGCCTGGGCACAGGCCTGGGCCTAGGCCAAGCCAGAGCCTGGGCCTGAGGCCTGGGCCTGGGCACTGAGCACTGAGCCTGGGCCTGGGCCTGAGACGCCTGAGCAACAGCCTGGGCCTGGGCCTGACCTGGGCACACTGGGCCTGGGCAAACAGCCGGCACAATGGGCACAGCACAGGCACAACAAAGCCTGAGCCTGAGCAAGCCTGAGCCTGACATACACCTGAGGCCTGGGCACACAGCCTGAACAGACACTGGGCCTGAGCCTGGGCCAAACGGGCCTGGGCACAAGCACAGCACAAACCTGGGCTGAAACCAGGCACATGAGCCTGAGCACAAAGCCTGAGCCTAACGGGCACAAGCACGACACAGCAAGGCACTAGCACAAGAAACCAGGACAGCACAGGGCACAGCAAGCCAGGCAACAGACACAGCACAGGCCTGAGCACAGACAACACAGGCCTAAGCAAAACAGCCTGGGCCTGAAGCCTGAGCACTGAGCACAGAAGACCTGAGCCTGGGCACAGCAGGCAAACAGCACAAACAAAGCTACGAGCACTGGGCAACACAGAGCACTGAGGCACAACACAGGCCTGGGCCTGACCTGAGCCTAAGAGCACAGGCCTGAGCCTGGGCCCAGAGGCACAAAGCACTGACAGCCTGGAGCCAGACAGCAACAGGCCTGGGCCTGGGCACTGAGCAACTGAGCACTGAGCAAACCTGGGCCACCGAACAGGCAAACTGAGACAAACAAGCCAGCTGAGCCTGAAGACACATGGGCCTGGGCCTGGGCACAAACTGAGCCGGCTGGGCAACGGCAAACAGAAACACAGACCTGGCCTGAGCAACAAAACACTGGCACATAAGCATAGAGCCTGAGCACAAAGCCAAAACAAGCACAGACCAGACCTGAGCATAGCCTGAAACAACCTGGGCCTGAAGCACAAACCTAGCTGACACTAGCTAAACTAAACAAGCTGAAAACTGGCCTGGCCTGGGCCTGAGCCATGGGCCGCACAGACACAGGCCTGGGCAGCACAGAGCCTGGGCACAAAGGCACAGCAAGCACAGACACAAGCCTGAAAACAGACCTGAGCCTGGGCACAAGGCCTGAGCAAAGGCACTAAGCCTGAGCACAAGACCTGAAGCCTAGACAGACCTGAACAGACCTGAAAAACCTGAGCCTGAACAAACACAAAACATGAGCAAACTAGACACAGGCACAGACCTGGCACAAAGCCTGAGCCTAACACAAAACTGGGCCTGAGCAAACAGCACTGGGCACAAACATGAGCCTGGAGACCTGAAAGCACAGCCTAACCTGAGCCTGGGCCTGAGCCTGAGCCTGAGCACAGAACTGAGCATAGCAAACCTAACCTGGCATAGCACAAACCACAAACGACAACAGCCACACAGAACTAACTAAACACACATAACAAAACAAACAAAACACAAACAAACACAGACCTAACACAAAAACAGGCACAAGACATGAACAAGCTACAAAAACCTGAGCAAACAAGACACAGACCAACAAACACTGAGCACAAATGGCCTGAACACAACACAGGCACTGAGCACAGGGCCTGGGCACAGACACAGACCTGAAACACAGGCCTGAGGCACAAACCTGAGAAAACAAACAACACAGGCACAGAAGCAAACAGAGGCCTGAGCCTGAGACAAAACAACATGGGCAACACAAACAAAAGGCCTGAGCCTGAAAGCACACATACACAGCCTGAGACTGACCTGGGCCTGAGCCTAAAAAAGCCAGGCCAAACAGAACATGGCACAAACAAACATAGACCTGGCATAACCTACCTAGCAAACAGAACTAACTAAAAACAACTGACCAACAACAGCCTAGCCTGAAGCCAACCAAGCCTAAAAAAACCAAACATGAAACACAGACCTGACAACCAGAGCAAGACAAACATGGCAAGACCTGGCAAACAAACCAAATGGAACACAAAACCAAAATAGAAACCAGCCTGGCACAGAACCTGACACAAAAAAACACAGACCTGGGCTGGCATAGCACAGCAAAACATAAACAAACAAGAACCAGAAACTACAAACACAAACATAAAACAAACTAACTGACAAACTACAAAACAAACAAAACAAAACAAAATGAATGGCACAAACAGGCCAGAAACCAAACACAAAACAGCAAAACAAACACAAATAAACTAAACATGAAACAAAAGCCTAACCTGACTACTCACAAACTGACTGACTGCCTAGCACTGGCCTGGCTGACCTACCTGGCCTGACCTGGCCTGAGCACTGACCTGGCAACATGACTGGCAAATAACAAAACTACCTAACAAAAAACATAAACATAACAATAAACCAAACATACAATAAATAAATACACTAACATAATAAAAATACTAAAAAACCTACAAATAAACCTAAAAAAAAACATAAACTACAATAAAACTACTACTAACTCATAAATACAAATAAATAAACATAACAACATAAACTAACTAAAATACATACAATACATAAATAAACCAAATAACTAAAACATAAACTAACATAAACTAAACACTAAAATAAATAAACATACAAAATAACATAACATCTAAAACAAAACACTAAAACAACAAACATAAATAATCACAAATAAAATAAAACCTAACATACAACATAAAATAAACAAACTCATAAAAACAATAACATACATAACACTCAACAAATACAACAAAACTAAACATAAACAAAACTAAAAAATTCAACCTAAACTGCCACAACAAAACATAAACACAAACCCCACTCATAAACACTCCATCCTCTCTACCCTACTCTCCTCTACCCTCAACAATCCTCACAACCTACTCCTCCTCTATATCACCTCCCTACTACCACCCTCAAACACACACTCCACCCCCCACACACACCACCCTCCAAACAACAACCTCCCCCTATTCACTCAATAAACCTTTCTATCACCTATTATTTACTTATGGGCCTGGGCCTGAGCCTGGGCCTGGGCCACTGGGCCAGGCCACACACGGCCTGGGCCTGAGCCCAAAGCCTGGCCTGAGCCGGCCGCCAGGCACAGACCAAGCCTGGCCAGGCCTGGGCCACAACAGGCCTGGGCCAGGCCTAGCCTGGGCCTGAGCCTGGGCACAGGCCTGGCCTCACGACACAGGCCTGGGCCTGACCGGCACAGGCCTGAGCCCCGGCCGGCCGGCCTGGGCCGGCCTGAGCCTGGCCGGCCTGGGCCTGGCCACGCAGGCCTGGGCACGGCCTGAGCCGGCCTGAGCCGACCGGCCTGGCCTGAGCCTGAGCCTGGGCCCCTGGCAGCCTGAGCCTGGCACGGCCTGAGCCTGGCCTGGGCAGGCCTGGGCCACAGGCCTGGGCCTGACAGCAGCAGGCACGACACGGCCTGGGCCTGAGCACAGGGCACAGGCCTGGCAGCCTGGGCACGGCCTGAGGCCTGGGCCTGGGCCTGAGCCTGGGCACAGGCCTGGGCGCAGGCCTGAGCCTGAGCCTGGGCACAGGCCTGAGCAGGCCTGGGCACAGAGCCTGGGCACCTGGAGCCTGAGGCCGAGCCTGGGCCTGGGCACTGAGGCCTGGCCTGGGCCTGAGCCTGGGCCTGAGACACGCCTGGGCCTGAGCCTGACAGCCTGGGCACACTGAGCCTGGGCCCACAGCCTGGGCACTGGCACAGAGCCTGAGCCTGGGCCTGAGCCTGAGCCTGAGCCTGAGCACAGCCTGGGCCTGAGCCTGAGCCTGGGACACACGAGACACAGCCTGGGCACAGGCCTGGGCACTGACGGCCTGAGCCTGGGCCTGAGGCCTGGGCCTGAGCACAGGCACTGGCAGCACAGGCCTGGGCACTGGGCCTGCAACGCACCTGGGCCTGGGCCTGGGCACAGCCTGAGCCTGAGCACAGGCACTGAGGCACTGGGCAACGGGCACAGGCCTGAGCCTGGGCCGAGCCTGGGCCTGGACAGCACAGGCCTGGGCCTGCACAGGCCTGGGCCTGGAAGCCAGAGCCTGAAGCCTGGGCACAGGGCCTGACAGCACAGGCCTGGGCACTGGGCCTGAGCACAGGCCTGGGCCTGGGCACTGAGCCTGGCCAGCCAGCAAGGCCTGAGCACAGAGCACGGCCTGGGCACGAAGGCCTGGGCACAGCACTGAGGCCTGACCAAAGCCTGGGACAAACAGGCAAACAGAGCCTGGAGCACAAGGCACAGGGCCTGAGCAGCCTGGGCCTGAGCCTGGGCAACAGGCACACAAAACAAAACAGCCTGAGCCTGAGCCTGAGCCTGGGCACAGCCTGAGCCTGAGCACAACTGAAGGCCTGAAGGCACAGACCTGGGCACAGAAGGCCTGGGCACAAGCCTAGAACAACTGAACACTGGGCACAAGGCAACTGAAAGCCTGAAGCCTGGGCCTGAAAGCACAAGACCTGGAGCCTGACCTGGGCACTGACAGCACTGAACAACACAGAACAGCCTGGACCTGACCTGACAAAACTGAGCCAGCACAGGCCTAGGCCTGGGCAACAGACCTGGGCAACTGGGCCTGAGCCTGGGCCTGAGCACTAGAGACCTGGGCCTAGCCTGGGCCTGGGCCTGGGCCTGGGCACAGAAACTGGAGCCTGGCCTGAGACACTGAGCCTGGGCCGACAAACACAGAGCCTAGACAACTGAGGCCTGGCTGAGCCTGAGCAGCACAGACAACAGCTGACAAGGCACAAGCTGACAACAAACAAGCACAGGCCTGGGCAAACAAAACATACAGCAAAGGCCTGAGCCTGACAACTGAGGCCTGGCCTAGCTACATGAGCAACTAAACATGGCACAGCACAAGATGGCTAAGACAAGCCTAAGCAGCAAACAATAGGCAAGCACTGGGCCAGCGCAACAAAACAAACACTGACACAAGGCATAGCACAATGACCTGGCCTAAGCACAACAAACACTGAAAGCACAGCAGACACTGGCACAGACAAACTAAAGGCCTGGGCCTGACAAACCACAAGCCTGGGCCTGAGCCTGAGCCTGAGCACAATGGCACTGACTGGCCATGACACATACACAGCTGGCCTGACACAACCTAGCACATGCACAAAGGCAACAAACTACTAGCACAGCAACAGCCTGGCCTGGGCCTGAGCCTGACCTAACACAAACAACAAACACTAAACACAAACACAAACTAAACCTGACAACACAAACACAAACACAAAACAAACACAAAACAAAACACAAACACAAACAAACAACAAACACAAACACAAACACAAACACAAACACAAATACAAAAACAAACACAAACAAAAACAAAAAACACAACACAAAACAACACAAACAAACAAATAATACAATTCAAACACACATAAATACTAAAAAATATACAAATTAAAAATATAATATACATAACTCTAAAAATTCAAATATCAAACTATAAACCAAACACTAAACATCAAAACATACAAACAAAACATAAATCATCACTAAACAAATACAAATATAAACAAATAAAACAAAATAAAAATAAACAAACAAACATAAATAAAAAAACACAAACAAAACACAAATCACACAAACAAACAAATACAACACAACAAAACAAACACAAAAACACAACATAACACAATCACAACACAACACAAAAAAAACAAAACAAAACAAAACAACACAAACACATAAACAACACAACACAAAACAAAACAACACAAACACAAACACAAACAACATAACAAACAAAAAACTAAAACAAACACAAACAAAAAAAACATAACACAAACACAACATAAACCAATAAACAACAAAACAGCAAAACACACACATGGCAGACCACGACAGGCAAAACACAAACACGCGCGCGGCAAACAGCAAACTGACCGAACACGGAAGACACAGCGGCGCACGGCAGCGCGACCTGGCGACGGCAGCTACACACGGCGGCACTGACCTACCGCGCGCGGCGGCACGCCCCGACGCCCGCGCGGCACCACCAGCAACACAAACACAAACAAAACAAACACAAAACAACAAACACAACACAAACACAAACACAAACACACACACACACACACACACACACACACACACACACACACACACACAAATCTCAGATGCTCACACTAATCTCAAACGCTTTTGAGCCTATGTACGTTCTGAAAAAGGGTTTTCTCGTATTTCCGGTGAATTATAAAATATGAATCATACGTATAGTACTCCTCAAGAAATTTTCGAAATATTTGCTTCCTCTTTTCGAACGCTCAACCCTCGAAACATTACAAGACACTTGTTACAGGATGGAAACATATTATCCTTTCATTCTTGTATAACTTACTGTACGATCATATAAACTGTTTAATGTTACACAACCAAATGTGTTACGTTCCCTGTACGTTTAGTTAGTTGTTCAGTGGGGTTGTAGAATTATGTTTTGCTTTTCTTTTTTCTCTAAGTTGCTTGTTAAGCACGATTAATTTATAACTTTTGGATTATAGTAGAATAGGTAGTACTTAAGTTTTGTTACATAATGATTTTGTCTTTCTTTCTCTTTATTCGCACCCCTAATAGAATTAAATTTATGTACATATGTTTTGTTTTTCTGTAAAAACTTGTACATCTGCGATCAGTGTGGTAGTAAACGCAAAAATATTTTAAGGAAGGGTGTTGGTCCTGTAAACTGAAAACTTTAATTATTAGTATAAATTCTACTCGCTGTATCCATCCCTGCAAACATGTCAAATTGGTATCATGTTCGAGTGATTCCTTGTTTGAAGCCTTCAGTTCTCTATAACTATGAGAAATTTTGCTATTGACATTGTTCTATTTGTGTATCGAGATATGTAGCCCTAAAAGTTAATATTGACGTGTTTGTGGAATTTACAAAAAAAAGTTAAATAAGTTTGATAACACCAACTCCCAGTTTGCGACAAATTTTCCGTTATTGAATCATAATTTATATCGGATACGTCACAACCTTCTTCATTGAGTGGCACCCCTGACTGAAAAATAAAAAGTCGTGACAGTCTTGACCATTGGTGGATTAGAATCTGAATAGGGGGATCGAGATTAATTTGATTTGTTGATCAGAGCACGTAGTCTGAAGTCTACGCTGGGTCTATGGACCAATAAGAATCCAAGTGCGTGACCTACCCTCACGCTCTCCAGTCAGAACCATAACCAACCAATCAGAATACAGCTCCTTAGGCCTCCAACCAGATCACCCACTGAAATGGACCAAAGGAGACCCTACAAAGACCAATCAAAACCACACCCTTAGATCCTCCAATCAGAATGGGCCTGGAGCTTCAAATCACAAGTGGGCGTCCGGTTAACCCTCCCGGATCTACTGCCAATAAGTCCAATACTAACAAAAGGACCCTAATTGCGGGGGAAAGGTAACCGGCAAACCACGGTCACAAAATGGCCGACAAGATGGTAAAAACAAAATGACCCTGCCAACCAGCCATACCATAGTCTGCCCTTAGGCTTAATCACAGTTAATCTGGGACAGTATGACCGATCAATCAGATGAATTAAATTCCATCTCACTTCCACTCACTTTCCCTCTCACTCCCACTCACTGTACGTGATCACATTATGAGAGAATTCTTGGTGACCCCATTCTAGTGATTGTATAAGAAAATGAGTAGACATATTTTTTAAAGAATGTTTAATTTTACATAACTTTACTATCAACATTTTATGGAACACGGCTTTGAATTTTACTATGTTCTTTAACTTCTATTTGACATAAAGTTTTAACCCTCTGTTTAACACAGATTATTGTTTTCGTTTTTACAATGTGCCTACTTTCGTAATGAACTTATTATAAAAGAGGTTGCATAATTATCCTAAAAAACTTGTTATTAAAATTATTTCATTTCCTTTAATTTTCATTTTGTAAGTTGAAAGGTCGCATGTTGTTCCACACCAGATGTTTAATTTTAACTACACATGTTAAATTTTTATAGTGCTTGGTAACTTAACATTTCTAATTGAAGCAAGTTCTGTACTGCAATTTTAATTTTTAACAATTTCAAATTAAAGTTTTTCACAACTTTACACTTATATCATAAATGGATTAAAAATTTTGATTATGACTTTTTTCACTGTTAGCCTTCGTCCGTTAGAGGGTGTTCTGATTTGCCATTTTCAAGGCAGTTTAATCATATTTAATTTATTATGGGTCTAACTACTCTTAACTAAAATTAGATTCCATAGTGGCCTTTATACGTTTATCGAACTGTATAGCAGTCCTATATTTCCGTTTTCATATTTTTCGTGTCATAAATTTGTTTTAACATCTCAAGGAATTCTTAAAGATTACCATATACTGAGGACGGTAAATATTATGGAAACGTTTAAATTTATAAAAAATATGAATATAATAATACACGTTTTAAAAAATCCCAGAGATAAGTATTTTAATCGTACAGCTGTGTGTAATTATTTGTATCCATCTAATCTGTCATGTAATTAACTATGTTTAAATTACATTACCCACGTTTGCACACCGCGCTTATTAGTTTCTTTAAGTCGCACTTATTATCTGCAAGTGCGGGCCAAGGCAAACCTTGCCATTATTTTCTTATTACCAGCTGTGAATTTATCGTTTTCGGAATTTGCCACCGTCGAAGACGTAAACCCTCGAGATAAAGCAAACGACGGCATCCGACCACAGGTTTACAGTGTTTAAGGCAGGGCATTAACAAGGTTAAACATACAGGATCTAGAGATGAATTAAGTGGTTACTTGGATATCGGAATCCGCAAAGCGGTTTCGGGATAAAACGCGTTTAAAAAACATTAACAAAAATTTAGTAAATTATGCGTGACCTCAAAACGAATTGAACACACATTCTCCATTGAAATCCGACCAATAACTTGATTAATGAACGAAGACAAAAAACACCCCAAAGAAACAAAAAGCTTCCAACACGAAAAATTTATATATATATATATATATATATATATATATATATATATATATATATATATATATATAAAGTTCTAAAAATATATATTATTACCACTCAGCAAAGGTGACAGACTAGTAAGTCCAAGTTCGAACCTGAGGTAGTCAAATGCAAAAAAATTATATAAATATGAATTGACTAAAAAATAGTCCTTCTCAGGACTAAGCCTGAAAAGAGAGTCCGCTTAAACGTCGCCTCAAAAAGCAAAACTGTAAATACCGATCAACTCAACTAATATGAAACCACAGTTACAGAACACTTATAAGACAGAAATAATTTGAGGTAATGTTTTTAAAAGATGACGTTAAACATCAAAAATATATATTTTCAAACAAGTAACCTAAAAAAGATGTGGAACCTCGTGACGAATCACACGCGCATTATGCACAAGTTTAAATTTGAAATATAGCAAAAAGCAATTTAAAATAAAGTTATAATTTTCAGTTAAACACTGTGTATACAATCTTTATCCATATCATTTGCAATTTCTAAAATACATTTAAGGGAAAACCTAAAAATAGAATGTAAGTTTTTATTAGATAAAAACAGATAATTCAAAGAAAAGGTGATAATGAAAAGCTTCATGGTACCCAAATGACGAGTCTTACGTACATTTACTTTCCACCTTAACGATCCTTAAGGGATCAGTTGTAACAGGTAAAAAAATGGATTACTGTCGTCGCCAGGGAAGTTTACCGCTACGTCCTTAATTTATGAATTTAGTTATCCAATTTCTTTATACTGTCTTCTCATATAAAACAGTGAATTAAAAAAAAAAAAAATAAATTTGTAGTCCAGAAAACAAACTTATAAACCAAAAGATTTTTTATAGCAATGAATTTTTTCCATTTACAATACTATAAACCTCCATTTGTTTGTTTATCCGGAGTGTTTCATTTCTTTTAATCATCAATTACACGAAAGAAAATCCTCGCCTGATATCAGTATCTGCTGTCCGAAGTGTCCATTAATTACAATCACGAAATTACAGGTGTGGCAAGCGCCATATTTGAGAAGACAAGAAATATCAAGTTCAGCTACATCTAACCTGTTTTAACAAAAAGACCACGCAAGAAAACAAAATCTGACGATCTACCTGAAACCCAAAATGGTCGTAAAGAATACGTTATACAAGTATGTATACACAAAGTGAGTAATAAAGGGTTTTCCAATAAGAGGTGTTATTTTGATATTCAAAGAAAAATGGAATTTTTTGAGATAATTGATCGGATGCTTATTTCATTATAAAGAGGAAGGTATGCCGTTAATAATGGAAAACAATGTCAGCCAAATGGCTACCACGACCACGCTTACAGGACCATATCCTTTTCATGAAATTTTCCATAACCAAATCGCAAAGTGACTGCCCTATGTCATCGATAGCCTCACGAATTCCATCTTTGAGGTCTTGAATCGACCTGGGCTGTTGGCGTGACCTTATCTTTCACGTGGCCCCAAAGGAAGAAGTCGCAAGGTGTTAAATCACCAGATCTCGGTAATTGTGATCACCTCCTGAGAGATAACACGGTCCGCAAACTTTTCCCGTAAAGATCAAGGCTTGTTGTGAAGGGTTCTTGTTGAAAGTAAACGTTGTCCAGATCAATACCATCCAATTCCGGCCATAAAAATCATTAATCGTTCTCGATAGCGCAATCCATTCACCGTAACTGTTGCTCAGCCTCATTTTCGAAAAAGTAAGGTCCAATGACCCCGCCAGGCCATAAACCGCCCAAACAGTCACACGTTGAGGATGGAGATTTTCCAATAACCTTTTTGAGCCCCAGATGCGACAATTTTGCCTGTTGACGTACCCACCGAGGTGGAAACAGTCAAGATGATTTTCGATGGAATTACGGATCATTTTCATGCATTTCAACGACCCAATCAAAAGACACGACGTTGTTGATGATCGGCCCGAGTTCTTGTGTTAACTGAACTTTATAAGGCAAGACCCAAGTCATGCAAAATACCAAATTTTGGAATGCCCAATTCAAAGAACAAATGGACAAACCTGGTTTTCTTAAAGGGCTAACAGCAATATTCTCAGTTGTTCTTGAGCGACGGCATTTTTATTTTCATCATTAACTTGTCCCAACAGCTAATTTGTTTACCAATTTCTGTATTGCGGTCCGACAAGGTTTCGACGAAAAAATGTTTTAGTTTACGAACCGTCTCTGCCAAATTTTATAGTGAATTTTAAAATTTCAATGCGTTGTTGAAGCGTGTATCGTTCCATTTCTATTAATCGCGTAGTTTTTACTTGTCAAATGTCAATAAATGACACTTCAAAAGTGATATCACCGAAAAGCTATTCAAAATAACACCTCTTATTAAAATTTATTACATCACAGTCCTTTACACATTTTGAATACTAACATTTACAGAAAACATGTCACAGTTGCAAATTTAAAACAGAAATTTAAACAGTAAATAAGGTGAATCTTACAATCCAGTCCACGATTCAAAAAAAAGACTCCAACAATTTAATGAAAAAAAATCGCAGAAATGAGAATTAAATTTAAACAATACGTTAAAGAGATCAATTCATTAATCGTCGCCAATAAATCTTTTAATTAAAATCATTATGGGAATTTTATACTGAAGAAACAATAAAGCAATGGTATAAATGGGAAATTACAACAACACAAAAACTGGTTATTAACATCGAAAACTATTTAAAGTGGATATGATAGTCACCCATTAGAAGTTTAACACAAAATGTTTACAACCCAATTAGTTAATAAGTTCATACAAAAAAAATTTCTATTAGTAAAATGTATTTCAATTAAACAATATATTTGTAAAGATTTAATAAACAAAACGTAACCACTAAATTAGCACCAAAAAAAACAGGAAAATACAAATCGTTCCATAAAATTAGAAAAAAATTAAATTTTAAATATTTGTTGAAAATTAAAAAAACATAAATAAAAAAGTTTTATAAGTTATATACTTTCTTTTTGTATTAAAAAGTAAATTACAAAAAGGATTTAACCACATTTTCCATAAAACCACATTAAATGTCATCCAAAATTAATTCAATTTTATTTACAATTAAAAAAAAACCATCTTATTTATCGTTTACTGAATTGGTAAAACAATTACAAATTATGATTATGAAACGTAAATTTAAAAAAACAAAAAATAATTTTCCATCAATTTTTAATCAAATTTAAACTGTAATTGAAAAATTCCACAAATCTGGCCTCAATTATTAAATGTTTAATTTAGAAAATTAATTTTGAAATTCAATGTTTATATTAAACAAATTGAAAATAACACCAAAACTTTTTCAAAATTTTTTGTAACAACATAAAACGTTCTCAATTTTACAAAATAAATCAAAAAATAATTGTATTTAGAATTTGAGCTTTAAAGCTATCCCCATTTTCAATCAGAATTTATTAAACGAAAATAAATTTTACTCTGTTTTTATTTCATTTGTACTTTGTTCGTTCGTGTTTTGGCGAGGATAATATGTATTGTGCAGAAGCATCCAAATTTCGTCCCTTCCAACGCCCCTAACAGAAATCAATTGTAGCATGAAACATAACTAATTACAAGTATGCAATCGTAGCACTTAAATGGAAAGCTTTAATGAGACACATCACTTACGCCCACCCCATTCTTCACTCTTAAGTAATATCAGTTACAGCACGAAAATATAGACAGGTGTATGGTAAAAGTAAAGGCCTCGTGTGTGTCTGTCTGTGCGTGCGCGTGTGCATTTGCGTGTGCGTGAGCGTGTTCGTGTGCCTGTGCGTGTGCGTGTGCGTGTGTGTGCTGTGCGTGTGCGCGCGTTTTAGAATATCCTAAGTTCTGCTGTTAGGCAAGAATAACTTTGCCATACGCTTCATAACTGTTCCGGAAATGTAATTCCATACCCTCCTCACAAAATCCGAATTGTAATTGAAATAAATGCCCTTACTTAATTGTTGGAACTATTTTCAGAGTTCTTAGGAACAGCTTAGTACCTTTTAAAGCTTTAAATAAATGAAATTTGCCTTGAAAATAGGATTATCTGCGTAGTAATGGTATAAAGTGCCCTGTTGCCAACACCAGACCAGGGACAATCTCCTCTTGCTGTCCCAAGTAAGGGTGGTGAGTAACGATCCTAAAAATCCTTACCACTAATTTTTGCTAGTAATTAAATTCCTATCAAAATTTATTTCCTATTTCCTTCAGCAACTGAATGTAGTATTGTTTAAAAATCCTTTCAGCTGCCCACTACTTTCCCACTCCACACCATATCCAATATAAACAACCCGTTTGCCCACACTACTGGTTTTCATACCTCTTTCCTTAACTTTTAGTAAAGAAATCCTGAGAGTGTTTTACCTGTGCTTTTGCTAAAGAGTCTAAGTCGTACCCGATACATTTTTTTCCTAATGATTTGCAATTTTCTGTTTATTTTCTCAATCATTATTATTTTACCAACAGAGGTTTCGGCCCCGAAAGGTTAAATAATTGTTGTAAGGAATTCCTGCCCGACGAAGATAGTGACCAGTAAGTGATCTCAGGCACATTTACTCGGAGTTCGTACCTCGAGGGGTGTGTCTCATCGGATGTCGGGTCGAATCGGTCTGAATCAATGACTGGAAAAGATATACGTTTAAAATGACACGTGTTTCTTATCGGGTGGGTTACTAAAATTACCGAAATTAATAAGTGATTAATGTAATATAATTTATAGCGGGATGTGTCCCTGCGTGTTTCTAATAATCTAGTAAATGCATAGTAGAAATGGATAATAGAAAAAAACTTCGTGCATTAATTTGCTTTCATGAAGTGATAACAAACAAGAATCGTAGGTATATATCTGTGGAAAAGGCTAAGTTATCAAACCGATTATACATCAGATTATGTTGAGGCATGGAGGGCTTATTACTAATACGTATAAACGTTCTATCTCATACAATATTATTTTACTCTGGAATAACTTACCTTCATAATACAAATTATATAAATTCACAAAACCACCGAAATCTCGAACAAATATGTTTCTTTAAAATAAATGATTTTTTTTCTCTTAAAATTCCCAACTTATGTACAGTATTTATATTATTTTAGTTATTTACAGGTGTAATGTCAGTGAGATTTGGTTTTAACGTCTGGTGTGGCATTTTAGGCGTTAAACTTATTGGGCCCATATTTTTTAACGAAACATTAAATAGTGAAAGGTATTTGAATTTACTACAAACTGATTTAGAAAATAAACTTGATGATTTACCACTGATTGAGAATATTAATATCTGCTTCAAACAAGATGGCGCACCCACAATTCAAACATCATCAGCGAATATCTTAATAATCTGTTTCCAAATTCATGGATTGGTAATCTAGGGCCGATTTATGACCACCCAGATCTCAGACTTAACGCCCTTGGACTTTTCCTTTGGGGCTACGTAAAAAATCGAGTGTACGTGCAAACATTTGAGAATGCCGAAGATCTTCGTAAAGCTGTTCTTGCAGCATTTGGTAGCAATTACGTCGACACTACGCTGGGCACAATTATGTTTAGAACCGAATGGTCAATTGTTTGAACATCTTTTATAATTGGATAATTATCTCCAATACTATTACCTGCTTAACTCTTGTTGTTATCTATTATTTGTCGTTTTCTCATGTTTCACGGCCTACTTATTGTTAGAGTCTTTAATCAAATACATTTTTTTAAATTTTCTTTGTTGTTTTTTTTAAATAGGTAGTACATGTACTATATCATTGTAAAGAGGATAAAAAAATACGATCAATTATTTCAAAGCCGACTTGTCGTTCCATAAGAAAAATTTAATTTAGGGGTTAAAACTAAAAAATAGAAAGTGCAAAAAAAAATCCAAATTGATATTAAATTTCTGCATAAAAAATATCTTAAGAAAGTGCAAATAAAATTTATATGTCTAATATAACAAGAAAGATATTACAAGAAAAAGAAATTTGACATTTTTCTTTTTCTTGCCATAAGTCTTAAAATACATGGAAATTTGGAAATTGGAGAGTGTCCTATAATTTCACTAATCCTTAGGAGTAATTCATCTAATTTAACCAAATCTGTATCTTTTATAATATGAGATCCCCATGCTGGAAATGTTATCTGGACACGTATATATATATATATATATATATATATATATATATATATATATATATATATATATATATATATATATAATATATAGTGTAAGTTTGGTTTGTTTCAGAGTACTTGTTTATTTTCCATTGTTAATTTTATGGTAGAAAAAGTTGCAAGAATTTAAAAGAAAATTTGAAGAGAAAAAATTAACCCTTCCAAGAAAATATGCTTTTTCAGTCTACACTTTCCGAATCTTGCAATAAAACGAGAGGTTTACCAAAAAGATCGCTTCTCTTTGAAGTCTGTTTAAATATGTCAATAGTTCATGAGTTCAAGCTTGAATTTATGCATAGATGAATACTTAAGAGTAATTGACAGCATGAAGAGCTTTGATAATAAGTCAATAAAGCTTTTCATTCAAAAACTATTGTAGTCGTATATAGTGTTGTGAAATTTTGGGTATGTCAATGTGTATTCATTAATATTGTTTTATTAAATAGCATTGATAGAAACCTTAGTAGAAATGAATTAATATTTTAACAACACTGTTGATGATAACCGTAACCGCTCAGCGTATGTACAAGATATTAATAAAAATGTAGTATTTGAACCTAAAAAGACAATAATTTTTATTATTCTTGTTATACAATTAGTAATATTATTATTATTATTATTATTATTATTATTATTATTATTATTATTATTATCATTATTATCATTATTGTACATTTATTATTATTTTAAATTATTGCATAGCTTCGCAATTTTATGTTTCGATCTTCCAATTGTGTTAAAAACGAGAGTCGACATAATCCTAATTTACACAAAAGTTTTCACCTGAAACAAAAGATAACATCAAGCATTTCCATAATTCTACGTTGTACGTGTTTAAAGCTTTGTTCCAGTTGCTGTAATTGACGATAATCAATCTCTACGTAATTTTCGTTCATCCTCGATATTGCAATCATCTTCTTTTGTAGCAAAAGAGATTTATAGAAGTTCCATTTTGTAACCTTCATTACTAAGTTACAACAAACTGCAACTCAAATTTTTCTTTATTCAAGTTTCCGTGTTCCTGCACCTACCTACATCGGACATTTCTGAATGAATCGTCAATATAATATTATATCTCGTATACTTAACAAGAGAGAGAAACCTTTAAAGTAATAAAATTAATAATAATAATTTCAGTAAGCAATACAATTGAACTATTTATATTAATATTGGTGTATAAGTATAATATCTGGCCACACGACCTTCCACACTCCAAAATGGGGTGTCTTTTATAATAAGTTCATTACGAAAATATGCAACATTGTAAAAGCAAATACAATAATAAACAGACGTTTAAACTTCATGACAGAGAGATTAATAGATATCTAGATGCTAAATTAAACAATTAAAAGAAATTAAATAATTTTAATTATAATTTTGCAACCTCTTTTGTATACGTTCATAACGAATTTTTTTGCATAGAACAATTAATTGATATTTTTATATCTTTGAAATATGCAGCTGTTTTAGAAATATTTGATAATGTTACAGGCCATAATTCTCATTAGAGCATCAATCCGGTAAAGGCAATTGCGCGCACGGCATAGCTCAGTGGTGTAGGTGGGTTTCTTACATAATGCTGCAAAATGGCACTCGTCACAACTACAAAAACGTCAAAATCGGGAAAAAAGATGTCAAAATGACCTGTTAAATAGCCAGAAAACGTCATGGCCTAACAGAAAAACATAATGTTCACTCAGAAATAAAACCCTCAGCTCCACTAAAGCTCTACTCCAAAAATATTTACGCAAAGTTAACCTAAACTTCAACAAAATCTTAAGCTTTATATAAAAGCCGCAAGATTGCAATATAAGCTTAGCGCTAAACTCAATGGTTCATGTACCCAAAAATAACTTATCAAAACGGCAATTAATTATTCAATTTCAGACGAAAAATACGTGACAACAAAACTAAATGCGATCGAAAATTTATAAAATCCTAAAATTTAATAAGCGACAAAATCGGGGTTATAATTGCTTACCTTTTGGCAAATCCAGGTAATCGGCAGCTGATCAAGTGATTCCTATAAAAATATTAAAAAAAAAATTTCGGCTACTCGCAAACTATCGTAAGCAAAAACAAGCAGCTGGCCGGTCAACGAGAGTCTCACCTCATAATTACGTTACTTCATAATTTAAAATCTCTTTTGAAGTGAACTTATCTTCAAAATCAAAATAGCGAAAAATTCTCACAATCCATTACGTTAAAGCTTTTCATAAATAATCAATCACTTCAAATTAACAGTTACCACAAAATAAATTACTCCTAAACTTTGAATGTAATAAAAATAACTGAACTTCTAAGTTTTGAATGAACTTAAAAACAGCGTTGTGAGTAAAAAAATAAAAACACTCAGTTAATAACACTATACATATATTAAAACAAAAATAAGCCTGGAAAAATATACAATCAACAAAGTGTTTAATCATATAAAATAGGTTTCGAAAAAACCCCAAATTTATCTATTTTAAATCCTAAATTTTAAGTAACAACAAAGAATAAAGAAATCGTCGAACATCTAAATTTTACAAATCTTGCAGTATGCAAATTTTATATAACACAAACAGAATAAAACAATCCACGCACAGTCCGAAATAGATACTGTACGAATAAATATGCGTTATACATAGAATTTCTATCTAAACTTTCCTTAATTAAACTTAAACCAACAGGCATATTCATTAGTCTAGCTAAATATAAATAAACACTTATTAAAATCACCAACACATATAAATGCAAAAAATGTAGTTACCCCACCATGCACAAATGGTCAATCGAAATTCCTTGTCTTACTCAAAACGATATAGGAGAAGCTCTTCTCGGTGTATAATTGAACGAAACCACTAACTTAAATCTATTTTACGCTAGCTTTGGCACATCGAACTGACCTTTGGCTGAACAGGTCAACAGAACATAGGTTCAGCATTCCAAATATCACTAAAACGACACAACGATAAAATAACCCGGGCTTGTGTTTAAACTTCTTTAAGATTCCAACTAGGAGAAGCGGAAAATACACCTACAGTAATGTTCGGTACACCCTCGCAGTATGAAAGAGCTTGTACCCTCCTACCACACTAACCCTTCCAGTATATTTCGACAACGGAAAGAAAAAACACGAGCCGTCCACACATATTGGACTGGACTGCCTTAATTACATTCATTTTCGCCATCTTCAATTTAATCCTCTACAATTTAGCCTATCGCACAATTCGTTCACATTTTAAATTATACAAAACGATCAAACTCCAAAATGGAAAATTGAACACGCAATGACATACACCACCACACAACACAAACACACAAACACACAAACACACAACACAAACACACAACACACAAACACTGACACACAAACACACAAACACAACACACAACACACAAACACACAACACACAAACACAAACACAACCACACACACCAAACAACAAACCCCGACACCACCCACAGCCGGGCCAAACACCACAAACCACGGGGGCCAACGGGACACGACGACGGGCACCCGACACACACAGGGCCACGGGACTGGGCACACAGCCGGGCCAAGCAAACCAACACGACCCGGACACTGGGCACGGGACACCCCCGCACGAACAGGCCCGGGCACAGGCCACACAGACACGGACCACAGCAGGGCCTGGGAAACCACAGCCCAGGGCCACCAGGGGACAGCACACAAACCCAAACACAGAACGGGGCCCCCACCAAGACACCACGGGCCACCGGGCACGAGCCGAAACGGGACACGAACACGGGACACGACCGACACCCCAAACGGGCCCACACAAACCCCACAGACACTGGGCCACAAGACACCGACCACGACACGCACTGGGCCACACCCCAAACCAACACTGGCCGACCGGGCCCCACTGGGACCAACAAGACACAGACAACCCAACGCCACAGGGCCCAAAGGACACTGGGCCACAACACTGGGCCAGAAACCAAAAGACACGGCACTGGACCTGGGCCAACCACAAAACAACTGGGGGCACACAGACACCACAGCACGGGCCAGACACCCAAACGGAACCGGGCCCGGGCACGACCCAGCACACAGCCTGGGACGGGCCGCACTGGACACCGACGCCCAAAACAACAACACGCCCACGCCCCAGACCCCGCCCCGGGCACCCGGGCCCGGGCCGGGCACAACACGCACAGCCACGCCCCCAACACCGGCCCACGACCAAAGCACAAACTGCCACAACCGGGCCCAACAAACACACCCCGAGGGACCGGGCCCAAACACCCGGACACACAGACACGGGACACGGGCCCCCAAAACAGGGCACACGACCCCCAAACCAGGGCCGGGACCCCCGGACAAAGGGACAGGGACCACAAAAGGGAACACACTGGGCACCACTGGGCACTGGGCACAAACCACAACACCCAAAGCACGGGCCCCACGACCTGGCAACACAGAAACGGACCAACCAGCACTGGGACCCCACACACGCAACAGACCACAGAACCCCAGGGCACGAACCAACCCTGGGCCCACCAAAAGGGGGCCAACCTGGGCACAACCAACCAACACAACACAGGGACACAACCACCAACGGGCCGGGGGGGGAAAAAACAACGGCACGCAACAACACACACACAAACCCACGGGCACGCCACAGCACCCCAACCCCAAAACGCCACAGCACTGGGCCCAGCCCGACACGAAACCCCGGGCACCCAAACAGACCCCTGGGCACACAGACACGGGACAAAACCGGGCCGGCCACAAGACACGGCACAAAAAGACACCGGGCACGGGCACAAAAAGACCACAGACCCGCCCCAGACACTGGGAACCACTGGGCCAAAACCGGGAAACCCCGGGGGCAAACCCCACCAACCCCCCTGGCCAACACACAAACGGGCCAACCCGGGGCCCCGGGCACACGACACGGGACAGACACCGACAAAGGGACACACGCACAAGCACGAACACCATGGCACACAGAACCGGGCCCCAAACTGGGCCACCCGGAACCCAAGACACTGGGACCACAGAACACGGGCCCCCACGGGCACGCCAAAGACACCCCCACGGGCCCGACACGGGCCTGGGGGAAACACCAAACACGGGACCACAAGGGGCCCAGACACGGCCAGCCCACACCAAAACCCACGGGACAAAACCACCCGGGGACCGGGCACGGGCACAGGGACACACGCCCCAAAGCACACAGCACAAAACACGGGCCCAAACAGACACACCCGGGACACACAAACACGACCACCCTGGGAGCCCCAAACCAAAGACACCCCGGGGGCCCGGACACCGGGCCGGCCCAAGCACCGGACACCAAACACGCAAACCCGGGACGACAGGGACACACCCCCGGGAAACCCCACAGCCGGGACGACAGACACCACACACGACCAACACGGGCACCCCCACTGGGGGCCCAACACAGACACCCACAAAAACCCCACAGAAACCCACGGGCCCACAAAACCCGAACAACCACGACACAAGACACTGGGCACACAGCACAAGACCCAAACACAGACCCCGGGCCACACGGGCCGCAACCCAAAACCGGGACCGGGGAAAAGACAACACAGACCACAACACCGGGGGCAAAGACACAAATGGGCCACGCACTGGGACCCACTGGGCCAGCAACACCAACCGACAGAACACAGACACTGGGGGCACACAGACCCGACCCAAACCCCACGACACAAACCCGGGCACCACTGGCCAACAGCCCAAACGGGAACAAACCCACTGGGCCGGGCCACCCGGGGCCCCCGAACACAGAACCCCGGAAACCCAACAAAGGGCACGGCAAACAGGGCCCACAGAACCACGACACAAACCCGGGCCTGGGCCGCACACAGACACGGGCCGGGCACGGGACCACCAACACGGCACCACAAGCACGGGCCTGGGCACGGGCCCACGGGGGGGGCCCCCCCCGGAACCCAAACCAAACCCCCCGGGCACGAACAGCCCCCCAAAAAACAACACGGGCCTGGGCCACACAGAACAAAGACCAAAGGCCCCAGCCCCCAAACAACCACAGCCAGAAACCCGACACGGGGCCCAGGGCACGGGCCGCCACACTGGGCCACAGACCGGGCACACAGACACCAAGCCCGGGCACAGAACACAGACCCACACAGGGGGACGCACGGGACACAACACACAGGCCACAGACACTGGGCCCCACACAGACCTGGGCCTGGACACACCGGGACCAGGGCACACAGCACCCAGACCACCCAAACAGGGCCCCACAGACACTGGGCACAGACCACAGACACACACCGAACCCCGGGCACTGGGCACTGGGCCCCACAGACACGGACCCAACACCAGACCCACCGCACAACGACACCCGGGGCCCCACACAACCACAGACAGGCACCGGGAGCCACGACCACAGACCCGGGGCACCCGGGGACACCAGACCACAGACACACAGGGACAACCCTGGGCCGACACACAGACACCGACACTGGGCCGGCACTGGAGCACAGACACTGGGCACCCCTGGGCCACAGACACACCCTGGACCCACCCTGGACGGGCCAGACACTGGGCACGGGCACCAAACCTGGGCACCGACCCGACACACAACAGCCACACACGCAACACACAAAGACCGGGCACACAAGACACTGGGCCCCTGGGCACCCAGACACTGGGCCACGGCCACCCAGACACACAGACACACAACACTGGGCCCAGCCTGGGCCACAGGCCACAGACACACCCAACGCACAGACACACAGACCCCACACAGACACGGGACACAACACACGGGAACACAGCCTGGGCACAACACACACGGGCCTGGGCACACAGACACGCCACAATGGGCACGCACTGGCACAGCACACAGACCCCCACAACCACAGACACGGGAACACTGGGCCTGGGCCTGGGGACACACAGGACACGGGCCTGGGCCACACACCCAGACACACAGCCTGGGCCCACAGCACACGGGCACAGACACTGGGCCTGGGACACAGACACCGCACACAGCACGGGCCACACAGACAACAAAGCACAAAGACCTGGGCCACACACACAGACCTGGGCACAACACGGACCACAGACACGGAAGCACTGGGCCCCTGGGCCACAACACACACACTGGGCACTGGCACACGACACGGGCACACAGACACTGGGCCACACGACACCTGGACACGACACGGACACGGGCACCGGCACTGGGGCACTGGGGGCCCCACACAGACACACAGACACACAGGGACAAACCCACAGACACTGGGCACCGCACCCGGGCACACAGACCACGACACTGGGGGCACGGGCACGGCCTGGACCGCACAGACACGGACCTGGGCACGGGCCACGCACGGGCCAAGACACACCACACGACCGGGCACGGACACACCGAGACACGACACCGGGCACGCACACGACGCACAGACCACAGACCTGGGCCACACAGACACTGGGCACGGGCACTGGGCACTGGACACGCCACGGACGGGCACGACACTGGGCAACACAACACAGAACACACAGACACACAGACCACAGACACAGACCACGGGACACAGACAAGGGCCGGGCACAGAACACAGACACTGGGCCCACACAGACGGGCACAAGACACTGGACACAAACACAGACGGGCCCAGACACTGGAGCCACACCGGCACAGCACACAGACGCACGGCCAACACACGCACACAGGCCTGGGCACGGGCCACTGGCCAACACCAGACACTGGCCCCAGGGGCACAGACCCGCACAGACCACAGCACGGCCTGGACACAAAGGGACCACAGACACACAGCACCAAGACACTGGGCCACACAGCACACAACACACAGACACCCGACACTGGGCACCGCACGGACACACAGACACACGCCTGGGCACACAGACCACAACGCCAGACGCACAGACACTGGCACGCACTGGGACACAGACCACAGCACTGGGCACACAGACACCGACACACGACACTGGGCACCCGGACGCACAGACACTGGGCACAACAAAGGCCTGGGCCTGAACACCCCGGGGGCACAGACACACAGACCACTGGGCCACGACAGGACCTGGGCACGACACCTGGACGCACAGGGGCCCCCCACAGACCGCACAGACACGGGCACACAGACACTGGGCCTGGGCCCCCTGGGCCACTGGACACAACAAGACACCCCTGGGCACCAGACCGGGCCACAGACACGGAAAGACACTGGGCACAAACCCACACAACACACAGACCACAGACCACAGACACAGACCACTGGGGGCACACCACTGGGCAACAGGGACACACACAAGACACTGGGCACGGGCCCCGACACAGACACAAGACACTGGGCACACGGGCACACAGACACAAGACACAACAGCACGACGCACGGCACACAGACACACAGACACACAGACACACAGACACAAACACGCAGGGCCACACGCACTGGGCACTGGGCCACACACACTGGGCACACAGACACACAGACGCAACAACTGGGCACAGACACAGACACACCCGGCCTGGGGGCACAACTGGGCCACTGGGCCGACCTGGGGACCAACTGGGCACCCGACCTGGGCACAAACCACCTGGCACCAACACACGGGCCTGGGCACAACCGGACACCCTGGGCACTGGGCCACAACACTGGGCCACAGGGCACACGGACACACGGGCACACAGGACAGGCACGGACCTGGGCACACAACCACCCTGGGCCAACCCTGGGCCACCCGGGACACACAACCACAGACACCTGGGCCAACGCACAAGCACGGGCCCACGACACACGGGCCTGGACCACAGACACGCCCAGACACTGGGCCTGGGCCCGGACACACAGACCACAGACACACAGGGAGGGCACAGACACACGACACCCCAGCCTGGGCACAACCACAGCCTGGGCCACGGGAGGGCACACAGCACACAGCCACAGACGCACAACCTGGGCACACAGGACAACACAACTGGGCACACAGACCACAGCACTGGGCCAGACACGACGGGCACAAGACACTGGGCCTGGGGCCACTGGGCACTGGGCACACAACCGGGAAAGCACGGGCACACGCCACAGCCTGGAGCACCACACAGACCACAGACACACAACGCCAACGGGCCACAGGCACACAGACCACAGACCACAGACACCAGACACTGGACACTGGGCCGGGCCCACGGGCCTGGGCAAACACAGCACTGGGACCACAGACACACGACACTGGGCCAGGGCACACGCCACCACAGACACACAGGCACACAGACCACAGACACACAGCACTGGACACTGGACACTGGACGACCCACGACACGACACTGGGCACGGGCCACGGGCACTGGAAAGCACAAGACAACGGGCCACACTGGACCACAGACACCCGGCACTGGGCACACAACACAGGCACGGGCACAGCCTGGGCCACCACAGACCGGGCACAGACACGACACAGACCACGACACGGGCCGCACAGACACGGGCCTGGGCACGGGCACAGACGCACAGACACCCGCACCCACAGACACACGCACCAGACCACAGACCACAGGCCTGGGCCACAGACACACAACCACGCACAGACCACCGACACACAGCACTGGGCCACACAGACACGCCACAGACACAGCACACAGCCACACCAGACACACCCTGGGCACCGGGCACACAACACACACGCCAACTGGGCCCACAACACCAGACGACAGGCCACAGACACCCACACCCGGACCTGGACCCCCCCCCCCCCCCCCCCCCCCCCCCCCCCCCCCCCCCCCCCCCCCCCCCCCCCCCCGGGGGGGGGGGGGGGGGGGGGGGGGGGGGGGGGGGGGGGGGGGGGGCCACGGGCCCACAACCCGGGCCCCACAGACACAAACCCAAAAACCCAAACTGGAACAGCAACCCCACCAACCACAACACAAAAACCAGCACACAAACCACAACCCCACACCAGGCCCACCAAAAAAACCCCACAAAACCACCAAAACCAAACCCAAACACCCAACCCAAACCAAAACCCCACAAACACAAAAGGAAAACACGGGCACCCCCAAACCACAAAACCAGGGAAAACCACACAAAACGCCAACAAACCCCCCCAACCCCACACCACCACAACCCACGCCCCACAACCCAACACCCGGGACTGGGCACTGGGCACAAAAACCCCGGGAACACACAGCACGCCCCCACAGACACTGGCACAGACACGGGCACCAAACCAACCCACTGGGCCAACACACGACCCCAGACCACCACGGGCACGCCCGGCACAGCCACAGACCGGACAACACCCCACCTGGCACACAGACCAAAAAAAACCCCAACCCAGGCCACAGCCCCACAGGAAAACACACACGGGCCGGGCCAACAGACCACGACACGGGCCACAACACTGGGCCACAGCACCACACGGGAACCACGGGGAACACCCGCCGGGCACAAAACCCAAACCCAAGACACCCACTGGGCCACACCAAAACCGGACACTGGGCACACGGCACAGACACTGGAGCACACAGACACACAGACACACAGCACTGGCACAGCACTGGGCACAGACACACAGACACGAACTGGGCACACAGACACACAGACACACTGAACACAGGACACAGACACACAGACACACAGGGACACTGGAGCACTGGGCCACACAGCACTGGGCCTGGGAGACACGCACAACGCACAGACACAAGACGCACGACACTGGACACGACACACAGACGCACAGCACAGACACTGGACACTGGGCGACAACACAGACGCACAGGCACACACGACCACAGACACACAGACAACGACGCACAGCACTGGGCAGACACACTGGGCACACAGACACACACTGGGACACACAGACACAGCACGACACAGACAGACACCGACACGGACACGGGCACACACAGAAACACAGACACACAGACCACCTGGGCCACTGGAGCACCAGGCACACAGACACTGGACCAACCACACTGGGCACAGCCGGGCACAGCACGGAGCACGCACTGGCACACAGACACACAGACACTGGGCCGCACAAGACACTGGGCACGGAAGCACACACAGACACACAGACCCACTGGGCACACAGAACCACGACACGACAACAACCACAGCACTGGCGAAAGCACACAGACACTGGGCCACACAGACACTGGACACACGACGCACTGGACCACAAACACACACAACACACACACAGCACACAGACACACAAACTGGGCACCAAGCACACAACACACACGGCCAAAACACACAACCACAAACACACACACACGACACTGAGCCACACACACACAAACCCGGCACACCGCACACAGGCACACAGCACACGCCACCACGACCACACGCACACGCACACACGCACACGCACGCACGCCACACGCACACCAGCACACGCACACCACGCACACGCACGCCACCCACACACGCACGCATACGCACGCACACCCGCCCCACAAACACACGCACCACGCACCCACACACGCACCCCACGCACCCACACCACCCACACCACACGCAACACAGCACGCACGCACGCACGCACGCACGTTCGCGCGCACACACCACAGGAACTCACGCGCCACCCACACATACACACACGCAACGCACGCACGCAAGCACACACACACACACACACACACACACACACACACACACACACACACAGACATTTAGACATGATGGCCGATCTTGGCAAACTTGGCCAAAAGTTGTAGAATGAACTAATAAGTCGATATAGGGATAGTGAATAAGTGATTCATAACTTTCTATACCTATATGTACATGTAGGTTGGAAAAAGTGTTAAGTAGCAGTTCTAAAAACCGTATACAATTTAAATGTTTAAATTTGGTACGTAATTCACCTTGAAACAAAATTGACAAAATGTGACCTTCTTCTCTGGTATTTCGGAAAATCTAATGGTGACGTTGGCTAGTGTATCTCATAAGAATTTGAATACTTGGTTTTTTTTAACCAAGTACATCTGTAACTGCCTGTAAGTTCTACTTAGACGAACATCATAAATTGGTACTTTATTTTACTTTACAAGATCATACGTTGAGCCAGATATTTTTCTTTGTACATATTATTTTGTGTGACATAGTAAAGGTGTTGTTAATAATTACCGTTGGCAAAATTTAATGTAATGTTTAAACTCAATAAAGCTATCATTGTTTCTTGCTTTACTCGGTTTGGAGTTACTATGTCAGGTGATCTTTTCAATACTCTTAAACTAAGGCGACCATTCGTCCCGTATTATACGGGAGAGTCTTATTTTTAAATACATCATTTCGTATATGTAATTATTTTAATAGATTACGTTAATGTTTCGTATTTATAACGAAGTCCCTTTTTTGTCCCGTTTCTGAAATTTCATTGTTTAGAAGGAATTAATCAAAGTCTAGAAAGTATGAAAAAGGTAGCGCGACACACAATAGGATGACATCACAGGTTCTACTTAAATAAATAACGCGTCTTGTACGTGTGGAAAATAAAGATACCGGTGGGTGCATGTAAATAAATATAGTGTAAATATTTCGTTAATTAAGATTAAGTTTTACTAATCAACTGTTTTATATAAATAATCGTTATAGTGTAGTGTGTATCTAGAATGGTAGAAAATGCCAAAAAGAAAGTGTGCATTTAATAGAGATTTTCAGAGTGAATATCCATTTATTAAAAAGACAACCCCAGATACTGATGTAAAGTGTGTAAAACACAGTTTTCATTTGCACGTGGTGTAAAGACGGGTATTGTTCAACATATATCGACACTTAAGCATAAAAAGGCAAATATTGCTGCTTCTAGTAGTAGCAAAGTGTCGTCTTTTTTTCGTAAGTACAGATTTTGAAATGAAGAACAAAAGCTATCCGCGACTGATCATCTTTTCCTTCTATGGATTGCACTCGTAAGCTAATAAAAAGTTGCTTCCTTTAGTTGGGGTTCTCATATCCTTCGTAACTGCATTCAAACATCAGCAGACTGGTTGCCTATTGACATCGAATCCATTATTGCGAAAATCTATGGCTACTTCTACATTTACACTGTTACAAGGATTTTGTGAGTTTGTTAATGTTAAATACCAAACACTTTTGGGGTACATAAAACCATAGTTGCGTATTACCTTCAATGAAAGAGTATTAAATATGTTCAAACCTAATAGTTATTTTCTCTTAACAAAAATGTCACATTAATTCTAATAGTTTTAAAACAATTTTTTAAGTTTGGCTAATACACAACTCACTTGCACAAGCAATGAATCAAAAATCTTCAATGGTAGAAGTATACATGGTTCCATAAAATTTAAAGCAACAATTAGTAGAACAGAAAAATAAAGTCTTTTTGCCAAATCAATCTAACACTATGCTAGTAGCATTGTTGCTAAAAATAAATCTGTGGTCAGAAAACACCTGATACTCATATAAATTCATCTTCATAAATTGTGTACATTTAAAATTATACAACCAGCAAACACAAAATAAATAAGTTTCTTTATACATAAACAATGGGTCAACCTTTAATCACTTAAATAATAACCACATAACAACATATTAAACATTGTTGAAATGTGCATGCACCGATCAAACCGTTACGGAATAAACTTTTTCTGATATGAATAAAATTGGGTCCAGCGAAAAAACTAGCCTTACTGTAAATAGTTTAAAAGTACCTTAAATTTTTTAAGTATCTCCAAGATCGCTCAGATATTTTACGAATAGTGCATTCAATAGAAAGGGTATACATCGCCATTTTATTAACTATGTACTATTAAATACCGAAGAACAATACAGAATTAAATAGATTTGTTTTATTTTTTGACACTATTGCATTATGACATGGACGCCTAAGAACTTACTATAAACAACCACTACATTTGTAACCCTTGGTACACCTCAGACTCTTCGGGTGATGCGTTCATGTTCCGTATTTCCTTTTTACATAAATGGTCACCTAATCTACAACTATTTTTACAAGATCAAGCAACACAATTCAAGCATACTTAAGTAGACATTTATTTTCAATTTGAAAATAATAATGAGAACATTGAACCATCATTAAAATAATTTCAAATAATTCGTTACATAACTATAAGTTTTTGTTAATAATAAATTGCCGTAGTTAAGTCTATTTGTTATGTAATAGTTATTTGATTCTATGCGTTAGAATAATTCCCAGTTTAGATCAATTTTAACTTAATTTTAATCAAAAAAAGGATTCATTTAAAATTAATAAATAATTAGTCAAAAAATTACATATTTTTCAATTAGACATGGTTATGTCGGATTACTGAAAAGATGCAGATAATAACCCAATTTAATTCTGTTTCCTCCATTATACCGTGATCAAGTTGACACCAGTTACTGAGGTTAAACAACCGCAGCGAGCATTTGAAGGTACCATATTTCAATTTTTGGAACTAACAAGGTATTTCCTGTTGTAGATATTCTAATGAATTTCACGCAGAGTAATTCAAAATTAAGTGAAAGATACAAACTTTTATAGTGATCGATCAAAACATTGAAATTTAAATCTGTTTTGAGGGTCACAGAACTTAAAAAAAGAGTTTTTGGAAATGTAAATAGATCTGTGCGCGGAGTATATATTTCTGCGCGAATTCTTTTGTGGAGATCAACCCATTGAATGTGAAGTTATAGGTGGGTAGTCATACTTTACGTAACCCAAAAGTAATGAACAGGACAGCGTCCCAATTTTAAGTACTTATTTAAATGTCAAACGTCCCGACCCCAGTACATTTTTGTTATAATCGGTACTTTGCGGCCCAACTAGTAAGGTGTATGTGTCGCATAAAAGTTTGTATTTCTATTTCTATTGGTGGAACAACAATCCTATCTGTGTATCAACACTACCCGAATTTTGCAATATAATTTTTTGTCAATCCAGAAGGAGAAGTTTGTTAAAATTCAGTTTGAATATAAATGAAGTAGTACGTTTAAATTTATATGTAATACCAAATAAACGTTATTTAGAAACACATAAATGTGGGTAAAATCCATAAAATTGGAATGGCTAATGCTGTAAGACATACCGCTGTAAAACTTCAGTGTAAATTTGACCTGTCATCGACCGCCTCACCAGAAAAACATGAAGGTGTGTCTTTACATTCATTGAAATCCCTCTAAATACAGTAACCGACCCACCATTCAAACGTTTGCATTCTGTTATTAAATTCTTTCACCAGCCCTTCTCCACATTCTTTTTCTTCCATCCACCATGTTAAGATCGAACCTTGACTGATCCGGAAATAAGACTTTCGACCATCCAAGAATATTCTGTTCTCCATAATTTTCAACGAAATTTCTTCTGGCAGCACGATGTTTGGGCAATAATTTAGGACCTTTAGCAGATCTCCTAGAAAGATCTTGCTGAATATTTATCGCAGTATTTGATCGATTCCGTGAAACCTACAGTTTTAAGAAGCGGTCATCTCTTGGAGAAGTTTTTTGAGGACGCCCAAAACCCACCTTACAAGCTGTGCTTTTTGTTTGTTGGTACTTGAGGGTCGCATTACGAGTAGTTGCTTCATGTACTCTGACTACACGGGTGGCTTAACGTTTATACTGTTTACTAAAGCAAATAATCTTGCTGCTTGTTCAATGTTATTTGCATATTTTAAAAAAATATTTGAAATTTGCAAAATAAAAAATATAATTAGTCACGACAATTACACTTTTTAATAGATTAATTAATGCATATAAATATTTAGGGTCAAAATGTAAGCATAAAACAAAATTCATCGTAGCATTTTATGACATACTTTTTTAAAGTCAAAGATATACAAAATGCATTATTGAACGTTGATTCAAATTTAAAGATAAAGTGTACAAAGTCAACAACACATATGAATGTTCATAATGTAAACATCTAGATAACGAGTCACTGTCTGTACCATTAGTTGATTAACTAGCCACAGATGTGATCAAAATTCTAAAAATATTTTGAAATGTTAATTGCAAACCATATAGATAATTAAAAGTTCTGGCAACATAAACACAGTGTTCATTTTATTGGCACTATTATTAATTTATGACGACGGGAAATACTATTGCATTCCTGAGGCCAATTATGGTTGTATTCAAACTCAAAATTTGTCCCACAGCATGTAGATATGCATTATTGCGAGCCTATTTCATTTTACCAGTCGGTCAAATTACAATACTTGTGCAGTATTTCGTTATTTACCGATGTGTTTGAAACAGTAAAATTGCTGGTATGCCCAATAGTAAAGGTTACAACGCTGTTCTTTGTGTTTGTGTGTGTAGGTTGTCTTTAACGTGTTATTGATCTACTAGGTCGTGTGTCTACAGTTCGTGTGTGTCATGTTTGTCCATGAATGTGTCCTTGTTGTCTCAAGTTGAATGTTGTTGTATGCTGTGACAAATGCTGTAAGTGCTGTGTAGCGCGCTATGTGTGTATGTTTGACGGTGAAATACTTTTGCAGTGGCATTGTCGTTTGTCCTACTGTGTCTAAGACGATGTTGTTGCCATAAGTAGGTGTAAGGTTAAATCGCTGTGTGTGTGTGTGTGTGTGTGTGTGTGCGTGTGTGTAGTGTGTGTCGTATGGTGCGGCGGGGCTGTTGTTTGTGTGTGTGTGTGTGTGTGTGTGTGTGTGTGTTGTGTGGGTTGGTGTGTGTGTGTGTGTGTGTGTGTGTGTGTGTGCTGTGGTGAGTGTGTGTGCTCTGTTGTGCGTGTCTGTGTCGTGTCTGTCTGTTGTTGTTGTATGTTAGTATCCACGAACGAAAATACCTACGTACTTACAATTTTGTATTTAAGCTTGTTTTCATTTGGCTTAGGGCTGATTGGATTTTGGGGTAAATCCAGAGCCGCGGAGGGGGGTTTATTAGGGCAGTTTTTTGGTTTTTATCTAATATTTCTAAAACTGCTGCACATTTCAAAGATATAAAAATACCTAAATATGCACCTTAAACATATCGATTAATTGTGTTCTACGCAATTTTTTGATATGAATCATAATTTAGCGGCAAAAAAATTCCTAATGTAGAAATTACGTGTTTGTTCAAATTTTTTCATTATCTGACTAACGATTAATTTTATAAGAAAAAGTGTAGGCGTATTTTTTAAGGAAAATTTAATTTTACATAAATTTTTTTATAAAGTTTTTTAATGTAAAGCGAAATAAATTTAAAAATTAAATAAATATTTATGTCTATGAATCTCTATCTGACCGCTATTCTGGCATAGATTATTGGTTTTGTTTTACAAGGTTGCCTGTTTTCGTTATATACGTATAAAACAGAGGTGCATGGTTACCCTAAAATATCTGGTGTGGAACACCACACGAGGTTCCAACCTACAAAATGGAATTTAACAGAAATCAAATAATTTTAATAATATTTATTTAAGGATAATTATGCAACCTCTTTTATTAGAAGTGCATTACAAAAATAGGCAACATTGTTAACGCAAAAAAACAATAATTTATGTTAATAGACGTCTAGATGCTAACTTAAATGAAAAGAGATGAAATAGTTTTAATTTCAATTTTTTTAGGATAACTATGCAACCTCTTTTTTATACGTTCATAACGAAAACAGGCAATATTGTAAAAGCAAAATGTCAGAATTACGTTTAAAACTTCAGTCAGATAGAGATTTATAGACATGTTAACGTAAAAACAATTCTATAAAAAATATCGCTAACACAGTTTCAGCATTTTCAATCATATTTTTTTAATTTTTACGTCTATTTCGCTTCACATTAAAAAACTTTGTAAAGAAGATTTATGTAGAATTAAATTTTCTTTAAAACATTCATCTACACTTTTTCTTATAAAATTAATCGTTATTCAGATAATGAACAAATTTGAACACTTAAATTCCTCCTTAGGAATTTTTGTGCCTCTAAATTACGCGCCATATCAAAAAATTGCATTTCAGAAATATTTGATAAAAACCAAAAATTGCCTCTAATATATCCCCCCTCTCTGCCGCTAGATTTCGTCCAAAATCTAATCAGGTTTAAGGAGTTTTCGTGGATACGAACATACATCTACACTACACAGACATACACACACACACACACCGAAGAAACAGCAATTTTTTAAATGTATTCACGTAGCACAAAATGGCCGTTTTAAGAAGAACCACACTAAGAAAAAGTATTCAACAAAATTTTCTTATCAAGTATATATATATATATATATATATATATATATATATGGCAATTTAGCAAAGTAACACATACCTGCAAGTAGATGATTTTAAAACTAACCAGAACCCACGAACATCGCATAGATGGCTCTAGTAGTTTTATTTAGAACTTTTATAAAGTGAATAGTAAATGCAATAGATACGGAAAAATTTAATCAATTATGGTTTGTAACGTAAATGGTAGATGCAGTCAATATAGAAAAAATTAGACAATTATGGTAGTGAAATAAGTAACGAGTAAACATTAAATAACAATCCTAAATGTTCAATCCACAGATACCTGTTTTGTTTTGTTTTTAGAACAGTAATCAAAGAAAATTATAAAGTCGATACAAAAAGATCCGATGTCGATTTTTACGTTACAATCTGGAGTAATTTTTTAACCATTTGTCTAACGGAATTAAATTAAAGATGTTGGTAGTCACTGATCACAAATTTTGGCAACACCGAAAACAGCATACAATTAATATTTTTCCTATCGGGTAAAATATTTGTTTGTGGATTTGATCTATAAATACAGATTTTGGACATCTTTGAACCCAGAGGATGACACGTAAAACCATAAAATTTCGTTCTTGCCTGTCGAGGCAATGTATCAAACCGATTTCGCAAAAAATTCTATGTATACTATATTTGAAATATGACCAACAACATAAACCCATAGCTTAATTTTTAGCAGTCTGTACCATTTTCCCCAACAAAGTCCCAAATCAATAGCGTAAAGCAAAATATAGTTTAACTAATACTGTATGTCAACAATGTAGCCTAACAAAATACAACTCGAAAATGTAATTTGATAATTTAAAAAGATAAATTTCCATTTTACATAAGATGCCTACATAAGGTTCCATTCTTTCTGCATCGCTATGATATGAATAAGAAATCGCCACATTATACTACGGCCTAAATCTTGTGTCACGGCATTTGACTTAGGCTTAGGTCTGTAATTACGTTTAATAAACTCTTAGCTTAAAGGTTTAGACTTGACTCAAATTTGGTTAAACCTTTCGATGAAATTTAACCAACACTTTTTAACTTATGAAATATCTGGTGTGGTGCAACACGTAACCTTATCTAGAAAGTGGAAATTGAAAAAATTAAATAATATACAGTTAATATATGTAAGTATAAAACAGTAAGGCTTAAAAATCCTCATTTTGAACTTCTAATCCTTAACCCTTTGTTGCCCGCTGGTTTCATAGTGAAACCACCAATATATGAATTTATTTTCTCTCTCCTGTTGGTTTCGCAGTGGAATCAGATGCATCCATCCAGTGTACAATATCCCTGCTACATATTCTCGCCCGACAGATGCCATCAACAAGTTGACAAGTTAATATACCAATTTTCACGAGTCAGAGCAGTTGCGTCGTACCTAACATTGTTTCATTACCACGTTTAGAACCCGCCTGCTGTCCACGAGAGAATGCAGATAGAACTGATTTGGGTTGGCAATTCTTTCCGGTGTTGTCAAGCATTGCTGAGATTAAATATTTGACATAACATAACTTAAATTTTATTATTGTGATGATATAAACGTAACCCCAGAAAGTGAGATTTGACCGTTGTCAAACTGTTATATTTCACAATCTGACAACATCGGCGCCCTCTGACAGTATTATTATAGTGACGTAACTGCTCTGGCTCGTGAGAATTACTATAGATGGCATATTTACGTGAGTGTTTGTAACACGTGTCTGTTAATGATTGAAGCTGACGTCGTGTCAAATCTAGGAAAGTTATTAGCTTAGTATTTGAATGACAGAATTATATTGTCAATCAATCGGTTTCTTTCTTTTTTGCCATAGTCGCACGTGTCTGTTTTTGATTAGCTTTTATTAGAATTTTTCCGGTCATTCTTCATTCCTGCTATTAATCTTTCGGTATATTCACAATCAGTTATTTTCATGACTGTAAGTTTGTGTAAGTAATATTTGATATACACTTCCAGGTTATGTTTAAAAATACCATGCATTTCAGATTTGATTAACGATTTTGCAATGGTGTTTGTCTCTGAGCAAGACGCCTTCATCTTAATCTAACGTTAACAAACAATGTTTATAATTACATCATCTTAAGTTAATTTTAACAAACAATGTTTATAATAACATCAAAGGTGATTTCCCCTTGGGACTCTAATGTCAATCGTTGCGACCGAAATGAAGTGTAGTGGTACCAACCTAACCAAAATTTGTTACATGACGTCAGTTTCAATCATTAATGGACACCCGTTACACGTGCACTGCAGTGACGATTTTCAACTGTTATTAGTAAAGAAAGGAATATATGCAAAATGCATATTTCATAAAATGCACATATAATGGTCAATATACGTAAATATGTATAATTAATTGCTATTAAACTTAAATTACACCAATTTCTTTTTGCATAAGTTGCATATTTGTCCCATGTTTGCATATTTGAACTTTTTGTTTATTTATTTGCATAAAATCTTTTTTTTTAAGAATATATTTGCAGTAAGAGCTTAAATAAATTCTTTTTGCAGTCATCCTACTAATTTGAGTTTTCCCTGAATGAGTACCCAGGTAAAGTATATAACATTGTATATAACAACTTTAATCCATTTGTAAAACCGGTATTTCTACGACAGGGATAATTACAAAGTTTCTTAAAATACGAAAATAACATATTGTTGCTGTTTTTGCTCATTTACAATATTGCGTGTTATAGTGAGTGTAGTGTCGATATTATCCAGCATGTCTTTTACAAAACTACATTCCTGGACTGAACTTATTTTGATTTATAGTAGAATTTTGAAAAGCGTTTAGTGATAAGTTCATTTTATAATAATATAAATAATAATTAATAAATACGTTTTAATAAGTTTGGTTGTGTTTAATATTTTTCAGTTCGTGGAATTTGTAGGTATGTGTTCGAAATTGAGCAAAATAAATGTTTAAAAACTTCTCTATTGGTCTGCATATTTAAAAAGATATTGCATATATTTAACAAATAGCGTTATATATATATATATATATATATATATATATATATATATATATGCGCATATTTTACGGATAAATCACTGCATATATTCCTTTCTCTAGTTATTAGTAAAGTTCGGGAAGTATGCACTGAAAATTCCCTAAAATATGCTTTTATGCATTTTAGTATACATAATAAAACAACGAAGTAAATGCTCATTTCACCTTATATTTATATATCATATATTGTAAGAACTACATATACAAAAAATACACAAAAAATAAGTATAATAAATTATTTTATTTATTTATTAATAAATAATAATTACTATATTTTAAACTATAACCCTTTGTAATATTACCTTTATTTATTTCTGTTAAAACAAGTGTTTTTCTAAGTGGTCTAAAGTAAAACTTTGCCATCTATCTGTTAACACTAATTTGTAGACGGAAAAAGTGCGTTCGACTTCACAAGATGTCAATGAAGCAAATTTAAATTTATTTATAAAAGAGGGTTCTAACTGTGAATTAAATTTATCATCACCGCAAAAATTCCGTTTAATAATGCTATTTATGTGTGCAACTGTTTGATAACCTTCATTTTTTTAACATGCTGCAAAATTTTTCGTAAATTTTATTATTTTTGCAAGATGTTTAATTTTATTGTCAACTGAGTCAATGATTTCAATTCTTTGGTCCAGTAAAATATTACGTTCTTTTAATTTAGTAATTGATGAATCAATATGAACTAAATTTGTTTGGATACGTATAATGGATTCTTGAAAACATCTACATATTTTTTTATAGCAATAGAACTATCTACGTCGAAACTGCAAATTACATTTTTAGTTACCTCAAAATTATCTGTAATGGAATCGACACAATTTAACCACGTTCCGCCCTAGTGATTACAGGTTCAGGTGGTGAAGGCACATTAGGTAAACGTTCCTTATACGTTCCTCTACACAGATACTAAATATCTGGTACTACAATTACTACCGTGTAAACTCCCAATAATCAAATTTGCAATGTACCGTCCTTTAACATCGGTCGTCTCGTCAACAGATTTCCATATTGGATTATTCCCAATGACAGTTTTAATCGCTTCAACAGTAGATTGATAGCTGGAGTCAACATATTTTTTTCGTAACGTTGTGGCAAAGGCATGCGAACATCTTCTTTACAATACTTTGTTAAAAATTGTTGCAATAATGGATTATCCAATTTTGCAGTTGGGATATTGCAACCCACCAGCAAACTGCATAAATCCTTATTGAAATTTTCTTGGCCTAAAACCTTGGTTTGGTTTGTAGTGATGAGGTGCTAAACCATATCTTGAGGCTTTTCTTTACGAGTTCTATGTGTACCAAGTGTTAATCAACTTGAAATTTCTTTTTACATACAACATATGAAGAATAAAAAAGTTTACAGAATGTTGTAAAAAAATTAAAAGGCTTACTACTTTCAACAATAAAATTGAATATGTAGGAATATATTATAATTCTTGAATCTCAATAGTTAATTTATTGGTTATTTAAAAAAACAATTTTGAAGTTCAGAACTTTAAAAGGCTTGGATTGTAAGTTTTTATTATAAACATTTTAATTTCACTTTTTATTAAATAGTTTAATTTTTTGATTGAAAATTATGGGAATTTAAAATATATTTTTGAAAAGTAAAACAATTAGACCTAATAAGACTTACCCTTTGTTGCAAACTGTGCAAAAAATATGGTTGTCAATGATTTTAAAATTGGTTTTATTATTAATCCACTTCTTGAGAAGAACAGATTTATTGACACTTTTCACACAGTTCTGATAAACACTTCAGTGAAGAAAATTGGAATGAACCTTAAATTTAAATGGGGCTGGCGGCAAATGATTTTAGTGGCTAAAATCAATTAGATTTCCCTTCATAAAAATCAAGAACTATTTGAATAATACATATTACGAAAATTCCTTTATTAAGCCTCCGGCAACAACCCATAATATTACTTTTACGGCGGAATCCGACGTATCACTTAGCAGGATGTACTTACTTTACCTGCTCACAAAGAAATAAGTACAATTAAAATTTTTTGCGATTTCATTCCGAAAATCGCTCAAAATATGCACTTTTAATAAATGCATATGCATTTATAAAATTTTGTCAAAATATGCTTATATGCATTTTGCATATTTCTCGAGCTCCAGTTATTAGTGTTTATCACGATATAGGATAGGAAGGTAGAAGGACTACTTGCTTTAAAGCGGCAACTGAGCGGCGATCTTCGTGTGCGAGAGAGGCGGTAGCATTGTGTCCGCTCAAAGCCGTACTCTGTACATTCTCCGTGCGTTCCATATCATGTTTCCGCAATAGTTTTAGTATTTTATTTACGCGTATAATAATATCGCTACTACATTAGCATTAGTTTGAAATAATATAACGGAGCTATTAAATAAACACATTATAGTTACCAGTTAACAATTTTGCAATCGTGACTCTTTCTTCTTTTG
>JARFJB010002414.1:0-317500 GCA_036346205.1 Vesta saturnalis | reverse complement strand
CGATTTAGCCTCACTTTCATCAAAACCGGAAGAAATGACAGACACTGGAAAATGCTTCCTAGCGTGTTTATTATCAAGCAAAGGATTAGTAAGATGTATATAACATTGTACCGTGCATACAAAGTTTTTAATTTTAGCTTGATGAATCCGGAAAACTTAACAAGGAACATTTTAGGGAAGCAGCAGAAAAATTAAAGTCAGTTGATCAAGCGTTTTATGAAAAACACAAAGATTCCATGGAAGCTTGTTTAGACACAGGTAAGTTCTATTATGCTTTCGATATCTTGATATTTACATTGTAAATATAAGCTAACTTTATTCTTGTTCACAGTAAAAGAAGCAAATAATAAGTGCGACACAGCAGTTGAATGGTTTACTTGCATGTACGATAAAAAACATTAATAAAGATGTACATAATTACGTACATTTGAAAAATAAAGACGATTTTAAATAATTTATTTTGTTTCAAATGCCAAATACACCTTCTTTGTAATTTGCTTCCATTTTTATTATTTAATAAACATATTCAGAAACGCAACGTCATCGTTTCCGATGTCATTACAGCCATTAATTCACGGACCCTTTAACAAAAATTTTTTGGTTGGCAAAGTTTGATCCGGAATTATGTCACGCATGTCACTCTTACAAAATGTTTCAAAAACAGGATGCATCCAATGGAAAACTTTAATGTGAGCAAATTTGCGGCAGTATTTTTCGCAATTTCACGTATGCAAGATTTTCTGGATTATCTTCCATTTTCCAGTTTTGTGACAGAATTTGGATAAAACAAAAGGCTACTAGATCAAATTTTCACTTTTAAAATTAAGCATTACCAACCGCCACAAAAATCCCTAAATCAACTAAAGTAAAAAATTTTGTTATAAATAGGTACGTTTAAAAAAGGGCAAATTACAAAAAACTCGAATTCGTATTTCTAGACTGATCTTATAAAACTTGTTTTTAATACACAATTATGAGTTAACATATTTAAAAGTACTATAGATATAAAATAAAAAAATTGCGGAAGGTTGACGGGTCGACAGAAGCAAAATCTTCACTTGAAAACTGAAAATAATAGATTCATATTGATTTTCATAAATTAAGTGACTACAAAATAAACTAGGTGAATGCTAGTCCACTACAGGAGTTTCTTGCAAAATACTAAAAAAATATATGGAGCATTTTTATATCTTTGAAATATTCAGCTGTTTTAGAAACATTTAATAAAAACCAAAAACTGACCCTAATACCCCCGACACATCCAGACATCATGGCCGATCTTGACGAAACTTCAAAGTTGTAAAATGAGCTAATAAGACATTTAGCGATAGTTAAAAAAAGTCGATTGCATAACCTTCCATACACATTAAAGTTAGAAATAGATATCTCGCTTATCTATCAAGATAACTATGGACTGTTTCATATCATTTTAAAGCAAATTTGGCTCCCTTTCAAATAAAATAAGAATATGTGTATGTTATACCAGCAATGCGAGGAATGTTTTCAATTTCCGGAAAAACCGGAAGTAGTGTTTTCATCAGGATAATATCATTTCATTAGCGCAAATGAACAAAGTGTTTTTCCAAAATCCCAAGTTTGTAACCAAAATAGTTAGAAAGTTATAACAATATCAATATTAATATTTGAAAATTCATATCGCCTATACTAGTATCTTTAGAACAAGCAGGTTAGTTGCATTCATAAGAGTGACTGGTTGTCTAAAAAATATAAAAAAACAAAAAAATGCTTGGAGAGAATTTTGAATAAATCAATTTCGAAAAATTGCTTAAGTTTGGCCCCTTAAATGTAGACAAATTTATATCATAATTTATTACGTAAAGAAATCTCTTTAACCCTTTATAGGTTACTGGTAGATATTTCGACCATCTTAAAAAAAATATTTCCTAAACCGATACTGGCTCAACAATATTGCACCAGATACGTAATATGTATGTCTCTAGTCGGTTAATGGTCAAATATGATACCACTTGTTGCTGCACTGCACCTTAACTAGTTGAAATTACAACCAGCGTTCGTTACAAGCCATCTATATCGACGCACGTACTTAGAGTTTGTTACAGTAAGAGTGCTTTTTCATATAAAAAAAACTGATTTTGTTTTCCTATAAATATATAGGTAAGTACCATAAAACATTAAAGAGTTTCACACGGTAATTATATTTTGCATGCGCTTTTGCGGAAATGTGATATTTGAACTATATATTGCCTAACCTCAATATTCAACAAATCGTACATACATAGGTTGAGATTTATGTTATTTCTGCCATTTCGTCGGCTCATGAGGTTTCGTATTTTTGTTTTTGTTTTTACTTTGCATAGTGTTCTGTACAGTTACAAACACTATTACGCATTTATAATAAATTACTTAAGTATTATTTCACCCTGTTGCAAGGTATAAATTTAGTAGCAAAAAATTCTTATTTTAGGTTGAATATGGAATCTAAAGGCAAAATAAATTTGAAAGAACTGTCAAGTGCAGATCCAAATGATGTTTTTAACGTTTTGGATGGCATACTAGAAGATCAGGCAATCGATTCTGATATAGGCAGAGATTCAGACGCTGACGACAATGTTCCTAGTTCACGTCCTTCTGTAGTATCTACATCTACATCAGAGAGAAGAAAGAGAACCTACAACGAAATAAATGATGATTCAGACTTCGACAGCGACGATTCGTTGGTTGACCCAGACTACCTACCCTCAAATAACGAAAAGCATATTAGCAAACGACTCTCTTCATCTTCTGATGAAGATTACCCCTTACAGAAAAGCTCACCTTCCAGCCCACCACCAGTATCAGATCAATTCACTGAATACCATTGGACAAAGTCTCTATACTTTCCTCATATTTTTGAAGCAGTATCTTTTGTCGAAGCTTCTAGCCCTGAACTAACAAGGGAGTCCCCGGTTGACATTTTTTGAAAATATTTGGAGAGGATCTTTCGCTTCTAATCGTCACCGAATCAAACCGTTATGCTCAACAAAAGGGGATAACATTAAACTTATCGCTGAATGAGCTATAGGCATTTATTGGTATACTAGTTATTATGGGCTTAAATCATCTGCCAAGTTTACGTTTGTATTGGTCGACAGACAATAATTTTCATTCAACGAGAATATCTAGCATCATGGCTCTATGAATGTTAGCATATTTTTAAACTGTTAACAGGTTTTTAATTTTTACTATTTTTGTCTCTTTTTAATTCGTTATTCTGGTTAAAACGATTTTCACTATTTTTATTGATTCTGGCGAAAATCTTCGTTAAAAGTCTCAATTTATATAAGCATAATTTTTTATTTAAATACCTCTTCAAGTGCATCGATCAGCTTGAAATTCCATATCTAATAGCTTTTCAGTGTCTTTCATGCATGCGTGTTTCAATTTCAACGACTTGTTTATTTAAAAAAATGTGAAAACTGTATCAAGTTAACAGTACTTCCATCGGTTCTACAAGTCCTACATTCTATAATAGATGTATGCCAAATTTCATTGCACCAACTCAAACGGTCTGCCCGCTACCATACACGCGCACGTACGAACCCACCGAAACACCAGCTGATGAGCCGAATCTGATAAGCCGAATCTCGGTCATTCTACAAATCATTCGCAAGTTTACACGTTTTAATTGCCGATTTCGCTTTGGCAATCAACATAACATTCTACCTATATTTCAAGTGTAACTTATACAGTAATGTGGTTAAGAGCGGCAACAGTTTTTGTTCACTTAAAACTCTACCAAGTGTATGTAATGTTTAGCAAATTAGTCTTATCTTTTGTCTTTAATAAAACTTCAACACATTGTAATTGTTTCCATAATAACTGCACACAATAAAAAAAAATTGAGCAACCTTATTTTTAAAACCTTGCAATAGATAAAGTATTACTTCCAGATTTAGTAATTATAACAGCAATACATCAGCAGGAAGTCTGATGTTACTAGCATATAGCTTTTATATGCGTGTGGAATATTTAATTAGCAAATATACAGGAAAAAGGGCCTATCAGTCGCACAACGGATATTTATAACTTATTTTCCTCTTATATTAAATGTACACAAAGTAAGTCTTGTGTTTTAATTATACCTAAGCAATTCAAAAATTCTACGGTTGATAATTTTTTTATTGTGAAAAGGAATAAAAATATATATATATATATATATATATATATATATATATATATATATATATTTAGTTTAAAAGACATTTTTTCTTTCGGATACTCGGGTAATTTGAGATCTGTTCTTAAATTCTACGTTTCGGTAAACTACTATTCTACTTTTATCAAGAATATAATATAATTACTATATTTAAATTGATTGATACTAGATGTCTCGTAACTTGATTCTTTTGAATTATTGTGTTGTATGTCATGTACTGCTGCGGGTCGTAGGTCCTGTGTATGTATTTTTGTCAGAGTTATTGAGTGCATGCCGAGTTCGTGTTAGAGGTTTAGTAGATGTAGTGTTAGCGTTAGATGTCAAGTGGTTGTGTGCTGTTAATTTTGATTGGGATAGGTGAAATTCGAGATCCATCATCTCTTTTGTTTAAAGCTGAAGATCTTTTTTCGCTTCTCTGATGATTCTTTCTTGTAGTCCGTTCGCTGAAGCGAGTAATTTTATTTGATTAACGTCGATATGATGTCCAGTGTCGAGATAATCGGTTGCCAATGAGTTTGATGTTATGTGTTGCTTGATTGCCAGTTTATATTCTTTTGCACGTACATTTAATCTTCTACTAGTTTGCCCAACATAAGAACTTTGACAATTTCTACATGGAATTACATATACACCTTGTTCTTCACCTTCAACCATGTCTTTTGGACTATGCAACAATTGATGGATGGTAATGTGTGATTTGGAAACAACTCGTATATTAATTTTCGAAAATTTCTTGGAAATTGTATCGGCCACTCCTTTATTGTGTGGTAACAACAGTAAATTTTGAAATTCTTCAATTTCGTTCATCGATTTTGAATTGTTGTTGATAACTTTGTTCTTAATTTTCCTTATTAGTTCTGAACGACATCCATTGTGAAGTAATACATTAGTTAGGTTATTTAATTCTTGGGTTCTTGAGCTATTGTCCGTCAAACGAATGGATCTGATTATTAATGATTCTACAATTCCACTGAGTTGATGTAGGTGGTGTAGTGATTCTGCATGAAGATATCGATTAGTATGAGTTTTCTTTCGGTGTACTGTATAATTTATATCTTTGTATATGTTGTTAAGATGTTGCCAAAAGTTATCCAAAGTTTTTAATCCATGTGGCCATATAACAAATGTGTCGTCCACATAGCGAAACCAACATTTCGGTTTAAGGGGAAACGATGCTATCGCCCTGTTTTCGAAATTTTCCATAAATATATTCGCTATAGCCGAAGACAGTAGTGAACCCATCTGAGTTTCTTTAATTTGTTTGTAGAAATCTCCTTTGTACATGAAGTATGTTGAATTCATGCAGTGGTTTATTAATTTTAAAATATCTGGATTGATAGAATGTTGATTTTGTAAAATTTGGATTGTTTCTTTTACTGGAACTTTTGTAAATAATGAGGTCTCATTGAAACCGACAAAAATGTCACGAATATCTAATTTGATGTTTTTAAGATTTTCATCTTTAGAATCCGTTTTTTTGTCAAAAAGCGCATTTTTTGTTAAGCTTCAGTTAAACTCCATAAAATTACTTAATTACACTTCGTCTACTGTTCACATGTATTTACATTGCACATATCGTCTTAAGCTCATTTTTTTCGCACGGTGCACAAATCAGGAGATTTACCAGGCAGGAAATATATTAGTCATTCTCTAACGTTTTTTCCAAAATGAACTGGACATCCGTCATGTTGAGACCAGATCTCCTGGTTTGGACGTGCTACTTCTTCAACTGCAGGACCAACGTGAGTAATTAACAAACGTGAATAATTTTCTGCATCTATACTTCCTATAATTTCGAAAAGACCTATAATAATACGAGAATCAAAAATTCCTGTCCAAGTATTAATTTTTCGAGGATATCTCGTTCTAACATTTAAATTCATATGGATATTCTCCTGTGCCCAGTAGGTATCTATCGTTTTGAACGTTCGGTTAGTCATTTAAGGTAATGGTACATCCATCCGTAAAGCAAATAGACGAGATAAAACTGCGATCCGTACTATCACGTTCTTGAATCATTTCACAAAAAGTTTGTCTAGCTTCGTCATCAAACGGCAATAGTTCTTGATGGCCTTGAAACTTGTACGGACGATAGGATTCCCAGATATCAACCCAATAACAATTTCTTTTTCATTTCATTTTACCGGCTGTTGCCATTTCTTCTGCGATGTTTTAATTAACAACCATAATGAGACAATTTTAAAACTATCATTTGAAGTGAACAATATTTACCTGAATTTTGAATTGAATTGAAACACTATTTGTCGTAATATCGACACTGGCGGAGTAGAGCTCTGGCTAAAATGGACGGAAAACGAATCTCGCACCCTGTAAACGTATTTTACTATGCAAACTTTTTCCTCAATCAAAAATTTAGAAAAAAACAATTAATGACTTATCATAAACTGACAACTCGACGTCAGGTAGTCCATGACCCACTGTGATTTTTTTAAATCGAATTTTTCCGTATTTTCGGTAAAATAATAAACCACTACAATGGGATGGGGCATTGTTTAATGAAAAACGGAGGTTTATTTGAACACTTTCTTTAGTTGTATAATTAATTTTGAATTACGCCTAATTTTGTTATAACTATTATCAATATTTATTAATATATAAATACCGTTTTTTAGTTTTCTTTTCTAATTGTTGATACATAGTACAAGAAAATTCAAAGATTTTAACATCATCTTGCATGAATGCTCTCATTTTTTTTAAGAATCACGGCAAAATTATGATTCTTTTTAAATAGAATGTCGATAAAATAATAAAGAAATATCACTGAAAATTGTCTAATTCGGATATCATTAAGAGAAAAAAATTTTCTTTAGTTAGAGTGAGGAGCAGCACCAGTTTGCGAAAACAGTTAATTGCCTATATTCGGTTTTGAAACATTCACCCGGTATAGGAAAAAGTATTGTAATCATCCCAAAACTCAAAATCACTGAGAGTACGTTTCTGGAGATTTTGAGAAGATCGGATTATGATAAAATGCTATTGCGATGGTCTTAATGTCCATATCCGTATCCGTGTTCGTATCCATATCCGTATCCGTATCCGTACCCGTATCCGTATCCGTATCGGTATCCGTATCCGTATCCGTATCCGTATCCGTATCCGTATCCGTATCCGTATCGGTATCCATATCCGTATCCGTATCCGTATCCGTATCCGTATCCGTATCCGTATCCGTATCCGTATCCGTATCCGTATCCGTATCCGTATCCGTATCCGTATCCGTATCCGTATCCGTATCCGTATCCGTATCCGTATCCGTATCCGTATCCGTGTCCGTATCCGTATCCGTATCCGTATCCGTATCCGTATCCGTATCCGTATCCGTATCCGTATCCGTATCCGTATCCGTACCCGTATCCGTATCCGTATCCGTATCCGTATCCGTATCCGTATCCGTATCCGTATCCGTATCCGTATCCGTATCCATATCCGTGTGTGTGGTGTGCATGGGTAAGTGGTTGTGTGCATGTGCGTGCATGTGCGTGCATGCGTGTGTTGTTTGTCGTCCGTGCGTCCACATGTGTGTGCAGTTTTAATACATTTTTATATTACTATTTATTTTTAAAATATTTGGCTACAGCAATATAGAGAAGAAAGAAACATGCAAATTTAGAAAAACAATCAGCAACAATTAAAATGACAAAGGGCATAGGAAGAGGGTCGCCAATATCTATACAAAATTTGGCTCTTAGAGTTAGAAAACTAGGCGGAGCACATGTTTAACCTTATATGCGGAACAAGTGGCGCATTGACGGAGATAGCAGCGATGTCTACATGTAGGGATGGTCAATAATACTGCTAAAAAATTCTACCAACAGTTTTTGGTACACAAAAGCAACCATAGGCAGAAGGACTATGTTTTGAGATCACTTGACAACGTTGCTTTTTAGGAACGCCAACGATTGTAGAAGAATTCAGAAACAAAAATATGCATGGAGGCTTCTAATGTTCGACAGTGACTATGTTGTTTTGTGGAAATTTTAAACGTATTACTAAAGTAGTAATAGCACCCGCACTTGACGGGCTAGACAATAGTTTTTGTCCACTATTAAGCTACAATATGTCCCTAATTCGGTTGAGGAAGTAAAATTATTGTCTTATTGATTAAATGTTATGGTTTTACGACACACATTGTCTCGAAGGCCAAAATCGCGATTTTGTAGTTTAACGTAATTGGTCGGCATTTAGGATAGACGATACATCAAATTTGGAAACTTAGCAAAACCTCGCCTTGGTGGAAAAGAAATGGATGTTGTAGCTTTATGGTGTTGGTCATCGATTACGACCAAAATTGCTTAAAAACATTATACACCCGATATCCGAGAATGAGTAGTTACGAGTAATCGTCGATGGTCATCGATAAAACCTTTATTTATACTCCCGTTTGGAAAATCGGCCAAATGCATTGTCTCGATGGTCAAATAATAAATGTATTTTTACAATGATATCATTTGATACCTATGACATTCAAATACTTCATAGACCAATTTTGCACACTTTACAAACCATATATTTTTATCATAAACGGTTTTAATCCATATAATTAACATATTCTAACTATTTCCCAGCCGCTCTTGCTTATAATTCGTATTACACCTTTAGGCATTATATTTAATAGTAACGACAATGTAGTACCACGGGGCTAGAGCACTTACTAAATTTTTAGACTACTTATAGAGTATTCATAAATAAATACATTAGAAAAATGAAATAAAAATAACCTATTTGGACGTTAAGTAACCAGTATTTAAGTGCGTCCTAGCAAGATTTCTTTAACTCAGATAGTAAAACCCTTTCAATATAAACTTGTATTTTAAGGCAAAGTATTATAGTGGTTAGGCGATAAAGCCTATCAATATTTGCACTTAAGGAATTAGGAAGACATCCACAATGCAATTACGTACCTGATATAATTTCAATTTAATAAATCTATGGTAGTGTTTCCATGTTTAATTTCATGTCTCCAAATAATTGAAAGGGTATTTTCCGGTTGCAAATGGGACTTGCATTCATCTTCCACCAGTGAACATATCACAACCCGTTTGGAAGTTCTATATTTAACTTATGGTTAATTAATTATGTTTATACTATTTGTTGATTGAACTAGCTTTTACTTGATGAAACCACATACCACTTGTACTATCTTAGAGTGGTTTTGTAATACGTTATAGATGTTATTTAACATTTTAATTAGAATGTTGATGTTGAAAGTCATTGAATGAAACTCGTTCTGTTTATATTGACAATATGTGTCGACTACATAATTATTACAGTTTTACTTAACAGTAGTCATGGGCGGCTAAAAATATGTTACTATTGACTTGTTTTCTTTTAAATAAAATCCATCCACAGAAGCGTATTTCACGGTCAAACCTCTATCATATAAAATACAGTTTTATAATATACATTAATTAACTTACACGGTCGGTGCTAGTTTTAACTATTTTGCAATTAAGTATTAACTAATTACATTTGTCGGGATCCAAGTTTGAATGCTGATGTTTACCTATTCCCAAATTAAATAAATATAGAAAGCTTTGTAACTTTTCCATTCCACATGTGCATTATCATACAAAATGCGTTGTCGCTCGCTGACTTTTGTCATGCTTTTAATTAAGAACTAACAAAAGAAAATCGGTATTTACATTAAACGGTGTAAAGTCTGTTTATCATAAAAACAACCTTATTTGGAACACAAAAGATGAAATTACTTCTCCTTCGCAATTCATTACATAACATTTAACGGATTAATTATTCGTATTCCCTTATGCAATGCTTTATCAGTGGGTAATTTTATTTCTATACTTGATTTTAATACTATACTTGTGGGAAAGTTTTATGAGTCGATTAGCCACAATGTCCTATCGAATCACTGTCTGAAAATGTACTCTAGATTACAGACGTATTGCTCTACTTTGTAGAGTTTGCAACTTCAATAACGTTAAATATGATAGGATGGTGCCAAATAACTTTGAGATACTCAATAAATTTTTAGATGTTGGTAAAAGTAATTTTAGTCAATAGCATATGTGTCATATTTAGCTCTCCCCTAAGCAATTACAGAAAAAAAGATGACTAAATGTAAAACTATTTAAAATGCTTGATGCCTTTTGATATTTTTTGTAGCCGTTTTTCCTGTATTTTGAAATATTCAAGACTGCTAACATAATTTAAATTTTTTTGGCGCCACCAAACAAATTTTTGAAAATATTTTTAATGAATTTATAGCGTCAGCACAAAAAATGTTGTGTATCACACGTCTAGAAACTATTTTTGCGAGTATTCGCAGTTACAGACTTTGGCTACCGCCTCGCTCCGCAATTCTACTCCTGCTCGCAAAATTATTATAATGATACAAATAACTATATTCATTGCTATTATCATTTCAGTCGAATATTAAAACACTGATCATTTAACGAACGATGAATCTAACATTAAATATATGAACAAATTAGACTTGTTGAAACTTGAAATTCCTCAAGACTATCACACCATCACTAAAGGCATAAAGTACATAGATTTCCTTAATTAGTATGCTCAATTGTTAGCTACTTACCCTTATTATTACTTCTTATTGCTGCGGACTGTCCGGGTGACTGATTCCTCTTCAGTCCTGGGTCATGTGTGGGGTTGGATAGATTTATGTACTGTATTTAGTGCATACAATGTAGTGTGTGAAGTTGTGTGGTGACAAAAATAAATATTAATAAATATTATATTATATTATTTTCTTTGTTTGAGTTTGTTGTGTGTGTGTGTGTGTGTGTGTGTGTGTGTGTGTGTGTGTGTGTGGTGTGTGTGTGTGTGTGTGTGTGTGTGTTTGTGTGTTTGTGAGTTTGTGAGTTTGTGAGTTTGTGCGTTTGTGTGTTTGTGTGTTTGTGTGTTTGTGTTGTGTTTGTGTGTTTGTGTGTTTGTGTGTTGTGTGTGTTTGTGTGTGTGTGTGTGTTGTGTGTTGTGTTGTGTTTGTGTGTTTGTGTGTTGTGTGTTTGTGTGTTGTGTTTGTGTGTTTGTGTGTTTGTGGTTTGTGTGTGTTGTGTGTTTGTGTGTTGTGTGTTTGTGTTGTGTTCGTGTGTTGTGTGTTCGTGTGTTCGTGTGTTCGTGTGTTGTGTGTTCGTGTGTGTTGTGTGTTCGTGTGTTCGTGTGTCGTGTGTTCGTGTGTCTGTGTGTCGTGTGTTCGTGTGTCGTGTGTGCTCGTGTGCTCGTGTGTTGTGTGCTCGTGTGCTGTGTGCTGTGCTCGTGTGCTGTGTGCTGTGTGCTGTGTGCTGTGTGCTTGTGTGCTTGTGTGCTGTGTGCTTGTGTGCTTGTGTGCTGTGTGCTTGTGTGCTTGTGTGTTTGTGTGCTGTGTGCTTGTGTGCTTGTGTGCTTGTGTGCTTGTGTGCTTATGTGCTTGTGTGCTTGTGTGCTTGTGTGCTTGTGTGCTTGTGTGCTTGTGTGTGTGCTTGTGTGCTTGTGTGCTTTGTTTGTGTGCTTGTGTGCTTATGTGCTTATGGGCTTGTGTGCTTTGTGTTGTGTGCTTGTGTGTGTGCTGTGTGCTTGTGTGCTTGTGTTGTGCTTGTGTGTTGTGTGTGTGTGTGTGTTTGTGTGTGTGTGTGTGTTTGTGTGTTTGTGTGTTTGTGTTTGTGTGTTTGTGTGTTGTGTGTTTGTGTGTTTGTGTGCTTGTGTGCTTGTGTGCTTGTGTGCTTGTGTGCTTGTGTGCTTGTGTGCTTGTGTGTGTGTGTGTGTTGTGTGTGTGTGTGTGTGTGTGTGTGTAAGTGTGTGTGTGTGAGAGAGTGAGCGAGAGAGAGGTGTATTTGAAAGATTTTCCTTAGTCGTTAGAAGTGGTCGTCATAGCTTTTGTCTTAAGGCATAGGGTATATCATCTAGGAGGTTTTCGAATTCTTCAGGGAGGTTTTAGAGGTTCTGTGTGAGGATAACTGGTGCGTGCTTGAATTTATTTTTGGGATTCGAGTAAAAAGGGTATATGGAGTACGGAGGATGTTTTTAGTGACTTTTGTTTCACCGAATATCCTACGGTGTGGTTAACTGGTTTGCAGTATTTTGGGTCGTGCGATAGGTGTAATGTTGGCGTGTTGTAAGGTGATTACGTGAGTTAGACTCGTATAACAGACTTTATCAAAAGCTTGCTTATGTATGTGAACACGGCTGAGGTAATACTGGCAATGGTGGAAGGTTTGTGATATCTCAGTGTAGTTTTAGTAGTGGATCTTTCCATGTTCTATTTGATCGATAGTTTTGTCAAGTCGGAGAAGCTTTTAGGGATCATGACGGTCGAATCGGATTTCTACACCGTCGGGAAATAGTAAATCGTGACGCTTTATTGCATATAGACGTTAAACATCGGATCGCTGTGGGTGGTAGGTGCCACAGCATAAGTCTATTGAGTCCGTCTTGTCCAGGTGCTGATATTTTGCCTATTTTGAAGTAGTTGAGGTTTGGATGGGAGTCATTGGGCAGTAAAACTGGACATTATTGTCTAGGATTTTCAGTTCAGGGTTTCGTAAATCCTCAATGTCTTGCACTAGATGGTTTTGAAAAGCGTCTTCTAACGACGACTCATTTGGTGAAGTAAAGACGGATTGCAGGTGAACGCAGTAGTATTCAGCCTCACCTTGGTTGCTAGAAATTAAGTTACCCTGAGAATCAGTTAGGTGGGATTGTGGCTTGGTTTCATGCTTGTTGAGTATATTGAAGGTGTGTCGGAACGTCTTACCATCTCTATAATTCAGTTTGAAGGCAGCCTGGATCCATTTTCCTTCGGTATATTTGTTGGTTTCATTCCGGATTAGGGCGTTGAGTCGATTTTATTCGGTTTTGAGATCGGGGTCACTTGATCTCAGGAATTTGAGATATACTGGCCTCTGCTCTTTGTTCAAGGTAACAATGTATTGTGGGAGAGGTTTGCGGAAGGTATCAATTGATTTTTTCGGGTTTAAGTCTTCGACCGCTTCAATGATAACGGAAGTTGTCAGTGACCGCTCTCTCAACATCATGGGGAGTGTTTTCGTACTCCTGAAGATTAGAATTGGCATTTTGAAAACCTTTTCGGATGATGTGTGTTAGAAGTATTGGCCATGGAATCTCCACATTGGCTATATCTGGTATTGAATTATCCTAGGAGGATTGCATTGGGGAGGGCAGAGATATGATTCAGCAGGTAATTGGAAATGTCTGTCTTCTTGTAGTAAATAAAAAAGGTGACGGAAATGAGGAAGTCACCGTTGCAGCAACACATTTAGGATGTTACATGTGCGGTGACAGAGGAGAAGGGATGGTAGGAAATTAATTTTTGATTACCAGGGCTTCGCGAATTATTGTGGACTCTAAATTGGAAGAACAATTTGTATGTGGCAAAATCAAGAGAAAAAGGATTTTTGTGTTAAAACGTGCAGGGATATTGAGGATGCAATAACGGGCGACGGGACGGCAGAGAGCTTAAGGGAAGATTTCGTAGCGGTAGGTGCTTTAGACGTTCGGTACACGGGTTTGGCTGGGGGTGGAATGTGGGACGAGACTATGGAGGACATTGAAGATGCCCTCTCTAATTTGGGGGATGCAGCGGCTGTCGAAAAATGAAGGTGTCCTAGGTCTCGGCGACAGGGACGGTGCAACGGAAACCGTAGCCAGGAGGCTCGGATTGCCATAGTTACTATGGCTGTTAGTGCGGAAACGTGAAGGTGGGGGACAAAATAGCGTTGTTCGGAAGGATGGACTCCCATCGAGGAGCAGTCTCACATTCCGCTGGATAAAGGCTTGGATATTGGGAGTCCAGTAGAAAGGAGGACTGTTAGTGAATAAATAAAGCAATAAGTATTGTAAAACTCTCTATTAAATTACCTAACAACATTGTTGTCTTATTTATGTATTCCTTCCTAGCTACTTGTAGTTCTTGGCTGTCGTTCTCGCTGTTTCTAGTTCCTGGCTGGTTGCAAATTCCTGTACGGGATACGCTTCTTCATGTTGGCTATATGCAGAGCAGTGACAGTCCTAACTTGGAAGCGGCGAAGACTACGATACCCGAACCGTTGAGCGTGAACACGCTAAGCTCTTTTTTTGAAAGTAGTGAATTAATTATTGATTGCTACCAAAGCACGACCTCTCTGCTCGAATGCAATCTCGAAGAGCAGTACATGGAACCCAGTACTTTACTAACAGTACAATACCACTGCTAATTTTGAAACTCCTTGAGTTAGTATACAACATTTTAATAATGTATCAAAGTTTTATACCATTACTTGTTTAAAGGTACTTTATTCGCAGATTTATATTTACATTTTTCTAAATATTATTCCTACTTTTTTGAAGGGCGTTCGTCATTATAATATTATATTTTGTTTGTGCGGTGGTCAAATAAATGTCTGAAAGTTACGGGTTGGATTGCTCAAAACCTATTCACTGCATGGCTGTACATTATATAACTAAATTGAACAAGCACTATATATAATTTCGTTTTGGATTAAAATAAAAATCTGTTACATATACACTACTTTGTTTTTGTTGTAAATTAAGTGTTATACCGGAAATTTTAATTTATCACTATAATAATAATCTTAGCATAACTGATAATTCTAAATTACCTTTGAAACATAGCTGCGTTACCTTTCCATAATCAAATACAATATAATTTACTGTAATTGTTGTATACTTAAAAAATTTAGCTTTTTGATAAATTATAAAATTATATTATTAAGGAAGTGCTTTGTTTAATGACCTTATAGAGCTTCATATAAATTGTACCACAGAAATCAATAATAGACATTCCTGTGACTAAAAATGAAAAACCTCATTACATTACTACCGGTACTCTTTATGGTTGCTTATGGGGTAAGTTTTTAATTCACAATTTTTTTAATCTAAATATTGTTTATGTATGTGGAATAGATTACTCCAGAGGCATTAGAGGTGATAAGAGCAAACGCTCGCAAGGCACATGATGAATGTGTAAAGGAAACAGGCGCATCCGAAGGTAAGTAAGTTTTACTTTAAAGTGACTACAAACTAAACGATTTTAGAGGATCATGCTCCATTACATGCTCATAGTACACCAACCACTGAAAAAGGAAAATGTCTTTTAGCTTGCATATTTAAAAAATTTGGCCTTGTAAGTATGTGTTTAACAAACATTTGGGTAAATTAAGTTAAGCAACTAACTCATGGATAATGTAAGTTAACGAATTATGTTATTAAGTCATCAAATAATATTGTGATAAAAAGTAACATACCATACGCCTTAATTATACGTCATCTTAACTTAATAATAGTTATTTATCTATCAAGGCAGTTATGAGGGTGTTAATTACCGAGAGCAACGGATTGCAATCTCCAGGGACGTTTGTCCCGAGGGATTGTAAGTTTGTAAGGTTATTAACATACATAACTTACGTGATAGACAAATAATTTTATTTCATATTTCATTATAAATGAAATATAAAAACGAAATTTTGTTGGTTACTAAAATTAAACGAACGTTTAAAAATTAAGTAGGCATTGTTACCATGGATATATCAACTGACAAGCTTGTAAATATTTGTCAAAATACATTAGAGATCTATAATTCCCTACTGTAACTCCCTAGGGAGCTATAAACATGTTTACAGTTACGGTAACTAAGGGTTTATTAAAAAATTAAACATATTTTTGTTACTGTTTTTAATGACCCTTATTTCTAACAGCTAAACGATTCTGGGTTCGGCAAAGAAAATGCAGAGGCCTTCTTAGAGAGGATAAAAAAAGTGGATGAAGAACACTATAGAAAAGTAAAACCAATATTGGAAAACTGTTTTGAATCAAGTAAGTACCTAAATATTTTATAATACATCAATACTATCACATTAAATTGAGTAATAGTTGAACTGCATTTCTTTGTTACGTTTGACTTATGTTATGCAACTCAATGTAAGTAATGGTTTGTTATTGTAGCAGAAGAAGGAAAAAATGAATGTGACACAGCAGCTGCATTACATGAATGTTTGGTTAGAGAAAAGCAAAAAGTAAGTTAAGCTTCTTGAATGAACGCATTTTTAAATGTTTATTTTTTGAAGGCTGGATTTCCGGTAATCAACTTAGATAGTTAATTACACCTTTTTTCATTGATTAATGTTATTGTAAATAACTAAACCTACAGAAACTACGAATAAAGAACTAAATGCATCTCTCATTTTTCTTGTAGCGTTATATTTTGGAACTCACAGCAAAATAGTTTTAAATTCCTTTATTGTGAAAAATTTAGAATAACATGTAATTATTCACAAGAAGAAGTCTAAAGGTTGTTTAAAAAACTAAACATAAGTGTTTGTCCCGGTATCCGAAAGATTCGCCGACCGCAATTTACCGATCGCAAATTACCGACCTCAGTTCACTGATGTGACATTATACCGATATTAAAAATACGAAATATTTGAAAATAGTTAGTGAGTAGAAAGGTTATTTTCAATTTTTACGCCAAAAACGTATAAGTTAATGATGAGTTAAAATGTTAAAAAGTTAAAATGGGAGATCTTCAATATGGTGTGCCTCAGGGGTCAATTCTTCGACCAACGCTCTTCCTGATAAATATAAACTCTATAGCTCAATTACAATTAAATGGTTATCTGCAATTATATACTGATGATGCATGTCTCATTTATTTTGAGAAAGATGCAGAAGTAATGAAGTCAGTCATAGAGGAAGATCTAAACCACATTCATGAATGGTTAAACTTTCATGGACTTTAAATACTGCAATTTTTTTAGTGATATCAAGTAAACCAGAGTGTAACAATTTTCAATTCGATATAGACAATTCTCGATTAACTAGGGCTGAATGCATCAAATACCTTGGCTTACCTAGAGACGCTAAGTTTAATTGGGAATATCACATCACTTATCCGTGTAAAAAAATTAGTCCTGTCATTGGAGTACTGGGATGTGTTTCTCATTATCTTTCAGATTACTTAAGATAGTCTCTAAATCATTTACTAGTTCATTCACATCTTTCATATTTAACTTTCATTTGGAGTCAAACTTCAGAAAATAAATAGATAGAAGTACTCCCAAGCCCCACTTGCCAACGATGTCGTCTTGCCCTCCTCTCCCTATTTTATCGTTGAAGTCACCAATTATCATAGTAATTTCGTTACTTTTTACATATTTTGTCGCCGTTTTTACTTGATCGTAGAGTGTTTCCACCATTTCATCTGAGAGTTCAGAGTGTGGGGCACACACTTGTATAATGTTGATTTTAAATGATTTTGTATTCAGTTGAATCATTGCAACTAGATCTGAAATTGGCCAAAAATTTAGAATTCCTTTATAAGCAACTGGGCTTATTATAAATCCCACTCCGTTATAATGATTTGCAGATTCCTCTCCTGAATAATAAACAATATATTCCTGCTTTGTCACTTGCCTGAGTTTGGCCATCTCATTTCGCTCAGTCCGAGCAGATCTATACCAATTCTTTTCATTCTTGAATTGTGTTAAAAGTCTTTCCAGCTTCGTATAAACTTCGTACGTTCCACGTGCCGATTCTCATCTTCATAGCTAGCCGGGAGATTCTTCGCACCCCTCTACCATTGAAGAGCCGGAACTGAGGTCCATTGTTCTTTTTCCAGCCATGGTGATGATGATTTCATGGGCATTATAGTACGGTAGTATCCCGTTGCTATCCGTACCGCAGTATCACAACCAGTTCAGACATTTTTCATGGCGCTTGTGGCTATCCGGTTTCAAACCTTTAGAGAAATCCATTCCTCGATAGCGTCGATGCGATAATCCCATAGCTGCTGCCCTATGTCATGTCAGCTTTGGTCCGCCCCGGGTATTTGATTTCCCCGGTACCACACATATCTGGTCGTCATTCCCCTATCCGCCACCTACGGAGGCGCGCTATGGGGGACTAGCAACCCCCCACGCGGTTGCCTCACTACAATGCCTATTGAGTTTGTATTAACCTCATCAAAAGTTGCTTATGGATTATCACGTATATTTGAATTGGAAATGATGGTATCCGATGGTCATGTGTAATACTAGTCATGTATAATATAGACTAAGGGAATTAGATCAAATTTGCCCGGAATAACTAAATCGTGAAGTACAGCTCGGATCGTGAGCGGTGGTCGAAAAAATATTATGAAAAAGGTCTACATATAGTGAATAAGCTGTTAGAAAAAAATTACATAGGAGTTGCCTAAAATGCATCTAACACTGCATTCATTTTTGAAATATTCTAGAAATTGATAGAAATCCGTGAAAATCGCGCGTAAATCGCATCCCGGGGGTTTTCGAGGTGGCTGAGCCCAAGTCTGATATCGAAACTTACCAAGGATATTCGTGGGTGGTTCTACAGGAATGGAAGAGTATGACTTTGAATGAAAAATTTAAAGTGACAACACATTTTTTTTTATTTTCCTACGTTACCATAACAACGTGCGCGAAATAGTGTGCGAAATACATATTTCGCACACTGCATGTAAACTCTATGAGATTACTGTATTTTAACTTTTGTGGTCCTCAATCAAGCAAAATTCCAAGAAAAAAATTATTTAAAGCAATTTTGAGGGATATACATATTTTGATGGTTGTTGAAAAAATTTTGTTTGTAACACGTGCAACAACTTCTTTGGTGATCTCGACTAATTTTTTAATTTCAATTCTAGATCACCAAAGTAGCATTTCGCGCACTAGATACAAAAATAACTATTTTGAATACTTCACACATTACTGTTACATGTAATGCTTTGTTAATCACAAACAAATTATTTAATATGATATTTACAAACATAATATATCATTACCAGAGACTACCCATGATATAACAGTCAATCTACCATTAAATCATCTAAATGATAACGGATGGACCTAAAACGCATTTGGAAAACAATATTGAATGAATGAAAAAATTGTAAAAAATAGTAAAAATAACGTGTAACAGATTTATTTTACAGTTTTCAAATTTGGACGCAAATTAATTAGGAGTATCCTTCACGGACGCCTGGAACAAGATAAGCTCTAATCGTGTGAACACTCACATATGTACCTCTATGGGCAGATGTAAAGGGAACAAGAACCGCGATTAAGGCAATTTCAAATTGCTCCCGTTTTATCAACCATTGTTAAATATTTCCGCTCAAGAATAAAATAGAATATTACACACGACCGTGAAAAGACTTTACCGACTCGTGGAATTAATCTACTCACTCCTTCGTCGCTCGTGAATCTACATTTTCCATTAACAGGTAAAGCATCTTTTACCGTCTTATATAATAAATAACTATTTATCTCACTATTAAATAAATGAAACAATTTTTTGTAAGAATTTATTAAGTGCATTATGCACAAAAACGTAGGCACGACATATTACCTAAATGATGAAGAATTAGAAACACATTTCACAAAACGTAAATTTGAAATTTAGCCTTGTAAGTCAGCAATAACTTCCAGTTTTGTCTTTGCCTTATTACCTGTATTTTTCCCCGGGAATACAAACGCTTTAAATTTTGATGTAGGTATATATCTGAAATTCAATGAGTTGTTGGACAAATAAGAAAATAGATGAATGCGCTTAGTAAAATGATCCATTAAAACGTGAATGCAAAGATCCACAAGCATTGGTAGAGCGAATCAACAGGTGAGTTAACTCAAATTTTCGGATGAAACGTGGCATCCTCTTCTATGAACGAGGGTAAGGTGAAACATTCTCCACCTGACAATGAAAGACTGCGACTTTCAGGTAAAAAATGATTTTATTTACCTACGTAATCTCCCTTGACTTCAACACACTTAGTTCAGCGTTTCTCCAGTATTCCTCCCAGAAGTAAGAGTCTGGAAGGATGTGAAAATATTCATCTACGGTCCTCTCTACTTCTTCATTGGATGCGAAGCGTTTCCCAGTAACAAATTTCTTCAAATTTGGGAGCAGATAGAAGCCTAAGGGTGCCAAATCAGGAGAATAGGGGGATAGCTGAGCAAATCGTACCTCAAATCCCTGATTTTGCGCATCGCCAACGCACGCTTGTGTGCAAGTGCGTTGTCCTGGTGTAAGATGATTTTTTTCTTCTTCAAGCCAGTCCTTTTCTCGCGAATTTTGGGATCCAGCTGGCCAAGAAGGTTGGAGTAATATTCGCCTGTAATTATTCTGCCTTTTGCAAGGTAATCAATTAATAGGATCTCCATTTCGCATCCCAAAAAAAAACGCTTCACGTGGGTCACCTTCGAAGGATGTGCGACCACGTTTAAATTCAGTTGCCCACTTTTTAACGGTTGACATGGAAAGAGCAGAGTCCCCGTAAACTTTTGTTAACTTGGGATGAATTTCTTTAGGGGTTAATCCATCCAAAACGAAAAATTTTATGACCGCAAAAATTCGTGTAAACAAACTACTTGAGAGAACAAGTTGTCATACGAGCTAATGACACGTGCACCCAGGCAGGAAACATAATTTTTTCCTGATTGGAGCGTCATCTCTGTGTCAGGCTGAGAACTATTCACCTTACCCTAGTATGTCTCCAGCGAATAATCTGCATATTTGTCGACTAATGTGTTGTGTGGCTAAATATCAAATAAGTCAAAATCTTCAACTTCATCCGTACTCAAATATGTTAATCCAAATATGAAAATGTAAACTTTCACCATTACTACACATAATAAAATACTTATCTTTTTTGAGGTTTTTAATGGTGTATTTTAAATTATACAATCTAAACGTTTCGATAACACTTACAGTTATCTTCGTTAGTAGTAATATCTATTAAAATTGTTAAAGATGTTGAAAACAATTTTGTCAAAGTTGAAAAATTAAAACATAAACATCAGCCTGCTATTAATATAACAGTTTGAGAAACGTATAAAGCCAACTATAGAATTAAATTTTAGTAAAATTCAATATTGTTAAACTGTCTTAAAGATGACAAATCAGAACACCGTCTACAACAAAGGCTAATAATGAAAAATGTCAGCCAAAAAACACATTTAACAAAATTTAATCAAGTTATGATGTAAGTGTAAAGTTGCGAAAAACTTCAATTTGAAAATGATAGAAGAATTCACAAACATAAAAATGACATCAAATAATCCAGTTAAATCTAACAAAGAGATATCTTTATCAATAATTGCAAGTGTTATTAACAATGAAAAGCGTAATGCAGAACGGTTTTTGTAATTTTTTTTTTTTATTGTAATCTTAATTTCAACTACTTATGTTAAATTATAGTACTGGGTTAATTTAATATATAATTGGTAAAGCATTTACTTTACCAATTTACAGTTTAACAATATTTAAGTTTTAATGACCTAGTTATCCTTTACTAAAATTTAATTCTACAGTTGGGTTTATACGTCTCTCAAACTGATATATTAATAGCAGGCTGATGTTTATGTTTTAATTTTTCAGCTTTGACAAAATTGTTTTCAACATCTTTAACAATTTTAATAGATATTACTACTGGCAAAGATAACTGTAAGTGTTATCGAAACGTTTAGATTGTATAATTTAAAATACACCATTAAAAAAAACAAAAAAGATAAGTATTTTATTACGTTAATCCAAAGGTATATTTGACCACCTTCCAACTTCGGATTCTTTATTTTTGGATTCATTAGACAATCCCAAACTCCCAATTTTCCTAAAACATGTTCGGTGCAAATGAAAACGGCATCCGTAAATTTTTGTGGCTGCGTATCACACACTGTGGTATGAATCGTTATTTCAGAATCTATGAAGACATCGGACGGTTGAAATTCAAGGGCGTACAAGTCACAAATTTTCGGAAACAACTTCGCATTGATGACGTTTATCAAAATAAAAAGAAATACTTTGTGAATGTGAAAACGTACCGTCCATGTAAATATAGCAAATGTCACACAAAAAAATATTTGCTTCGCAAGAAAACACTATATTGTCATTTGAACTGTTTTTGAAACTTTTACTACTACTGAGGACGATAACTGTAAGTATTATCTAAACGCATAGAATTATATAAACATAAATTTAAAAACACGCGATTTACTTGATGAGTATTTTAATTCACATTTGTTCCAATACGGCACTTATCCACAACTTCATGAACTTCAGCGGTACTTTTAGGGACCGGTTCTCGTAAAAGTTATATACAATGTGTCCCAAATTCGCTTCTCTATAAAGTGATCTCGGCTCCTGTTATACTAACGGCAAAGGTTAAATGAGGAAAGTTTTAGAGGAAGCTTAGAGCATTCGATATCCGGTTTCAGATTTACGATCGGTCGATTGGTTTTGAAAATATCCGCGAAAAATCGAAATTGGCGGATTTCGTTTTTCGCCAGTAAATACGAAATGGTTAATTTGACAGCTGTCACAATGTGAGATTATTCGGACAATTTTTTAAGACGAATAAGATGGCGTGTATGACATGTCACAATCGTCTTTTGTTATCCCACAATCTGCCTCAACTTTCATTTTTCTTATGGCCGCCATGTTGGATTTTTTGATTTTTGGAAAGGGCGCAATATTTCCAGTTTAGTGATGTCTCACAAGTGCATAAAAGATTAGAGTTTCATCGAAATATTTTTGACAATTCTTTCTAATTCATTTAATTGGAAAAAGTATCCAAAGGACCTCCGTTTTTAAAGACCAAAAATTTTAGGCGTTTATAATTGTAGAATTGTTTTATAGCATGGCAAAGTATAGAAGATTTTCATTATCCTGGAATTCCAACGTTCTTCAATCTATAAGCTCCTACAGTGTTATTAGTAATGCACAAACCTCAAGTAACTGTTCCAGCTGATTGGAATACATTGGTTTAACAGGAAGCTAAGTGAGGCAAAGTTTTACTCTTCTTGAAGTGAAATACTAGAAGAATGTGACTCTCTGAACTGAACTCTAAACTATACTAGAACTACCTTCTAGTACCAACTTCAACCGAATACTCTAAGGTATTTTTTTTTTATAATACGGAATTGTCTGGATCAATTATTTCACAGCATGATAAGGTCACACACACACACACGCGCACACGCACACGCACACGCACACACACATACACGCACACGCACACACACATACACGCACACGCACACACACGCAGACGACACCACACACACACGCACACGCACACGCACACGCACACGCACACGCACACGCACACGCACACGCACACGCACACGCACACGCACACGCACACGCACACGCACACGCACACGCACACGCACACGCACACGCACACGCACACGCACGCACCGCACACGCACACGCACACGCACACGCACACGCACCACGCACACGCACACGCACACGCGCACACGCACACGCACAAGCACACGCACACGCACACGCAAACGCAAACTCAAACGCAAACGCAAACGCACACGCACACGCACACGCACACGCACACACGCACGCACGCACACACACAGGCGGCATGCTATAAATGGTCAAAATGGAATCAGGGACTCTCAAAGCGTGAAAGTCCGTCAAAATCTCGAGGTAAAATTTTTTCATGATCGTAATACCTTCCATTTACTATACTTCGTATAGTTTACAGGAATGTAAAAACACTAAAGTTTTGATTTACCCATCTTTAGTTATTGGTGATCGATATATTTTATTAAAGAAAATCAGGAAAACTCTAAACCGCTTTACCAGGAAAGCTGACTTTCATTAAGTAGGTTCTGAAATGTCTTTAGTCCGCACTATCGTGTCAAATTTTAATTCTATCACTTCAAAATGCTAGTCTACCTTGTAAATAAGGAATCATAATTACGCATACCGCTTTAGTTAACGGCAATTCACTATTTAGGTATTAAACATTATTTAATGCTACAATTTTATTCTTACAAAAAATTCCAACAGCTGAAAATATATTACTTCAACTTTTGGCCCGATCACGATCAAACTATTAAGTATACTTATTAGTATGCTACCAAGAGATCATATTTCAAATCTCCATGAAAAACTTTTTCGAATGACACCCATATTGCCATTGGTTATCCATTAAAGATTTTATTGATGTTCGTAATTGACCCAGCAAGAGTTACATGATCGAGGTCAAAATAGAAGAAGCAAATATTCAGTTGATCTGCTGTCAGTCAGACCTAGGCAACTTACTAAGCGCAGAGTGTTGTGGGAAGGACAGTAATCAATTAGGCCAGGGTGTACACAATTTCATGTCCTAAAGTTCCCTTCCGTAGAAATTACGTAAACAAAAGTAAGTTGTAAAATTATCTCACTTAACGTAATTGCCCGTTGTGTAATCTACTTTTTTCTGAAGTCCTGGATCCTAGCTCTTCCTGTATCGCACTTTGCGATAGAGACCATATTAAAAAATGTTCCTGTATCATGCATTCTTTAACACCAGACTACATCATGTTTTATCTAGCCCGCTTGTATAAAAGTATAAATATTCCAGTAAACTAATCATTTCTAAAGAGATAAACACTGTATACAACCGCCCCGAGATAATAGATTCACCTGGTGACATTTATTTTTAAGACCTCTTACATGGTTTTCTAACTAATACAGTTCCGAACTTGTACAGGTATTATCCCGTAAAAGAATAAACCGTTTTCGTTCAATACAAGAATACACACGTCGTTCTCCACCATCAAATTTCCCCTTTGAAAATAAACCCGTAAATTCAATAGCCACCTATTTCCACAATCACATCAGTAGTCTATCCTAAATACGGATAGAAACTTACACGAAGGAAGGAAACCGTTCATTCTGATTTCACTTAATTAATAAGAACTAATTGGAACATCATCCTGCTAATTAAATAAGTCACGTTAGAAATATTGTCAAAATACGTTAAAATGTTATTAAAATAGTTAGTTATGAGACTGTTCAAACGCAAGCATTCATTGAAACATAAAAATATCGATTTTCTTATAAACTGACCTACCCTTTTACAGGTAGGGGACGTTTAGATCTATGGCTTTATCTTTTTGGAAATATTTCAAAGAGCAATAAAACGATATCGCGCATTTTTTAGCAAAAAACTTGCATACTTCTATTCAGGTTACCATTCAGGGAAGTAATCAAAGTATTGCCTGATTTTCTTTTTTTACTTTAACCAATTTTGAGTTAGTTCATCCTCGAGTGGATGCACTACTTTTATCTGTACCGTTAATATTATTTTTCAGCCACCGTGACTCTAACGAGAGCACTGTCGAGTGCCCGGGTGGATTGGGAGCCCTACGGTGTGCCCGTGCCAAGGAGCGTCCATTTACTTTTATTGTTTGTTTGAAATAATAAATAATAAATAATAAATCAGTTTAATTTTTCCGTTTTTGTTTTAAATCTGATATTGTTTCTTGTTTAGCGTCTATATTTTGTGTTGTATAATACGTGTAAATATTTATCATTGTAAAGTTAGAGGCGAATATATGTATAAAACCTTTTTCCGTTTATTCGTCAGGATGAAAACCCAGATAGCAATCAATCACGCCAAGTCTTCGATTTTGAGGTGTAGCCAGGGTAAAGCATAATAAAAATAGGCGTAGTCTGTTAGGGCCTTACAAATCAATGAATTTTATTACCTATTTTCACGATTAGCCGAGTAATTTTTTTTTTCTTCATCTGGCACATTATTATTAATTTGACTAATAACCATGAAACTTTTAGCAAAAAAATCGTGTATCTGTGTTTTTTTGTCAACGTCTGTAGATATCAAAAGAAATAGTAAGGATTTGCTTTGACTACAACCATTTTACTGTTTTTTTGTATGATGTCATTTTAAATAACAATTATAAGACAGTGGTAATTTCTGTAATGTTTTTTAATTGACATAATGAATTTTAATAATAATGCGTACTTGTTAAAATCAACGTTGGTGATATTTTTACTGCCTAATGATAGTTCAGTATGATTTAACTTTATTGAAGACGACTATTTTTTGACATTTTTTAATACCAATGAATGGTTTTATTTTTAGTTATGTTTATACGTCAAAACGATGTCTTGATTATACTGAAAATAATCACTAGTGATTATTGCCGGGAATATCCGTAGAAGCTTTTGTTTGTATTGACAAACGCATTTAATACAGCCCTTATTCCTGTGTTTTAATTAAATGTGTAAGTCAAAAAATAATCAAGTCAAATATAACTCAAGAGTGAGAATAAGTTAGAAAATAACTCTTCTACATTCAACATTCTACGAATTCCACCAAACAAAAGTCTAAACAAATTAAAATAATGCAAGTGGTGTGCTGTTTTATTCTGACTATCGTATCATTAGATTTGATGATTCTTGGAAAGAGAAACGAGTTGCAAAAAACTGTTTGAAACAAAATTTGTTCGCAATGTTTCATTTAATGGAATAAAGAAATCTTCTTCATAAAGCCATTTTGGAAATATTAAGTAAAAAGTACTTATACCGCTGCCATTTTATTAATAAATATTTTGAAAAAAATGCCATAACAAGAGTTGTGGATAATTAAATGCTAATTCCAAAACATGCTTTCTTTATCAAATTCTTTCTTAAATAGGGAAATATGACAAAACAAGATCGTTAATTTATAAACCAAAGCTCAAGCAAGAAAATATTACTGAGAAAATATATTGGTTCTCAGAAGATCTTCACTACGTATGAGGTTGGAAATTGTCAGTACACACACCCTATGTACCAATTATTAATAAAATTGGAAGTTCGTCAATAGTAGGTAATATAGTTAATCAATTTATAATTTTGTTTAATGGTTATTTTTCCCATTTGTTACTTATTAATGTAAAAATGAACCTTTAACCTTTAAAAGATGGATCATGTGTTCTATAGTTTTGTCGCATAATTACCAACTAGATAGTTATTAGAATGGGACAGTTTTGCCATTTTAAGCATTGGCATCTGGGAAACTACAAGAGATAGAGATTTGGTTAAATGGGGAAAGGATTGCAGTTTTATGCACCTAAATTAACGACACTTTCAGTTGTTGGAAAAAGTTCATGGCTTACTAGATACTTCAAAAAAAACTAAAATTTTGCATTTTATTTCTATTCTAAATAACTCTGTTATTATCGATTTGAGAAAAAAAATGTAGAGGAAAAATGGTATTGGCGTCGCCACTTTTGTTCTATCTATTGTTATTCCAAAGTTATGATATAAACTTTTATTTTTTTTAATGGAAGGTATAGTACGCTGTGCCTTTATCAGATGCACAATTTTTTAAGATTTGTAACGATATCAGAGCTGATGTATTTATTTTTAAAAATACAAAGTTATAACGATTTTATCATTGATTTACAGTTGGCCATGAAAAAAAATGAATTAATTATTATGGTTTTTGACAGTTTTACACCCTTGCGATAATAAATACAGTTTTTTTTTCATTTCAAACTTTAATGAACGAATACAGTTTAGTGATTTTTCTTTTAAATGTTGTAGAATCGTTATTATTATTAGGAATACAGCAAACTGACACGAAAAAATTTTTAGACATTTTAATGCGTAACACGTACATACTAATTTCCTGCTCGCTTGAGTTTGAACAAACCTAGATTTTTTTAAGTAACAGTAATAGTTGGGTTTGACATTTTTAAAAAGAACAAATTCTTCTCTTTATAACGATATAAAGTTTGCAGCATTTACTTTGAGGAATACACGCGGTACAGGAATACTCGTATTATTGAGAGTGCCATGAAAAAGAAAATAATAAACAAAGTACTGGTGCTCATTGTTTTACTTGAAATTTGGCAACTTTGTAACATCGTTTTATAGTGTGTAATAAAAATAGTGTTCTTTCTGCTGACCGGTACCAACAATTGTATGAAAGCTGGCGTAAACTACCTGTACCGACGGATATTCCCGGCAATAATCTCTAGTGATTATTGCCGGGAATATCCGTAGGAGTTTTTGTTTGTATTGACAAACGCATTTAATACAGCCCTTATTCCTGTGTTTTAATTAAATGTGTAAGTCAAAAAATAATCAAGTCAAATATAACTCAAGAGTGAGAATAAGTTAGAAAATAACTCTTCCGATTCTTTGTCAAACTTGTTCTGGAAATTGCCACTTGTGACTTACGGGCTCTCCCGTCTATTACCTGGCAACAATATTTCTAGAATTTTTCTAATTATTTTCAATATTCCCGCTCTCTTATTATATAACTACTGAATGCTTTTTGCGCGTCTTGCATTAATTAATTAATACATTCATTGACAATTCTTTTAAATCCATGGTATAGTAAACAAATATAATTACGCCAATACGTTATATTTATGGAGTTCTGTGAAATAATAACGACGGTTATTAAAGTCTAATGATATAATAATTGACATGAAACTTTTTCCGCAAATTTAAAAACAAAATTAACCTTCCACTTATAGAATCAAATACGTATTATTTCTTATGCTCATTAATCAGATTATATTAATTGTCGTGTATAGTTTACTAACAAAACGGTTCTTTTTGAATCTAAAATTGAAACATACCGGGTGGTCTACCACCAACGATCTATTACTAAAAATGGAAGAGGCATCTTACCAAAAAGTTTATATATACACTCTTTTGATTTTATAAACATGAAAATTAGAATGTATAAGGTAGATACCAAGAAAGACATATTGTATTGCAATTATACCTCACTTAATCCTTCCCTCGCCCTTCTTGACTTCCTCAAGATGTACAACCTACTCAAGGAAGAAAAATTGCAATATGCAGGGTGTGTTTTTTTTCATTTTAAGCATTGGCATCTCGGAAGGTACAAGAGATAGAGCTTGGGTTAAATGAGGAAAGAGTTGCAGTTTCATGAACCTAAATTAACGACACTTTCAGTTGTGGAAAAAGGTCATGGATTACTGGATATTTCATAAAAACTAAAATGTTGCATTTTATTTAATTCTAAATAACTCTGTTATTATCGATTTGAGAAAAAAAAAGTAGAGGAAAAAATGGTAATGTTTTTTTTTATCTACTGCCGTCGCCACTTTTGTTCTATCTCTTGTTATTCCAAAGTTATGATATAAACTTTTGTTTTTTTAAATGGAAGGTATAGTAGGCTGTGCCTTTATCATTTTTTTTAAGATTTGTAACGATATCGGACATGATGTATTTATTTTTAAGAATAACAAAGTTGTAACGACTTTATTATTGATTTACAGTTGGCCATGGAAAAAAATGAATTAATTATTATGGTACATACTAATTTCCTGCTCGCTTGAGTTAGAACAAACTTAGATTTTTTAAGTAGCAGTAATAGTTGGCTTTGACATTTTTAAAAAGGACAGTTTTTTCTCTTTATAACGATACAGAACTATTGTATTATTGAGAGTAGCAAAAACAGAATGTGCCATAAAAAAACATTTTTATCCGGTTAAGTTAATTACTCAGTTTATTATACCATTTCACCTAAAAATTACGGCGTCAAATAGATCAAGAACGCAAAGAAACTAAGAATTATTAAATTTAAAATTTCGACTTTGAAGTAATTGCAGAAAAAAATGTCCACCATTATTATTTACACACAAGCGGCATCTTTTCACAATGGAATTTACAGCTTTCCGTATTTTCCTACCATCTAAATTGCGAAAGTCATGTATCACAAGCATTACCTAGCTCTTCTTTTGTCGCATAAGTTCGCTGTTAAACCAAAAAGAAAAAAGTCTAAAAGTGAAAGATCGTGGTGCCCAAGGGACAGGCGCGTTCCCACTTGTCCAAGAATTTGGAAACAGTTGGTTTAAATACTCTCTCACTTGCAGTTGATTGTGCGGCGGAGCACCGTCGTGTTGAAACCAGCATAAATTACGTCTTGTTTCCAAATGTAAGATATCCAACATACCTTGAAATTCATTTTGTAGAACCGGCGCGTTCCTACTTATCCAAGAATTTGGAAACAGTTAGTATAAGTACTCTCTCACTTGCAGTTGGTTGTGCGGCGGAGCACCATCGTATTGAAACCAGCTTAGATTACGTCTTGTTTCCAAATGTGAGATATCCAACATATTCATCTTGTAGAAAGTCAAGATAACGCTGGCCTGTCAAATTTCGCGATCCAGTAATTTCGCTCCAAACATTGAATCCAAAATTTTCTTTGAGGCCGTCTTTTACGAAGAATCCTAGGGTTTTCCTGCATCCACAAATGTTCATTGCGCTTATTGAACATACCGCAGTTAGTAAATTTGGTTTCATCAGTCCACAAAATTTGATTTTGGAACTCTGGATTATGTTGAATCATATTAATGTACCAGTTACTAGATGCGATTTTTGCAGCTTGGTCTCCTGGATGCAGTTTCTGTCGTACTGATAGGTGGTATGCGTGAAATTTGTTTCTTCAATTCTCTCATGACTGTGGTTTGCGACATACCAACTTCAGCTCAAATTTGTCGGGTCGAAGTAGTTGGATTCTGATTAACGTAGGCTAATATATTTATTTTCTCGTTAATGATGTTTTCATCTCTCTTTGGTTTCGAAAAGGAACCAAACTGTCTCAGATATCTATATAAATTGTTGAACGTCGGTACAGGTAGTTTACGCCGGTTTTCATACAACTGTTGGTACCGTTCAGCAGAAAGAACACTATTTTTATTACACACTATAAAACATTCCAACATTTTAAGTTTGTCGCGATTAGAAAACATCTTTAATTTGCTTTACGAAGTTACAAAGTTGCCAAATTTCAAGTAAAACAATGAGCACTCTCAATAATACGAGTATTCCTGTATCGCGTGTATTCCTCAAAGTAAATGCAGCAAACTTTATATCATTATAAAGAGAAGAATTTGTTCTTTTTAAAAATGTCAAATCTAACTATTACCGTTACTTAAAAAAATCTCGGTTTGTTCAAACTCAAGCGAGCAGGAAATTAGTAATATACATGTTACGCATTAAAATGTCTAAAATTTTTGTTCGTGTCATTTTGCTGTATTCCTAATAATAACGATTCTACAACATTTAAAAGAAAAATCACTAAACTGTTTTCGCTCATCAAAGTTTGAAATGAAAAAAAAACTGTATTTATTATCGCAAGGGTGTAAAACTGTCAAAAACCATAATAATTAATTCATTCTTTTCCATGACCAACTGTAAATCAATGATAAAATCGTTGTAACTTTGTATTTTTAAAAATAAATACATCAGCTCTGATATCGTTACAAATCTTAAAAAACTGTGCATCTGATAAAGGCACAGCGTACTATACCTTCCATTAAAAAAAAATAAAAGTTTGTATCATAACTTTGGAATAATAATAGATAGAACAAAAGTGGCGACGCCAATACCATTTTTCCTCTACATTTTTTTCTCAAATCGATAATAACAGAGTTATTTAGAATAGAAATAAAATGCAAAATTTTAGTTTTTTTGAAGTATCTAGTAAGCCATGAACTTTTTCCAACAACTGAAAGTGTCGTTAATTTAGGTGCATAAAACTGCAATTCTTTCCCCATTTAACCAAATCTCTATCTCTTGTAGTTTCCCAGATGCCAATGCTTAAAATGGGAAAACTGTCCCATTCTAATAACTATTAAGTTGGAAATTATGCGATAAAACTATAGAACACATGATCCATCTTTTAAAGGTTGAAGATTCATTTTTACATTAATAAGTAATAAAAAGTAACAGATGGGAAAAATAACCATTAAACAAAATTATAAATTGATTAACTATATTACCTACTATTGACGAACTTTCAATTTTATTATTAATTGGTACATAGGGTGTATGTACTGACAATTCCCAACCTCATACGTAGTGCAGATCTTGTGAGAACTGATATATTTTCTCAGTCATTTTTTCTTGCTTGAGCTTTGGTTTATGAATTAACGATCTTGTTTTGTCATATTTCCCCTATTTAAGAAAGAATTTGATAAAGAAGGTATGTTTTGGAATTGGCATTTAATTATCCCCAACTCTTGTTATGGCATTTTTTCCAAAATATTTATTAATAAAATGGCAGCGATATAAGAACTTTTTACTTAACATTTCAAAAATGGCTTTATGAAGAAGATTTCTTTATCCCATTAAATGAAACATTGCGAACAAATTTTGTTTCAAACAGTTTTTTGCAGCTCGTTTCTCTTTCCAAGAATCATCAAACCTAATGATACGATAGTCAGAATAAAACTGCACACCACTTGCATTATTTTAATTTGTTTAGACTTTTGTTTGGTGGAATTCGTAGAATGTTGGCAGTTTTGGTAAGGCTACATTTTTGTTACCCTTTTATTTCAAGTGAAAGTGAATAAGAATTGTTGATCGAGAAATTAAACACAATTATATCAGGATATAATGCAGAAAGTTGTCACTAAGGACATGTCAAAACGTTGGCGATTTGAATGTTGAAGATTGTAAATCATTTTACACATTTATTAAAATAAAAGAAACAATCAATCGATTCATTCATTTTTTTGTTTCAAAGATCATTCGTTTGTTGTTCTGTAGTTTGTAGTTTTTCATAATTGGTTTTCTTTTATTTTAATAAACGTTCAAAATGGTTTCCATTCTCCCATACACACGCGCGCGCGCGTACGTACGCACAAACACACGCACACATGCACATGCACACACACGCACACGCACATGCACACGCACACGCATACGCACACGCACACACACACAACAAACACGCACACGCACACACGCACGCATACAACTTTTATATTATGTCTGGGTTTATTTTCTAACGCAAGAGTTCTTCTTTTCTTGCTATTGAAGTAAAACGCAAACGAAAGGTACGCCGATCTGACTCGTTCTACAGTGATAGTAAATAGATGGTTAAAATCATTGAAATGCGAGTGGGCTGGTGATTTAATGTTAATACCGCACCATTAGGTTGGGCATTGTCAGCAGATATACCTTGTACAATAGTATAGTGATAAAGCTTTCTCCTAATGCAACTTTGTTTAGAATTTTGGTTACAGTAAATTTTTGACACGTTTAAAAATAAATTCTGACTATTTACCAAAGTAATAAAAAATGTAAAATCAGCATAAACCTAAGGCCACGTAGTGCGCATGCATTATCGAGAGGGTCGTGTGCACAGTACAACTCGGTCTCTAGACCACCTTCCAGCTTCTGGATTTCGATATATGATGGTCTACGTGCTCTAGTTGTGCAAAGTACATTAATTAGGAGAGGGGAGCAGTAAAGGTCAGTAAGGTTGTCCAAAGTCTACAATTACGCACATTTCCTAAAGACGCAGCAAAAACTAAATGCCGTGCCCCAACAATGTGCACCAATTTCGTTAGAGGTGTAGCACGATGGATTACCTCGATAACTTAGAGCTAAGCTTTTGTGTCCCATTAGTGTTTATCAGCATTTAGACCGATCGTTGCCTAGCGTGTATATTTATGTGCCAATTTTCTTGTAGTTCTAAATTCCATTAAACAGCATTTCCCACAAAAATGCTTCGTTTAACGATATAGAATGTACTTACATAAACGTTTCAAGGAAACAAGCAATGCCCGCGACTTAAAATTTATTTATAACAGTATTCATAATTTTAGGTAATTCGGGAAAATCTAAATATCACCACTTAGGTTATTGGCTATGGATGTTTGACAATATCTTTTGATTGATCTGTCGGAATCAGAGTAAATTACATTAACCTGACAGATATTTCAACCCCAAATTCATTCATCTTCAGATCTCACTCAAATTCGATTAAACATCAATTATTTGAGTGCACACAACACTAACCAACCTACATGGGTTGCGTTGGAAACAGTAATATGGCTGGATCAATTCTTACCTTCAAACTAAATACAAAAACGCAGTTATAGAAGACTATGAAGTCGACATTGCCTTCACTATCGCTAAATCCACTTATTACCTCCTTTTACAACGTTTCGCCAAGATCTTGATTCTGCGTGTGTGTTTGTGTGTGTGCGTGTGTACGTGTGTGTGTGTGTCCATGACCATGTGTGCTTGTGCGTGTGCGAGCGTCCATGTTCTTGTCCCTGTCCATATCCGCATTCGTGTCCATGTCCGCGATTGTGTCCGTCTCCACGTCTGCGTGTCCGCTGGTGCGTATGCATGTGCGTATGCGTGTGCGTGTGCGTGTGCGTGTGCGTGTGCGTGTGCGTGTGCGTGTGCGTGTGCGTGTGCGTGTGCGTGTGCGTGTGCGTGTGCGTGTGCTGTGCGTGTGCGTGTGCTGTGCGTGTGCGTGTGCGGTGCGTGCGTGCGTGCTGCGTGGCGTGCGCGTGCGCTGCGTTGTGCGTGTGCGTGTGCGTGTGCGTGTGCGTGCGGTGCGTGTGCGTGTGCGTGTGCGTGTGCGTGCGTGCGTGGCTGCGTGCTGCGTGTGCGTGTGCGTGTGCGTGTGCGTGTGCGTGTGCGTGTGCGGGTGCGTGTGCGTGTGTGTGCGTGTGCGCGTGCGTGGGCGTGTGCACGTGCGTGCGCGTATGCTGTTTGTATCTAATACGTGGATTAAACATAAAAAGGTACATGTGTATACATGACAAAGAGGCGAATCTAAAAGTATGATTGACTTGATAATATATGCTGAAACCTTGTGACAGACACAAAAATAATGCGCGGCTTGGAATGTGGATCGGACCACTTTTTGGTTGGATGGAGAGTGGGTTTATGGCAAAAGTGGGTACAGAGAAGTAAAGTAAGGGTAGTGCGAAAGTTCAGAATTAGGGTAGACAAACTGGTAGATAATGGTGCGAGAATGAAATACGTAGTTGCTATGAGTAAATAGTTGGAAGTGAATGAAAAGTGTGGAACGCCCAAATAGAAGATACCTGACGTTGAAGGTGCATGAATAAGCTTGAAAAGCTTAAAAGGTAACCAAAAAAATGTGCTTGGTGGAATGAAAAAAAGGCAATAAGTAATAAAAAAAGATGCGTACGTGGCAATGATTGCTGCAAAAAAAATGAGACTGAGAAAAGGCGTTTGTATCAGGTGTACAGATTAAGAAACAAAGAATAAAAAAGTGAGAAGAAGTAAAGAGGAAGTGGTGGCTGAGGAAGAAGAGAAAGTGCAGAATGATTTTGAGGGAAACAAAACTGTTCTGGAAATAAGTCAAAAATACAAAACGTGGCCCAAAGCAGAATGCTGCAGGAGTAACAAATACGAGCAACGAAGCAGTATAGGACGATTGTGAAGTGAGGAAATGCTGGCAGTAATACCTCGGAAAGCTATGCAGTAGTGAGGGAAATAAAAATGAAGGGTTAAATAAGGAGAATATAGAAGGAATGATGAATGAAACTGAGAAGGATATAGGGATACATGAGGTAGAGGAAAGAAGAAATGCTGCAGGGTGGCTTCGTGCCCGGGAGAGGATGTGTTGATCAGATGGTTGCCCTCCAACAGGTGATCGAAAAGTGTTTAAGTGTAAAGGGAAGCTAAGCTGTACGTGTATAGAACTGCAGAAAGCATATGGCAGAGTAAACAGGCAGAAGCTCTGATAAATATTAAATGAATATGGCGTAAACAGAGGTCTAATAAACGAAATAAGGGCAGTATACAATGGTATCCGGGCAGTTTTAGGGTGAGAGGACGTGTCAGTGAATACTTTATTATTGAGCAAAGAGTGTGACAAGGCTGTGGTGTAATGGTTGGTGACGCAAATGTTCTGGTGTATGAGGATGACACAGTTATTCGTGAACAAAACTAAAATTCAATCGGGAAGATGAAAACAAGAATAGAGTATTGTGAAACAAGTGGAGGAGTTGGTATACCTGGGTGGAATGTTTACTGCTGGTAGTACAATGGATGGCGAGATTGGAAAAGTGTTGGAAGGAATCTGAGTGAAAGTATGTGGACGAAAAACGAAAGTATGAGCCTAGCCGCGGGTATGAGATTCCTGAGAAGCGCATGTGGTAAATCGAGAAAGGATAAGATAAGGAACTATTGTATAATAGTGTGGCAAGGAAAAGACGATGATGGATAGGTATAAAAGTAGTGCACTACGTTGGTTTGGTCACATTGAGTGGTAGACCGCGTAAAACTTAACTCAATATATTAGAATATATGATAAAAGAAAGAAATATAAGGAGTTTTAAAAATAAAAGGCATGTCAGAGACAATTTATAAACCTTGTGGAAGCTAGGGGGGTATGCAGAGGTATAAAATCGTGGAGAAAGATTGTGAATGGAAAATAAATAAGGGGCAGGAATTGTTTTTCCTATCCCGCAAGGGAATGGCGTGAAGGTTGTGTTAGATAAATATGTCCCATATAATAGCCTTGATTAACAACACTTACCTCGTTGCAATTACCTCCTACCTGTACATCTTCGTCTTTATCGACTACTTTTACTTACCGGTACTTGTTTTGCCTAAAAATAAGATCCCAGTGTCATCTCTTCCTGCAAATACTGCAATTTGTTTCTTTCGCCGGACATTTGCTTTAATTTATACATCCTGCACGACCACAAAACCAACATTTATTCTTTTCTTGCCGTCCTCCATTTTCTTCCGAACCTGTACTTCTCTGTCCCTCCTTTTTGTTATAGTTGCGATTACGTTTAATAGTTGCAACATCTTTTACCCACTGCCTTAATATCTTGTTTTGTGACGATTGTAATTCGCCTTGCCTTACTGCTAATGTAGCATCCACTAAGGTCAAATTGTTTTGCAATTGTAACCTCTCACTAAGTAGAGTGTAAAGGTACCAACTACAATTCAATCCCGGATTAGTTCATCCCTTATAGTTCCATAATTACAATGCTCTGCTAAGCTATGTAGAGACGCTATGAAACTATCCTGGTTTCTGTACGTTCGTGTTAAACTTGAGACGCTCAAATGTGACGCTCTTTTGTGGTATAAAGTACCCATCAAATCTGACCGAAACAATGTCAAAAGTTTGTTGATCTTCGGTAAGCTTAAATTGGATTAGAATTTTCTCCTCTTCAGGCTCCGTCAAATATACTAGCATAACGTTTTATTTGTTTGACCTGTTGACCAACCCACTAACAGAAAAACATATTTCTAACCTTTTCTTACAATGCGACCAATCCGCAGGCTGCGCGACATTTAATTGTAACTGAGCCGCCGCTGTCGCGGCACTTGGCAGAACGGCTACTGGTACTGGAGCGACGTCCAGCTCATCGAATAATTTCCACACTTTTTTTCGGCAAGGATTCTTTACAATTGAAAGTAACTATCGCAATTACCACTTCCAGGGGTCGCTGACACCATGTAGTATTGTTCCGTAATAATACTTTTATGTGCGGATGTCCAGGATACTTATTTCAGATTGTAACGTGTCTAACCTACCACGTGTTATATTATTTAATATATTATTATGTTAGTGTAGGTAGCGCGGCTGCGACCTCAGTCGAATGGTAGCTAATCGTAGAGCACTTTGTTGGCGTAGGTAGTTTTGGAGTTTTGATAATATAGAATATAATTAGGTTAGTTCCAGAGAATGAGAAACAAGGTTGTAGTAAAAGTGACAGGGAGAATGAGCAAGAATTGAGCGCCACAAGCTTAAACAAAAATGTAAATTATCGGTTAATAGGAGAGGCCCTGTAAAGCTTGAACCAGCAAGAAGAAACAGAACTAGTAATCTTAATTTATTTCAACTTCCAGTAAAGGGACTAAATATGTTTAGTATGACACAACGAAAAGGTAAGGATCACACTTCTTTACCACAAGTAAATACTTCTACCAGTACTTTAAATTTAAGTTTCCCTCAAAAGGCTAAACAAGTTATTTCCTACTAATAATTTAAATTTAAGTTTTCCCCAAAAGACTAGACGAGTTGCGCATACATACAGAGCATGTATTTTATCACAAATAAATATTAACGTATTTATATTAACGTTTCCTCTACAGGACTACAAATTTCGTATGTAAATAAGTATACCAATAAATATAATGGTTCATCCCCAATACACCGTGATGAAAGCAAGCCGCGTTACTTAGCTTTTCAAGAAAGCAAAGTAAAATTGATTAATTTTTAGAGTTACGTAATGCCCCTCCCAGGTTAGTTGAATTATCTTTCAAGGTGTTAACCTGAAAGGGAAAATTCATGTACAACAGGTGAAATTTCAAATTATAAATGCGATAATGTAACTTGCCTTTGCTTCACAAAATCATCCATAATAATCAAAGCCTCATTTGCATATATTTTTGGAAAAGAGTGTTCAGTTCACACTCGACGGTACCCATACAGTTGAAATTAGGTCGAATATAACCTGAACATTCCGATCCACCATTTAAAATCACACTTAAACTGTTATAATTAACCTAGATTAAACTATTCTAACCACACAATGGAATAGTTAACTGTTCTATCAAATTCCATTAATTACCCACTAGCGAGTTATTTATGAAGGTGGTACAAATTATGATAGTTATTCTAACAAAGAAACTACAGAAGACAGCTTCCTAAACAAGGGTTATAATCCGGTCGTAATATTATTATAAACACTTTTTATTTTTTAGCAACGATATAGACCACTGTGGAAGGCAGTTTCCGAAATATAACAGTTTATAAGGTAAACCCAGAGATAACACTTATTAACATATCCGATAATGGAGTATTTTGTCCTGGTTTGACGAATAGTTATACTTTAGATCCTAGTGTTAGTCAGCTTTGTCCTGGCTTGTGCAGACCTACACAAATTCAGGTGATAAGAGTTTAGGATTAGCAAATGTACAGCCAGATTCAATAATCGTGACCATCAGCAATATAAAACGGTTAGGGAGAAGAATTATCTATCTTCCGCGCAGCATAAGGTTAATTCTAGACAAACGAAACATCAATAGCAGGAAAAACGGACGAACAAAAAACAAAACAGAAGCAGAACGAGGAGCAAAAATCGAGGAGTTAAAATAAGGTAAGGTAAGTAATTGCAATTTGATCTATAAGACTTTTTTACCTATCTAGATTAAAGGCGAGTTAGTTATAATACCTTGGCACTAAACGAAATTTAAAAATTGCAAAGGAATTGAAGAAATACAGATAGCTTACCCCTTTAGTGAAAGCAAGGTTTTTATATATCCGCCACAAAATAGCGATTAGTAAATCTTAGACAAGCAATTACATTACAATATATAGAAAACGTTATACTAGAAAATTTCTCTTCCAAAAATGATGAAGCCATAGATTAAATCAGAAAGAGAATTTTTCTGCGAATGTCTCACTTTTCACCAACATGGTTACCCACAACCACACTGAAGAACGTTTTTCGGAAATTTTATGTTATCAAATCACATTGTTACGTAATTTTATTCAAATTTGAGATGTAGAACTAAAGTCCCTTTTTATACCTCAAATTGTTATTTAGTACATGTACTGTCCTCTAGCGGTAATTCAGCGGACGCAACAGATACCTTTAAGTAGTATTATTACAGAGAGTTGGCATTTTTACAGTTCCAAACAAGCAATGCGTGTTAAAAACCTTAGTAAGTATTGTGAATTTGGTACGTTACTCGAAGGTGCTTGGAGAGATACATTTGTTTGCGGATTAAAGTTAGACTCTGTAGAAAGGAAAGTATTATGTGTCGAGCATGCTGGTCTATCGAGTGATTATTTTTCCTTTCCACTTAAATTTAACTTACAGCTGTAACAATGGAATGAACAAATTTGGCAGTCTGACCCTAAGGGACAACAGGTTCTGTATAATTGTTGCGTTCGCCAAAACCAAACAATCACAAACGTTACTAACGTTACACTATTTTCTGGGCACACTGCTTGAAAATATAAACACGTCTGTCATTGATCAGCCATTTACATTACCTATTATCGTTCGGAAATGCTTACAACCGATTGATCTTACAAAAGTAAGCAGATTGTTAATGGTTTTGTTACGAACGAATAAGTTCAAAAGTAAATATTTAATTAAAAATTATTATTAATTTTATTATATACATAAATAAAAAGTTTACTTTTTATTTAATAAAATTAATAATAAATTTTAATTACCTACAGGGTATCCCATAACTAACGGGCCATACGACAACGGTAGAAAGAGGTGACCAAAATAGGTCGTTTAACTAAAACGTGCGTTAGTAAAGTGTTAATGGCAAACGAGATATAGCACGTTAAAGTTGGCATATTTTTCTGAAAATTCGTAATAGTTAATGCTAAATAATAAAAATTTCATTATTTTAAAACAAAAAAGGTATACTTGTTCGACTGCCATATTTTAAGGCGTTTTCGAGATATTACCATTTTAATATTGCACGCCGCGCTGGCGCCGCCCCTAAAACGATAATATTTTAAAATACGATTGAAGTGTTTCCTTTAAAAACTTTCGATTTTAACCACAATATTGTAATCTACTTTGGGAATATTAGTAAATAAAACATCGGTATTATTAAAAAAATACAATTTAATTGGAAAACAAAACAAATAAAAAACAATAATTACAATTACTTCATTAAATATTAAAAGTGGCCACCGTTTACTTCAATATATTTTCTTAAACTTTTTTCTAAATGTTGTCCCATCTTAAAAAAGACGGCGTTGTCATTTTTTAAAGTATTTGCGGCTTCATGAATTTTTTCTAGGAGTTCATCTCGATTATGGATTTCACTATTGTACACTGAAAATTTCATGTAGAAGTCCAAAGGGTTTAATTACAGAGTACGGGGCAGCCAATGAAATTCGCTGCCCCGTCCAATCCAACCATGTGGAAAATTGCTATTTAAATGCTCTCGGACTCTTAAATGGATAATGTGGCGGCGCACCGTCGTGCATAAACCACATATCCTGCCTTACAACTAGAGGAATTTCTTCAAGTGAACCGCCCAAATGAGTTTGCAAAAATTCTAAGTAATTTTCTGCATTTAATCCTGTTGGAAGTTCAAACGGATCAATGAAATGATCGCCAGTAATTCCAAACCAGATATTATATATTATTATACCAGATAGTAATGGTTACTTCTCCAATTAAAAACTCCGCGGCGTGTGAATGTGGCCTCATCGGTGAACAGTACCTTTTTTAAAAATAGTTGATCTTGATTGATGTTGTTGAGCACCGATTGACAGAAATGTGTTCTGCAAAGTAAGTCAATTTTATTGGCTGTTGTTCGAACATTTGGAAATTGTCGAGATTTACAAAAATATTTAGAAATTTACTACAATATAGTATTTTCTAAATGTACATCGATTTTGCCTGACTGTTTTATCCGACTATATGTTAGTCAAGTAGGTAAGATTGGAGACTTTTGGGACACCACCACAAAACCGGTTTTCCACATTTCCAAGGTTGCCACAAAACCAAGGTCCCACCGTACCAAGGTCAAAAAGCGCAATGTGTGACCTACTTACATATCATTACCACAAACCCACGGTCACAAACCCCGATTTCCTGTTCCACAACTACAAGGCTATCTGTCGACATATCATTACCACAAAACCAGGGTCACAAGCTCCGCTTTTCTGTTCCACTATTACAAGGCTATCCGACCACGCTTTCCTGTTTCACAATTACAAGGTCATCCGTGACCTACTTATGTACCACCTGCTACTCTATACCCACTTGTATGTTTTTGCCACTTGTATTTTGCTCAACCTCACTTTTTACCAAAATAAAAGAAAACGATATGTAATATATTTAATTAATGTATTACTCAGATATATGATTTTCTTTAGGAATAAAACATTTTGATTTAGTACAAGTGCAGAAGGTCCTCTCCACTTCCGTTTCAGTACATCTGCGCGGACGTGGTGCGAGGAGCTGAGCATACGTGCAATGTGGTGCCCATCGTAGATGTTCCTGTAACGGATTGACATCTGGCTGCCATCGGTTTATTCTAACCCCACATGAAACATTCAACCGTATCGTCTGAAGATGTGGAAATGAATCCTGCTGCAGCAAGCGATGAGGGTGAGTGAACTCCAGACCATGTTCGATACGTTAGTAAGCGTTTATCGAAACAGTTGTAATACTGAGGATAATAAAAGTTTGGGTCACATGTTAACATCAGCGAAACAGTAAGATACTGACAAATAATGTACAATATATACAATATATACAATATATACAATATAAAATATATATACAATATATACAATATATACAATATTACAATATATACAATATATATTACAATATATACAAAATAATACATATTACAATATATACAATAGATACAGTCTATTCTAGTAGCACACCTCATCACACAGTATACATGAGTCATCATCGTACACATCGTATAACTGTGTGAGAGGCCTCGACGAGCACCAATAATATTCGTGCGACAGGTAGTATCGCGCAGTCCACCGCTCCATATGCATATGATGGTCCAGTACGCGGTAATGTCCTGGTTTCAATCGGGCGAAAGCAATGACACAAATTCATGAAGTCCACCAGATGGTATCGAACATGTATTGATACAATGTGGGCATATGCTGTTACCACTTGCCGCAAAGTGCTCGCGTATTACCTTGCTCATTTCGGTATACCACGCTGAATTCCACTGAACCAGTTCATAATTATTTCGTAGCACTTTGTTTGGAAGCCGGTAGTATTCCTTCCTTTTCAAAATTTACCCAGTTCGGAATTAATTGACATGTCCGTCGCGTACTAATTTGAAATAGGGTTTGTGGTTGGTACATTGTCTTCCAATCGTCTTGCACTGGAGTAACTGACATAGTGAAGATCGGTAACTATGGTATATGTAAAACCCTCCCTTTAAGTATACGAATAATACTGAGTGGGGATATGTAACCTGTGATGACCTTGCTGTGGCAAAGTGGAATAACCTTGGGAATAAGTATGCCTAGAAATCCTTGAAGTAGTGGAACGAAAAGAAAACCTTGAAAAGGTGTAACCGACAAGACCGCTAAAGCAATGTGTGGTACAATCGTGAAGGTCACGTAAGTAGCCTTGAGGAGGGTACATAGTGGGAGAGTGTCATATATAAAAGAGAGGGAATGTATGTAAAGTCAGTATCGTATATAATGGATAACATCGTACGTCAAGCCATAGAAAAGGCGAAGATTCTCGGTGCTATAAGTTCAAGTAAATATTGCGATATTTTGCTTAATAATGTGCATTATTTCTTAAATAAAAGTAAAACAAAGTTTGTTAGTGTCGGTCTATCACCCAAATTTGGATTTGAGCCAGTCGTAAAACTAGGTGGAACGAAGAGTGGTGGAGTGGTGTTTGACAAGCAGGAATGGCGTATACTTATGGATAATCAAGGGGTGATTACTAATTATTTCTACAGTCCTGAAGGAACATGGCTACCTACCAAACTGGGATCGAAGACTGTCTCGTACGAAAATATTAACAAGAAAAAATTATACGCCTCTGTGATAGTGACGAAATTGATGTCTATTTAGGATGGGAGTCTATAGAACAGTTATGGAAGCTTTTGAAGATAATATATTACCGATTGGAGTTGGCAGATACTGTGAACTTTCCAGAGTTTTATAAAAACCTAATACAGTCGACAGCGACAATTCCTGAATGTAACATTCACCAAGTTATAGGTCCATTGCGTGATGTATTTGAGGTCAACATAGCCTGCCTTCTGGAAATGGAAGTATTTGCCAAGGAGAAACTATATATGGATATGGATCTTACCAACCTATAACTCAAAGGGGGTAACCGCTTGTAGTCAATAGTGGATAGTATTAGATGTTAGTCAATATGTGGATGTGTTATAGTGCGGAGTCGTGGCCTAAAGCTGTAGATTGTGTTAGTGCAGTCCAAAGACTAATATGCCAGTTACAATCATTAGAATTCGATGCTGATCATGAAAAAGTGTATGGAATGGGTAGATTTAGTGATGACTATTTAAATAATCTAGTTAATAAGTATGGGGGAGGAATACGCCTTTGTGAAAAATACTTAACATCGCATGTAGGTGATATAGAGTGTATTTGTTGTATAAAGCGATTAATAGAAGACCTTAAAGAAATATCATTGGAGCAATTTATACACGAAATAGAAAGATATTTACCGAATTTTGAGTCATCAGATGACGACTCACCCAGTGAAGAAGGTGCGCATTAATGAGTCCAAAACGTAGTTCACTACATAGTAGTATGGGAGTTGGCTTACAGGCATGCGCGAAAAGGAGAATGGGAACAATTAGCTAGAGATTCTGCACGATTTAAAAAAGAATAGGCGACTGTGCTAATATAATTTCACCAATTCTCGAAAAACAGCATCGTGAGTGTGTGTTTGTCAGACGCTTTAGTAGTATGTAGTGATGTATATGTATAGGAATAGTAATAAAAAAGTAAAAAAGATCTGTTTATTGCATATTAATATTACAGTATATATAATTAAGGTTAATTAGCGTATTACACAATGTCTTTGGTAGAAATCCAGGAGTTGTGAGAAGTATCAAAACCCAACCACTTAACGAGAGCTTTATTCCCTTGACGTCGGATGACACGTTCAACTAGATGAATGTCTGGATGTTTAACACTTTGTAGTTCGGGCTCATAGAACCGACCTTGAATCTCTTCATCTCGACTATCACGTAATGTGTAGGTGAGTGGGCTTGAACGTTTAACTGTTGATATTCGAAAGACTTCGTAACTCCAATTAGGTGTGTACCCTTAGAGAATATGCTTCTATGTTTGCTAATGCGTACATGTTCCCCACTCTAAATTTAGGTGTTTTACGGTCAAGAACTTTCTGACATTTTAAATGTTGCAAAATATCTGCAGCATTCTTTTCCGTTACATCTACCGGTTTTATCCGGTTGTTCTATGCTTTCTTGAATTATAATCGGTAACAATTTGAGGCAAGATTGATAGCCACTTATAGGATCCTTGCATGCTGAATGTTTTCCACATTATTGCTTTAAGGGTACGATTACACGTTCGACTATGCTACTTTTCAAGGTGGAATAACTACTGTAATGATTGATATTGAATTTTTCATTACTTTTTAAATTCTGCATTATAAAACTCCGTTCCCATATCAGTTTGTATATGCGTAGGCATCTTTTGCAACCAGATAGCAGTTTATCCATTACCTCCGCGACTAGTTTACCATTCTTGCGTTTGATGGGGAAAGCCCAGACATATTTAGAGAAGGCATTAATTATTACTAAAATATCGAAATCCTTTATTCCGAGCATAGGTATCATTTCCACTAAATCAGCTTGAAAGAGATCATTTAAACCTTTTAGTACTACACAACGTCCGGAAAATTTCTCCTTGCTGGTTTGTGCAGTTCTTCAACAACATCGGATTTACTCATTTTTACTTTGGATTTAGTACAATCTCTAGGATGAATAATTGTTCTTTGTCGAAAGTGATATCTTTTGGAATTATAGGTTGAATCACCTTCCTTACGAATAGTTTTATTATTTAGAAACAGCGGTGTCGTATATATTACAGTATCCACTCGAAGATGAATATCTCGAGGTAACCACTACAATGCAATATTTTCCCTCTGTAGGAAAAATATCTACCATTGATACCCAATGGAATATCTACTGTTGTCTGTTGCAAGACACCTTGCAAGGTAAAATAAGTTTCGTAATATATATCACTTTGCTTCGTAGCATCACTGCGATGCTGAGTAATATGTTTTCCAAATTTATCCACTGTCATTTGATGATGAAGATGGCTGCCAAATTTATCTATTGGCATAACTGATGGACATGTAGTACTGCCTTTAGTGGTAGTCGGTGTAACAATGAAATGAAAAGGATATAGTAATAGGTTTATAACAAGAGCTGTTACTGTATTACTTTTGCTTACGTAGTTCATCAATTATTTAACTACTTCGTTGTGATTGCTAGTATTTCCTGTCGACATTGATCCTAATAATTTCCGTAGCCAATCTACTAACTTATTCGGGTTATTCCACGGTACAAATTCAATAGCTTTGTTATTGTATCGCAATAGCTCACCTCTTCGTTTGGAGATAGAAGTTGTTCGAGATCTTGTGGTAGGAGGTGCAATGGGTGACGCAGCAGAATGTTTTTTAGGTTGAACTAATGGTTTAATGATTTAAATATTTTTACTATTAGTTCCTCGGATTTGGTCATCAGGGTTATAATTACGTCGGGCAGCATTAGTACGACGCAATATGTCATTGTATTGCTGTAGGTCACTCTTTTGTACCCGTAGGAACTTTTTAAAAAGTAGTTCATATAATCCCGGTGTTCCTTCATAGTCTAGGGATGATCCATCAGGAAGAGGATATGAATTTTCTCCAAAAAGTCTAATTCAGCATCACCAATAAAAATTTCTCTTCTTCCGGAATGAAATGTACGCCATATGTTAAGTCATACTCGTCTTCTGTATCTCTAAATATACCTTCAACGTAGTACTTAGCTAATCCTTGGTATTGATTTAGATAATCTTCAAAGGCGGGTTGAGATCCAGCAGCTAACAGTTCTGATTTCAATTGTTGTAAAGTAGGAATTTCCACATCATCATCGTTAGTGGTATCAGCAATTACAGTTTCCTGGAAGGTTGCGAATGGTTCAGGAACAAGAGTGCGGGCCTTCCGTAATCCAGCTGTTTTAGGTGTGTGATGTAAAAAACTTCATTTTCTTGTGCAATGACTTCATTTTGACCTTCTGGCGTAAGGGGTTCAGCTTTGATGAGAAACCATCATTTTTAGTAATTAATTGTTTTAATGGTTGTGTAATAGGTTTAAAGTGTGCTTCTATTGCACGTTCTGTAAAGTATCTTCTTTCAAACTCGCATATTTTGTTGCACGCTCTTGCGAGCACGCAAAATGTCTTGTACTAAGCGCTCCTTCATTACGACTGCATATGTTCCATACTGCTAATTATTTATAATGCAATAAAACAGTCAAATCTCTTACGGTACCGACCTGTATTAACATCGCTTTCTTTATCAATAACAATAAAACCGAATTTGTCTTGCCAGCAACAAAAACATAAATCTTTAAACCTATCAAAGGACATATCGACATTAACGTGATCATCATACACATGCTTAAGATTAGTGTGATCTTGTTGAAAAGAATAAGTAAATTAGCATTATCACGTATAAGCTGTTTTGGAATTGAAGAATACGTTTGACACAGATAGAAACAATCATTATTTCGATGTCTGCCAAAACAGAAATGATCTCTTATTTCATTTTGCTTATGACACGCTACATCATCGAAAATCATTATTGAATTTTACGGGAATCACTAGGGGATATAACATCACTATTATCACTGTATTCGAAATACCCGACTTCTTTATGGGTGTCAGTAAATTTTGTAGGTACTGGTATTTAGGTTGATATAATGATTTGCAATAAATATATACATTTTCAAAACGTAAACCATTTGGATGTTCTAACAAGGTAATCATAACATTTGTTTTTCCGCACCCAGATGGACCAACGATTATACCTCGTTTACATCCTCCTTTCAGTAGACCGCTATGTTTAGAGTAAAGTTCCTTGTTATCAGCTGTGTCATAATTTTTAATAGGTAATTCTGTTCTTGCGGAATGAAGCGTATGGTCCGTCATAGTACTAAACCACAAATTGTATGGTACTAATATATATACGTGTCATACAATAAAAGTAGTTTAGTAGTGGAGTGACAGCCAGTCTGGTATGAAGTATACTTCTCGGTGTAATAAGAAGAAAAGGTTCAGGATTAATTAATACCTTAATAAATAAATTACCCGTGGAGTTGCATATACCTGGGTATAGATACTGCGGACCGGGTACCCGTTTACAAAAACGACTAGCTCGCGGCGACAAAGGTATTAATGAATTGGACGAAGCCTGTAAAGAGCACGATATTGCATACTCCCAGTCAAACGATTTAAGTCAACGACACATTGCCGATAAAACTTTGCAACAAAAAGCTTGGAATAGATTTCGTTCCTCAAACGCTACATTTGGAGAAAGGGCAGCTGCATTAACTATAACTGGAATAATGAAAGGAAAACGGAAAATGGGGATGGGTGGAAGATCACGGACAGGCAATAGAATGGGAAGCAAATCACGAAGAACAAAGCGTACTCCAAACCAATTTCATTTAACAAAGCGGTACTTCTAGCGCGACGTCGTGTTGGTGGTAAACTTCGATCATCTTTAATCTACAATACACCAAGCCTTAAGCGTTCTAAAACACAAAAAATCATGTCACCCAAGAGCAGAATATTACCTATACCAAAACGAGGGGGTTCATACCTCTTATTCCCCTATTTGCAGCATTAGGAGCCTTAGGTTCGTTAGGTGGGGTGCAGCTGCAGTTGCAAAAGCGGTTACCGACGCAAAAGCTGCGACAAAAACGTTAGAAGAAACCAAACGACACAATCAAGCAATGGAAGCAGCAACCGTTGGAAAAGGTTTATATCTAAAACCATATAAACGAGGTTTGGGCATATATTTACAACCGTATTCAAAAACTCCCACTGAAGCTACCACGCCACGCCTTAAGTAATGTTGAGCTATCAAAATTTGTGGAGCAATTAAAGATTCCCTACTTTAGAGGGATATATATGCGAGATAACTACCTACACGAATCCATAGGAATGAATGTGGTATCGTGAATCTGGATAATCAAGCTAATCAGGGAACACACTGGACAGCTTATTAAGCGTAATAGACATATAACATATTTTGATAGTAAGGACATTTAAACCACCCTTGAATTAGTCCACTATTTTAAAAGTGATGGTAGCAGAAACACAATTGATTATAACTTTACTAAGGTTCAAGAGTTCAATACATACAACTGTGGTCATCTAGTCTTACGATTTTTATACGACTACTCGTTCTGATTGTCGTAGTTGTTACGTGATCGTGATGTCGTACACATTTACCTTCACCGGTAAAAGCAGTATCCTGCAAGCCACATTTAATCCACCGATTTTTCTTGATAATGAGTCGGAATATGTAATTTAACTAGTTTTGAATCGTTCAATACTATACAAAACGTTACTTCAAAGAACAACATGCTCATATTTGGAAGAGATAAAATTACAATACCGCCAGGAACATACGAAATCGCAGATGTGAATAAATATATTAATGACTCAGTGAAAGACGATAAGGGTATATTGATTTAGGCAAATAATAATACTATGAAAGCAACCATGAAAGCAACCCATAACATTAGTTTCAATGTGGTCCATTCGATAGGGCCTATGCTGAATAAAACTGTTTTACCAAGCTAAAAAGTGTACACCTCTGAGAACCCTATTAACATCATCAAAATTAACTCATTAATTATCGAGTGCAACATAACAAGTGGTAGTTTTAAAAATTGGTCATCACACATAATTCATCAATTCTTTCCCAGTGTACCAGCGGGATATAAAATAATCGAATCACCTCAACATGTTATCTACTTACCTATAAATACATCTACCATTTCAACAATAACACTTAAAATAGTAGACCAAGACGGAGATCTCGTCAATTTTAACGGAGAAGTCATAACGATAGGACTACATTTAAAGAAAATATGGTGACGCGGTATAATACATGTGCATGTAACCAGTGCAAAACAAACTATAAAAAGTGAAGTGTGGAAAGGGTACAGTCAGTAAGCGTTCAGCGACCAAAGCGTTGACAGCGCAGAACAAAGCATTCTTGGAGAGTCTCGGTTTACAGTACTACAATGAGTGTATTAAACGTTAATGAAAAAGTTGTTGTTGATAATGCTATCGTTAATTCCGAACTGCACACCCATCAACCATATACTACGAGATTTGGAAACAATGATGAAATCAGGATACCCATTCAGGAAGACATGTGCACTCTACCATCAGAAAGTTATGTTTATGTAGAGGGAAGATTATTGCGACAGGATGGCACTGTCTCCAATACCGCAAGGTTCGTTAATAATGGTATCGCATTTTTATTCAGTGAAATTAGATATGAAATGAATGGAATAGTGGTAGATTCCGTAACTAAGGTGGGGTTAACGTCGACAATGAAAGGATTAGTATCATTGACCCCAATGATCTTGCCCGCCATCAAAATGCCGGTTGGTTTCCTACATCAAACAGCACACTAACAAATGAGCAAGGGTATTTTAATGTTGTGTACCTTTGCGAATGCTGCTTGGCTTTGCTGAAGATTATAATAAAGTGATTTTGAACATTAGACAAGAACTTGTATTAATTCGTAGTAATATTGATACCGATGCAGTAATTTCAACTGTGGACGAAGCATTAAAAGTTAACATAGATAAGATTTATTGGAAAGTTCCAACCATCGTTCCAGCATTAGCGGAGGAATTAGCGTTAACGAAATACATTGATAAAAATTGAATACTCCACTAGCATTTAGAAGTTGGGAAACCCACATATATCCCGCTATACCAACAACAGATAAGCATACATGGGCAATCAAAACATCGACTAGTATTGAAACACCGAGATACATTATTATAGGGTTTCAAACTGGACGAGAAAATAATGTTATGCACGATGCGAGTAAATTCGATAAATGTGCACTAAAGAATATTCGGGTATTCCTCAACACCGACCGTTACCCGTATGATAATTTAAATGTTAATTATGATAACAATTGCTTTGCCACGCTGTATGAAATGTTTGCTAAATTCCAAATGTCATATTATCAAAGAGATGGACAACCATTACTCACACCTATTCAATTTACGACGGCTGCACCACTGATGGTGGTCGACTGCTCAAATCAAAAAGTATTGCACTCGAAAGCAGTAGTTCTTCGTGTAGAGTTTGAAACATGCCAACATACCGCTAATACGACCGCATACTGTGTTATACTCCATGATCGTTTAGTTACATACAACGCGTTAACCAAAGCAGTACGACAGTTGTAATACAATGTCCGTCATAATCGATGTACAAGGGTTCAAAATATCAAAAGCGTTTATACCAAAAGAACTCGCCATTTATAATGGGAAACAAATTGCCCATTTGTTTTTAAATCACCGTATCCCTGGCATACGTTGGATGCAGAGAGTCGTCGTCAAGCTACTTGGTTAATGCAAAACCAGCACTGTATTAAATGGGAAGAAGGGTATACACCACCACACCCTTTCGAAGAATACTCGGAGATTGATTCAGCCAACAGATACTGTCTATGTCAAGGGCAAGAGAAAGCAGATTACATCAGAAAATTTGTGACCCAGCCTGTTATTGAACTTGAGGAAAGTCCACCTCTTCCTGCTATGCAACCCGTTTGTTACTTTCATTGTAAATCATTATGCCACTGTGCTTTGGCTACTGTAATCATTTATATAATATATATATATATATATATATATATATATATATATATATATATATATATATATATATATATAAATAATTTGAATATTTTAATAAAAATAGTAAATAGTCATTTCGTTTTTATTTATATCACACATATTTGTATAGTATATATTCTCTTACTAACGAATTAATACATAATATTAATATATTTAAAACAACTAAAGGAATAATACAACTTATTATTAATATAAGTTTCATTAGGAGAGAATATAGGAAAAAAAACTAGCAAGTGTCAGTACCCAAACTATTCTTCTTCCGGTTAATATAAATTCATTTGCTTAGCAACCTGAATAGTTCGCTCAACGGATCAGCATTCTCCAATTCCGGTATTCGCCAATGCCCCCACGCCAATGTGGAACACGTATCACGTAGTCGATATCGTTTGTCATCCTGGGACCTAAAGGCAATTTTGTTTAACATTTCGGTATATATATCATGTAAGGTTGATCGAAACACAAGCATTTTACACATTACTGTTTTATCAGACCCTCCGCGACCGCTTTGTAGTCTACTTCCGTCAACACTTTCTGAATAATAACTTTCTTAACACCTTTCGCTTTCTTAACAACTTCCTTATCAGCAAGCTTCAGACAGTATGACTTCGATCCAGCACCATAAAAATAATGAATCGCTTTCCCTGCATCATCTTTCATTCGTCCAACGACGGAAGCAGTCGTAGGAATACCATGCAACTCATTATGATAGTTGGAAGTATCATATTCGTCTAAATTATTTCGCATGTGTGCATACATATCATCAGTTACTATCTCAACAATCAAAGAATCCGTGTCAGTATAGAGCAACGTGACATTCTTGCCATAATGAGCTCGTAAGATATCATAAAAAAACCGATACATTATAATTTTGGAAAGATCTAAAATACTGAATCCGACATAGACGGGTTTGTCGTACGTAACTACCTGTTTCGACAATTCCGCCGCAAACAATTTATCAGTGAATTGAATAAAATTTTTAAATTGCGGTTTTGCAACGTACCGGCTAGACCTACCGACGACCGTTATTTTCCCAATGTGTTAACAGTTTAATAACTCTTCGTTTATCGACATTTTCCATTGTTTTACCAAACACGCCATTATTCATGATTTTATAGAAATCCTTTTCAAACTTGTTTTGTGCTGTGTTGCGGAGAGCTGTATTAAGGTCTACGTATGGTATTAGCCACGGACTCTGACGAAATCGTAAAACCCTATGAATACGAGTAACAATTAAGCCATGCTCTATACATTGTTTTAAATAGCGGTAATGTATAACATAGTTGGTCTTATCACACAGGTTCGGGATTAACTTCTCCTCCTGGGAATGTGGTGCGCAGATCATTTCAGGACAAAACGGATAATCGTTGTGTTCGTCATGCAGATGGTGGGGATAATGTATATCAACCTCCAGTACAAATCCAACATCGGCGTCATCATCAATCTTTACTACGTCAAAGTGTTCTATTTCCTCTTGAGGTAACCACATAAACCCATCGTGAGGCAGGTATTGCTTCATACTCCAGCCGTATAAATTCGTGCATCTAAATATTGTAAAACACTTTCGGTTGTTTAGGATCATAGTTTGGAACAAACTCGTTATTAGCGATGCTTCTCCGCTTGATACAAGTACTTACTCCACCTCGAATACCTTGTTTAAAAAAGTGATACATATCCATATCCCAGTAATTCTAGCTCTACTTTCGTACATTTCAACATGGCATCCCACGCCAATCCAGGTAAAGTGACATACTGTGCAGGTTCTAACCCATACACACCCATACATAATCTCCTAAAGTTTTCAAACACGTCAGCCAATAACAACACATCTGATTTTAAATAAATATCAGCATAATCACCTAGTGTATTACACTTAAAGTGATCCCATACCAGTAGAACGCGACAGTATTCGTCATCGGAAATATTTGCATCGCGCATTTTATTTTTGTCATATGATGGCACCGTGATGTCGTTCAACTTACTAAAGCTGTCTACGTACGCATAAGGGAAAACCTTTATTTCTCACTAAGTTGAAGTCGCTATCATTACTAAAATATTTCCGTACCTCCATACATTGATCATCTGATAAATTCTGTGATAGAGTATCTAAGGATGCAGCCATGAATCTACAACTATCGACGAACCGTAAATTAATGTATTTCTTTTCCCTGATACCATGACTGTTTACATATTCATCAACAAAAATATGCTTACCAAACGTTATATATTTTCACTGTTAATCGGAAGTACGGTAATTTCTTCCCACTCGCTAACTGTTTAATGAACAGGTGAACATCATAACCACTGAGATTATGTAGAAAAACGGGAAGAAATGTAGGTACCTGATAGTTTAAGTTACACGTCGAATGTGCCACCACGATACTTACCAGTAACGTGACAGTGATCTCGTACTTTCGGATTTGTCGGATCGTCCGTAAAGTGCTTACCCAAAACAAATACACTGCATTCATACGTAACCTGCTGTTCATCCGTTAATGTTGAACAATAGCTTTGAAATGTTCATTATATAACCGTTTTACATCACTTTCCAGTCGTCTTATAAATATCTCCCTGCATTGCTCCCCTATACAGCTCTAACTTAGACCACGCATCGTTTACAACTTTTTAAAAAAAATACGGTTTACACGTTTTATCGTGAACGGTTTTTCGGGATCTGGTTCAGCCGTATTCCTACTAAGAGCGCTTCAAAATCAGCATATATTACGGGGAACCATTTTTTTGATAGTTCGGCGAGTTTTTCCGCGTAGAATTCCCCGGTTATGTCTTTTTTTGTTTCACGCCCGGTAATTTTGTATATACGGTTACAGGGGCACGTGTCGGGTTAATTGCTCCTCGGATCTAAAAATACAAGCATGCATCACAAAAATACATTGCTCCGTTCCGCCGAGTTATTTGGTTGCTAAGTAAACGAGAAAATTTTTATCCATACATAATGCTGATTATCTGTTTGGTTACTGACTAATAATAATAAATTAACATGAACTGCCTGTTTGGCTTTGGGTAGTATAGAGGCCCCACTACCTCCGTGACACGTTGACCATCACGATAGGTATCGTCTAACCCATAAACATTAATGGAAATGTTGTTATTGCTCTCAAACGTTGAAATATTCGTCAGCTTAACAGGGAACTGTACACCAGTCCAGTTGAATAACGTCTGGAAATCAGGGTAAGAAGATGTGCGTTGTGGTACTCCCGTTGGTGTCACTAGTGCCGATACAACAGCCCATGCAAACAGCAATTATCATTATTTTTACATTGACTATGGCGTGTTTATGTGCGATTTCGGCGGGGACAGCCATATAGGAAGAACCGTGGTGGGAAATTTAAGCAGGTTTACCTCTATATACACAATTGCACCAGGGACCACCCTAAAACAGTTGTTAATACTCAGTACACCGACTCACACTTACCAGAATCTTTATGTTGAAATTCGGATTGTTTTGCATCCAATATTTCACTTATTTTTTGGAAATACTCTTCTAACACCGTCCCTACACTGAGAATATCATACTTAGTCTGAAAGGATTTCAGTTCTGTGCTTTCCTACTGTTCAAAAGTATAAACCAAACAGCTCAACATTACATTTTAATGAATAGTGTTTCTGCAACTGATTTTGTACTACCTTCAATACATTCCCTTTCACGTCTGCCATAAAGGTGAACACATCAGTATGCATATTGCATGGAGACAATCGGTACGACACAATGCGTTGTTTAAACGCATTTCGGATCACTTCGACCCCAGTATCGACAAGGAAACATACATTTGCTTTATGCCTATTGCTTCTGAGGTGTCCTTGGAATGCATACCTAGGTACATCCAGTGAACAATCTGTGCAGTGCACACTCTCACCATTGTTTTTGGTTCTACCGGTTCATCGTGTTGGTCAGCCTTCCGCTTCCTTGAGTTGCTAAACCCTGATGGTCCGGGTTTGCATTATCCTTCACATAGTTTACCCCAGATGGTCCTGCTTGCGCAAAGGAATCAGTAACATGTCTATGTACTGCTTTGTTATCGTCGGAAGTGCTTCCTTGCACCACATTGCTCCCTGTGGTTTGGTTTTGCAACGAACCCTCCTGCATGCCAGATGGTGGAGTAGATACTGACATCCAGCACGCTGTTTTTGATGTCTCAGTAAAGAATCGCGAAAATTTCTTCATGCAATCGCATTGAAACATCTTATTACGAGCTGTAACAAAAAGTTTACATAAAGTTTGTATAACTGCGTTACGTGTTTTGTTATGATTCCTTTTGTAACCAATTATAATTATTATACAATCCTATTATGTTGTTACTTGTTTACTACTGTTTCAAAAGAATCATATCCAGCGATGCGAACGAGGGCAACGTAACCTATCGCCAGGAATGGGATAGTATACGATGGATATCTCAGGTTGAGGATAAAGTAGCGTATGACTTGGGAGGACGGATGGTCAGGATGAGTGCTGCTGATTACAGATATTCCACCCAGCATTGTTTTATGCCCTACCATGCTGGGGACCAATTGTTTTCAAAAACTCCGCACATGTAGGGCTCAATACACTCTGGGGCGAAGATATCTGCGTTTTCCACGATGTCCCTAAACGGTGATGGCGCAGGTATTATACTGAATCGGTGTTGCAGGATTTGAAGAATGAGATGTCAGTAAACGACCACTCATTCTCTACAAAATCTGCAACACGCCGGACTAAGGATGCTTTCCGATGATTCGTCCATCGGCTCTACTTGTACCGAACAGTTTAGCGGACTCCAATTCAGCTCAAACTCCTCGATACAAGCGAGAACGGTATCGGAAGGACTCAATTCAGCAAACTCCTCGATACAAGCAGGGCTGAGAATATCGGAAGTGTGTTCCTGAGCTCTACTTCTACCGTAGAACTACTATACGACCACTCCTCTAGGAATTCTGCGGTAGGGCTCAGGAACTTCAAATACATTATCTCCTCCCACTCTGTCCTCCGAACGTGTAGCAGATGTGGACGACTCATCATCTACAACACATTTGGGGGTCAGAACAGTTTGAGTGTTATCCACCCTCGTGTCATTGCATTGGAATTTGCGGATGAACGGAAATCCATAATAGAATCCATTCATCCGAAAATTCCTCAAACATCAGATGAATTATGAAATACAACCTGCTCTTCGCTCACGGGTGGCTCCATAGTCTCGTTTGGCTCACTAACAGGTTGTAGGGTGAGCAGTATTTCGTCCACGGAGACCTGATCGTAGTTGGATACCACCACATCAAGTCGTCCTCTGGAGGTGGTGTAACCAACAGCTGCAAAGCTCTATCACAGTCATCCATGTCGAAGTACTGCTCGCTCTCTGCCAGGCCGTCCTCCTCATTTACATTCTCCTGCAGGAGCTCCATTACTTCCTGTCCGTGATCCATACGAGACCTTGAAAATGAAAATGTCCTCAAAAATGCATGAAAAACGTTGTTTTTGTGGAAACTATATTTAGCGAAAGGAAAACAGTAGAAATCATTCGTACAACTGCTTCTAAAGTAATACAGACGAAAAAATCAAGATGAATACACCAACTTCCCATCATCTGCTTCATCTGGCAAGAAATGTATCAGGTAAGACCATAATTTTTTTTTTTCTTGCACTATTAATGTATTTGTAACTTTTTTTTTTTTTTTTTCAGGTGGATTCTATATATGAGGCATTTTTTTCTTCACAAGTCCTATGAGATCCTCAACACCTCACGTTTCCTCCACTATTTCCATCCAGCCCTAACTATCCCTCCACCTTTAGCCGTTGGCTTCCTACACCTCTACCCATCCATCCCTACAGTCCAACACTTCAGCCCTCTTCCTGAGTGGTATACATCCTCAACCCTATTCCTCCAATTGACGTGGGTAGCTCAACCAGTGACGATACAATCTGAACAGACGACCGTAGTCCTGGATTCTCCACAGGAGCTCGACAGTGCTGCGGAGACTACATACATACCTTACGCTGACGTCACTATCAGTGATGCGACTGCCTACGATAGTGATGTATGGTGTCTTCAGTGTTGAGGCGGTTTGTTCCTCATGTGCTGGGAACGACTATCTCAACATTGGTGACTACGACTCCGACGTAATAATGGACCCTGCCTACAGCTACGATTCAGACGACTATGACAATGACGCCCTACGACAACGAAGACTTAGACGTAGAGTTCATCAATGAAGTCGTCATTGAAGCGACAGTGACGAACGACTTCATGAACTCTCTAACAAATAACATGCAAAGCCTCGAACAAAGCGATCAAGACCTCGAGGCTGTACAACGAAACCGTGAACAGGAACTGGATGACGCAGCCCAGGAAGTCAGGACAACGGGGATGACTCTGACATGCGACGACGAAGACGAAATTATTGAAGACGCCTGGTTTTGGGCCCACATTCCCATGACTATTGGCCGCATTCCCCGGTATCCAATATCATGCATTCGATGGCGTCAGGGGTGCGCAAGCAATACAGCTTTTTGCTAATTGCTGCGTGGTACTGGCTCTTTACGCATCGCATTATCACCTGTCTAACATTCACGGTATGTATTCCCTTTACACTAATGCTATACTAATGCATCTGGTTTTCTAGCTGACCACCATAGTACCATTTGTCCGGAATTATGATGTCGTGATTACGGAGAGCTCTCTGGAGGGCTAGACCGAGCACTGGGCTTGTAACATACCTTGTGGAATAATGTTGTAAGCTCGTATACTCAGTGGGTACGATCACGCCATTATACATCTGGAAACGATACTGGAAACTGTCGAAATTGCAGGACTCTACGAACTCATCCGAGTTCGTAATGTAGCTCTTCGACATGGTCTTCCTAGTGATCGAGACAGAGATAGTAAATATACCTACTGCCACATTTCTCCAGCTACTTATGTTTTATTTTCAGAAAAGACCGACATCCTCAATAGTGCGGCTGCAGACCACTACCGACCATTAACTGACTGAGCGCGTTGACTATAGACCAACAGATTGACAGACTGCTAGACAAACAGACTGACCGACTGACAGACTGCTAGACAAACAAACATGCATTACATTTTGTATATGTTCAAACATATCTTCATGCTGCTCACCATGATAAGCTGATGCATATGTAGTACAGAAAACATCACACCACACTGCACGTCCACGCAGATGTAATGACACAGAAGTCGAGAGGACCTTTTGCACTTGTACTAAACAAAATGTTTTATTCCTAAAGAAAATCATATATCTGAGTAATACATTAATTAAATATATTTACATATCGTTTTCTTTTATTTGGTAAAAAGTGAGGTTGAGCAAAAACATACAAGTGGGCAAAAACATACAAGTGGGGGTTATAGCAAGCAGGTGGCTAAAAAGTAGGTCACGCGGATGACCTTGTAATTGTGAAACAGGAAAGGTTCGGATGCCTTGTAATAGTGGAACAGAAAACAGCTTGTGACCCTGGTTTGGTAATGATATGTCCCGATAGCCTTGTAGTTGTGGAACAGGAAATCGGGGTTTGTGACCGTGGGTTTTGGTTGATATGTAAGGGTCACACATTGCGCTTTTTGACCTTGGTACGGTGGGACCTTGGTTTTGTGGCAACCTTGGAAATGTGGAAAACCTTTTGTGGTGGTGTCCCAAAGTCTCAATCTTACCTACTTATATGTCGTTGCAATGGTCCGATATTTAAAAAAAAAGATACGTTAGTTCTTTTAAATGTATTTTATAGTCTGATAATCTGACCGAAATCGGAAATTAAAAATCTGTACTAGTAGTTGCGTTAATAAATTAAACTGAAATCTAAGATTCTGATTCATCGCCGATTTGCAATAATATAAAATTTGTAACAATTGACATAACATTGGCAGTGTTTCACGATGCTGATGATGGAATTAAAAGTCCAAAATGGACAACAATTATTTCAATCAAAAAAAATTGCATAGTAATAAATATTGAATTTTATAAAAGCACAAAAAATAAAGGTTATTAATTCCTTACCTCTTTGGACTATAATGAAAAATATTTTAAGATTGAAAAACAGCTTTCCGTAAATTTTTTATTCAAATCTAAAATTTTAAAATCAATTCCAATTTATTTTAATTACAATATTTTTAAACTTTTTGCAAATGTTAACATATCGTGCTAATAAAAAATACTATTGATATCAAACAAATTTAATAATATAAAACAAATGTCTTTGATTTAAAAATTGATAAAAAACAGAGCTTAATACTTGGTATGAACTGCGAAAATAATTAAACATAAAAATGCATAGTTTGTTAAATATCCCTGAGACTACCCACAAAAATTTTGATCAAAGATCGTCTTCAAACATCTAAACAAAGACTAATTCTCTCAATGAAATAGAAAATTGGAAGGGCCATAAATATATCCAAACTTTAAAACGTAAAAAATTTTGGTTTTGTCCTATTAGACTGATAACATAAAAAGTGCAAACTGCCATTAATTAATGGTAATTTTGTAATATGATTATAAAAAACAAACTCTTATTATGAAACGTGGCGTTATTCTATAGTATAGGTCAAATAGCTGAACTTCATTTAAATGCTATAATACAAAAACCATCGAGTGCAATTTATACGATGATTCCGAAATAAAAAAAAATTCAAAAGGGCAAATATATTGGTTTGAAATTCTAGGACTATTCGATAAAAAAAATAAGCGGAAATACAAGCGATACTAAACGTTAATATAATGCAGCACATCTTGCTGAATATTTTTCAAGATTGTCCTAGTTCTATAACAATTATTTGCTCGGAATGTTCTAACGTTTCTGATTTAAAAACCATTAACAAATGTTGATTATGTTATATATATATATATATATATATATATATATATATATATATATAATTTAAATTAAAATTTTAAATTAAAATTTTTTAATTTAATAATTTCAATATAATAACAATATGGGATAGGGATCAAATTTAATTATATTTACAATTACCAGACAGCTCAAGGATCTCAATTATAAGTTCAGTTTTTGAAGATAAAAATTTTTTTAAAATAAAAATATCCTATATTAAATTGAATTTAACGTATAAAATTTTCTGAAAAATTTTTTCTAACACAATGCTTTAAATAAAAATAATTGCTGTAAAATGTAAATAATTAAAAACTTAATGTTTCATCAAAATGAAAATTTAGAAAAAGGAAATTTTTCAGGTGTTTAACAAGTAAATAATTGAAATTCTTAATTAATAACAATAACAAATATCAATTGAGAAAATACCAATAAACGGGTTATAAAATTTTAAAACTCACATTACAGTCCTTTTATTTGATGTCTTCAAAATGGGAAGGCAATTTCACTGCTATTTTTGTTTAATATCAACTGCTATCTCGGTTCTCAGACAAACTTCTTAAGATGTTTTCTTTCCCAGCAACCTCAAACACCATTTTATGGTAACTTTTTATTTAAAATGGTTTAAATCTTTAATGATATTTTAAAATTATTATTAAGTATCCAAGATTTTTGTTAACACACTTTTTTTTAGTTACCGAAATATAATATTTATTTAAGAGGAATTGTCCGGGAAATAAAACAAACTTTAAATAAAATAATTTTTTGGTATATAAAATTATTTTAAATCAAAACAAAAAAATTTACAAAATCGTGCATCAATTAATCACAAATTATTTTATTAATAAAAAGTGACCGAAATTTAATTTTAACCGATATAAAAACAAGTGCTCTCGAAATTATTCTAAAACGATAATAAATTGGTTATTAAAACAAATTTAGCAAACTTTTTAACTTTTTTACTTTTGAACAAATTCTAAGAGAATGACTTCCTGAGGCTTGCTTTTATGTTTCTGGTTGCAAAATTTCAATTTTTAAACCATATTGCAAAATTTACAATGGATGTGATTGGATAATCAAAATTAAAATTGTACATAAATGATTTGGTGTAACTTTCTTATACATGGTCGGAAATGAAATTTAAAACAAATGAAAACTATGAAATTTTGAATAAAGGACACCTAATAAGCAATAATTCCTACCACTAATAAACGAAACAACTTAATCTAATCAAAATAAACTTTAATACACTTACAAGCTACACTAAAATTACTTGCAAAATGGAATTCTGAGGACAATTTACATGAAAACATATCTTTTAAATTCAAACATTTAATTTAATGAAAATTTTAAGCTTTTGTAAATTTGTCAGAATTCACCTCAGATTAACAAAATTTTGCGGATAAACGCTGTATCCTTATAAAACTTATTTATATTGTGAAAGAACATCTATTATTTGCTTTAAGAGCAAAACTAAATCTAATAATGTGGAAAAGTATATAATTATGTAAAACTAAAATTTACATAACCATCTTAAATTTAAATATGAAATTAATTCATATTAAAAAATGTTTTAGTACTTAAAATGTTATGTTTAAGGTTTGTACAACTTGTCTTTATTGTTCTCACTACTTATTTGCAATGCATAATGTTATTTAGTCTTGCATTGAAAAGTCTCATCGTCTAACACTCTTTTAAATTTTACACTATAAAATGTACGGCACTATAAATGTTTGTACATAATGTTCAAATGTCTTTCTTCTTGTGAATCATGTATATAATTTTGTCACTAATTCGCTAACAAAAATGTGTAAAATTTCTATTCTGTCCATATTATAACCCTTTTACTACATTTTGTATTTCCTGTTTAAAAACTAAACATACACTATCCTAACATAATTCTAACTACTAGTCCATGTTTAACACCTGTAAATGTCTACTTGCCAAATTACCTTTGAAAATTGAATTTTATTGTAAAATTACTACTAAAATGACTCTACGAAAATGGTTATATTTAACATCTTGACAATTTGTAGCAACAAATTCTTTATATGAAACCAAACAGCAAATGATATTCAGATCAATTTAGACCAAATAAATTTATTTAAACATCGTGAACAGATTTATTAAAATTGTCTCTTGTATCAAATTACCTTTTATTAAATGTCATGTAAGCTGTCCGATACTTCTATTATCTCTTTCTAAACATCTCAATATATATATATATATATATATATATATATATATATATATATATATATATATATATATATAATTTTAAAAGTACGAAAAAATTTTTTTAAGTGTTCTAACAGTTCTATTAAGAGTTCTGCATAGACCCCGCAGAGTTCTACCAGAAATTTTAATGACAAAAATCTATAGAATTGATATCCAAGAAGTTACGAGCGATTATAGTCAAATTTGTAATATAAAGAACAAAAAACTTTTTTAAGTGTTCTAACAGTTCTGTTAAGAGTTATGGATAGCCCTCTCAAAGTTCTATCGAAAATCTTAATGAACAAATTGCATTAAATTGATACTTTTAAAGTTATGACTATTTTTGTGGTGTTATTTTTGAATATTTTTTTATTTTCTCGAACGGAACTATATCTGAAATGCATCAGGAACTCTGAAACTATGTAAAATCTATCCAGAACTCTAATAAAAAGTAATGTGTTACAAATATGAGGGGCTGGGTGAAGTTAGCCCCCCAACATCTTTGAAGTGCATTTTGATGCCTTTAATGGCCAGAACTATTTCTGAAAACTATCAAGCACTCTAGAACTATCGAAAATCTATATAGAACTGCTAAGAAAAACTATTTTTTTAATTAATGGGGGGGGGGCTAACTTCACAGGGGTCAATATCGCTTTTATCAAAAATACCTAGAGTTAATGAGCTTACAAATATTGAACGAAGGGATATGATTTATGTTTATGCACAAGTAAATCACAATTGATGTGCAGCAGTTTGACGATATTTACAGTTATATCCAAATTGAATTGTCGTAAAAAATGTCAAAAATTGTACGCAAAGTTAGGTGAAAGTGATTCTTTTCATACGAAGAATTCTGGTGGCCGACCTAAAAGAATTACAGCTGATATGGACGATGAAATTTTAGTTAGAATTTCAGAAAATCCTGAATGAAGTACTCGGCGGTTGCAGGCGAATTTTATGTACAGAAAAATTGTATCCGTATCCTTTACAAAATTTATTGCCCAATGACTTACTTCGCAGAACACATTTCTTTCAATCGGTGCTCAATAAAATCAATCAACATCCACTATTTTTAAAAAAGGCACTGTTTACTGATGAGGCCACATTCACACGCCACGGAGTTTTTAATTGGAGAAGTAACCATTACTGTCTGGTATAATAATATATAATATCTCTTTAACAGAGTTTATTTTTCAAAACAGGGCGTTACTTTTCCCAAAAAGTATATATATATATATATATATATATATATATATATATATATATATATATATATATATATATATATTAGTCAGGTACGCTATCTTGCAATTTGAACTTATTTGCAATAATGCAAATTCAAGAAGAGAGGTTTATCTTGACTTGACTGACGATAATGTCACTATTACTCAAATTAATTGCCTGTCTTACTTTGACTTTCCGGGCAATAATTAAAACATTAGAATTTATGTACAAGTCTCATATTTAAACTAGCAAACCTCAAATCTGAACAAACGAAGTGGCTGTCTAGTGTTAGGTACGTTATGTTATCTAAATGAGATAGTCTGGATGAGGTACGTGTTGCATCCTGAGGGGCAGGTAAAAAAAATGAAACTACTCAAATTAAAATCAACGAACTTTGCGCAGCGGTGGTTCAGCCCGTTAATCTACTATTGTGGGAAAGAACCACCAATAAAACCCAACTTTATTCATAAAAAAAAAAACATGCAGGTCTTTAAGTAAATAAGCACATAAAATAATAAAGCAAATCACGGTACATATAAAATACAACAACAGTATAATTTCACAGGTAATAAGTTAAATACGAGGACAAAAGAAAACAGACAAGGAATTTAAAAGTACCCAATTGTTTAGTGACAACTAAAACACAGAATACATAAGCACATTGTAATAAAGCGCATACAAAAGAAAAATCAGCTCGCAGGCAAATAATTCAACTTCAACAAACTGAAATAAAAACTCATTAAAACAAAGCCTCACAAGGGTACGTTATAAATAGATCACTAACATCGTGACCGATATATAAGTTTGAGTGCGTTAAAAATGTACCGTGCCTGTCTCTCCGGTTACACACTCACCTATACAACAAATAAAAATAGTAGACATAAAAAAAATTCGAGGTGTTAATGGCCTGGCTTGGGAGTGTGTACCAACAGGCAATTTGCCTTTTACAATTATAACCCGCGGCATTCTATACCCATTCACCAGCCACCTCTACACAATTATAAATATAACCAGCAACCAACAATTCTAATTCGCACAAATACCAGAGAGAGAGGGCCATGTACTGTCCTTTTATTTTAGCAGATTTCTGCTTAATGAGTCCCCGTACGAATAAGACACCTTTGCAAGACAATGTTTGGTATTTAATGTTATCTAGGCTGGTAAAGCGATTTGCTGCGAGCTTTCAGTTATATAAAAATACATACTTACACTTCCCTTAATTGATCACAGACACAAATCGTTAACAGATGCGGTTTAACTGCGAAAGAACAGAGAACTTAGTGTTGGCGAATTCAAAAGGAAAATGTACACGTAATAATTATTTTAAACTGTTTACAATGAAGGGATTTAATTAACCCAAAAATCGATCTGGCTCGATTGACAAGCTAACTGTAACTGCCCCCCTTCGATTCCAAAACTAACTATATCTACTCCCGAAAAACCACCCCGTTTTTCAAAAGTAATAAAAAAAAACAAGAAACACTAACTTATGTTGGAACAGTTTCATATTAATTCTTGCACGACATCTTAATTTTAAAAATATGCATTCGTTCGTAACAAACCCTATATTTACGTCTCTCGAGTCTCCCGGTAACAAAGATATATGTTGATCGCAGTCTGCCCAGCCGTAATCAATCATTAGAGCAATGCCATTTTTACATCAAGGGCGCACACAAGAAAAATTCCAATGATTTGTTACGCCTCTTCAGTAAAGCATTTTCAAGCGTTCACCTGCCAATTGCCCCCTGACATGTGTTTACATACATATTAGTTACAAACAATCCTACATTCCTTAGATAAAAATATTTTGAAAACATTAGCAAATTACGACGTATTACTAAGATATAAAAAATCCACTAATAATCTTTTCTATGGTGGTAACAATGGCGATTTGACAAACGTTTATTACAATAATAAAATTTTTGTGGTCCGCTACCTACAATATAATCTTAGTGAAAGAATCTATAGAATTGATTTCCAAGAAGTTACGAACGATTATAGATATCAAATTTGTAATTTAAAGTACGAAAAAAATGTAAGTGTTCTAAGAGTTCTGTTAAGAGTTCTGGACAGCCCCCGCAGAGTTCTATCAGAAATTTTAAAGACAAAAATCTATAGAATTGATTTCCAAGAAGTTGCGAATGATTATAGATACCAAATTTGTAATTTCAAAGTTCTATCGAAAAATCTTAATGAACAAATTGCATTAAATTGATACTTTTAAAGTTATGACTATTTTTGTGGTGTTACTTTTGAATTTTTTTATTTTCTCGAACAGAACGATTTCTGAAATGCATCAGGAACTCTAGAACTATGTAATATATAGTTTATAGGTGGTAGGCATGTATACCCCATGCCAGCCGGAGAGGTACCTCCACCCTTACCATGGGCTCCTTAATATTGGGTCTCCGATTTTCTGAGCTCGGTAAGGGCTGCCGGTTACCTTTTCCATCATCCTTAATCTATTCTCATCCTTATTCTTCCTTCTCGCCCTCACTGTCTTCCTATCGGATTAGAAGTCCCAAATTAAAAAATAAGATGGTTGTGGTTTCTAGGGTTATAAATTCCGGACGTAAAATCCTGCCCCATTCGGATGTCCGAGAGGGCAGGGCCCAAGCGACCTCGGTCATCGAAAGTATCAACTTTCTGATTCACTACTGCAACATCCGCGGTATCAGGTCTAATCTTAATGCTATTCACCAACATCTTGAACAATTACAACCTGATATATTGTTTCTATCTGAAACACAAGTCTCCTCGGAAAGGTCCGAGTCACCCGACTTGCAATTTCCTCAATACCATCTTCACTCTAACTTTCGATATAAAGGAGGCGTATGTGCGTACATCAAGGACAGAATTGCTTGCAAGAGGGTTTCTTCCTTAAAAAATAAAAATTTTGACGTGATTTGGTTTAAACATTCTGGTCCTAATTTTGTGAAATTCTACTGTTGCATTTATAGGTCTCCTAATGACAGCAACTTTCAAGACTTCTTCGATTACCTTAGTATGAAAGTTGACTATCTCCTGTCTCAGTTTCCATCTTGCGATATCTCATTTGTAGACGATCTCAATGTTCATAACTCTAGTTGGCTTCAATTTTCATCTACTACAAATCCGCTGGTCATAGTGCAGAAACATTTGTTATTTCATGTGATCTCACACAAATGATTTCTGAACCCACAAGAATCCCTGATAACCCTAACCATACTCCACATCTTCTAGATCTCTTTCTTACATCAAACCCTCTTGTTTATAAAACTTCCGTTCTTTCGCCTTTAGGTCTTTCCGACCATTGTCTAATAAAAATAATTTCTACTGTACCTAATTCCACTGTTGTTCGCAAAACCGATAGAACCTTGTGGTGTTTTAAGTCAGCTCGATGGAGTGATTTACGGGATTTCGTTACAACCTTTCCATGGCGTGAATATTGTTTTAAGTCATCCTCTTCTTCGGACATCGCTCTTTCAGTACCTGAAGTCATCCTCATGGGAATGGAATTGTACATTCCGAAAAAACAGTACCGTGTAGGTCATTCACGTTCCCAACCCTGGTTAAATAAGGCTTGTTCTGATGCAATATCTTTAAAAAATAAATGTTACATTAAATGGAAATCTAATAAATCGGTTGACAGTCATGTAGAATACGTTGGTGCTAGAAATATCTGCAAAAGTGTCATCACTAAAACTAAAAAGTTGTTCGAACAACGAAAATGCAATGAACTAGCTACATCTCCTTTAGGCAGTCGTAAATTTTGGTCTTTAGCAAAAGCCATTAGTAAAAACTTTCGAACATCTTCATTTCCCCCCCTGACATCTATTGACGGATCGGTAGTTGCTGATTCTGTAGACAAAGCCAACGTTTTTGTGGATTTGTTTGCATCAAAGTCGGGTCTCAATGATTCTGGAAAAGATGTGCCCCTAGTCAACTCTTCTTCATACGCTATGAAATCAATTCATTTTCGGTACAAGCTCTTGGAATCGATCATAAGTAGGCTTGATCTCAATAAGGCGACTGGTCCAGCCGGTATCCCAGCTATTGTCTTTAAGAGATGTTCCCCCGAACTAGTACCAGTCCTATCTAAGCTCTATACGATCTCTATGTCTTCTGGGGAATTCCCTTCATCATGGAAGTTAGCAAATGTTCAACCTATTCCCAAAAAAGGCGATAAGACCGATCCCTCAAATTACCGACCAATTGCCATCATTTCCATTTTGTCTAAAATCATGGAAAAAGCAATCAATCAACAACTACTCACGTTCCTTGAAACTAACAAACTCCTTAGTGGCCACCAATATGGGTTTAGGCAAAGTCGTTCAACAGGCGATCTTCTTTCATATGTGACCCAAGTTTGGAACAATACAGTAGAGCAGTCCGGTGAAACAGTTGTAGTCGCTTGAGATATCTCAAAGGCATTTGACCAAGTTTGGCATAAGTATTTACTTGCCAAACTCACCTCGTTTGGGTCAAATGATACGCTCATCAACTGGGTTTCTAGTTTCCTTGATAAAAGACGAATACGTGTCGTAGTTGATAGCTTTTTTTCAAAAGAAGTTAGCATTAACGCGGGCGTACCACAGGGATCCATTATAGCGCCTACACTTTTTCTGCTGTACATAAACGACCTTATTTCTTCAACAACTAACCCCATCCATTGTTCTGCTGACGATAGCACTCTTCACTGTAGTTCATCTCAGTCTACTCATAGTGATAATCCACCTTCTATGTCAAATCAAGAAATTAAAGCTAAAATGGCAAATTCAATCAACAAAGACATTCAACGTATTCTCGAATGGGGAAGCAATAATTTAGTTAAATTTAATGCTAACAAAACTCAGTGTTGCCTTATGTCCGCCAAAAAAGATCGATCATTTCCTGTTGTAAGTATGAATGGCTCAGTTCTTAAGTTTTAAGACTCTATTACTCTGTTGGGTATGACTGTATCTTCAAATCTCTCGTGGGTTGACCATCTTGTCAGCTACCAAAACAGCTGCTCGTAAAATAGGCTTTTTGTACAGATCTAAGCATTACTTTACCTCTCGACAACTCCTTCTGCTGTATAAGGCCCAAATTCGGCCTCATCTGGAATATAATTCTCACCTTTGGGTTAGTGCTCCCCAATACGCTCTCTATATCGTTGATGGTATTTAAAAGAGAGCGATTAGGCTTATAAATGACCCGTCCTTAACTTCTCACATAGAGTCCCTTGAGCATAGAAGGATGTTTCAGTTCTTTCTTTGTATTATCGTTATTACAACGGCTATTGTGCTGGTGAATTACATTCTTTGATACCATCTCCGGCTATCTTTGCGAGAAACACTCGGTTCGCTCATTCACATCATCAGTATGCAGTACAAATCTCCACTTGTCGTACCAAACGGGCGCAATCCACATTTTTCTACACGGCTTCTAAACTCTGGAATGATCTCCCTAGTTCCTGTTTTCCTCTCACTTATGATATGAGAAAATTTAGGGTAGCTGTTCATAGGCATCTATTGGCAATTCATTATCCCTCTATCCATCCTCCTAAGTGTTCCTGAGTGCTTTAGCACGATAGGCCTTATTTAGCCTGTTCAGGTCCACAATCATAAAAAAAAAATGTAACTATGTAAAATAGGGGCTGGGTGAAGTTAGCTCCCCATATCTTTTGAGTATATTTTCATACCTTTAATAGCCAGAACTATTTCTTAAAACTATCAAGAACTTTAGAAATATCGAAAATCTGCATAGAACTCCTAAAAAAGATTAATTTTTTAATTATTGGGGGACTAACGTCACAGGGGTGCGATACTGTCAATTCAATATTTAAAAACACAATAATTATAAATCTCTGTTTTCAACTAATAAATAATTGACAGTTCCTTTAGTAGTCACAGGCCACTTTCAAATATTGTTGTTTTTAAATTGCCGTGCAATGATATGCACTGCAATATTAAAATAGCAATACCTCGAAAACTCCTTAAAATAAAATAATAACATTTTTGTTATTTAGTATTAAAATAACGTGGATTTATCTCATTCGAACTGTGTAACTAGCGCCCTCTAGGAGTATCATAAAAAATTATGACAGATTCGTGTTTATCACCCTTAAAAAAAATAAAGTGTACCAAATTTGAGTCAATACACTCAGCTGTTTTCTAACTATTACGTATTTTCAAAAATAATATGCCAACTTTAACGCCCTATTAACATTTTACTAACGCATGTTTTTGATCACCTCTTTCTGCAGTTGCCGTATTGTCCATTGGTTATCGGATACCCTGTATTTACTTTTGAACTTATTCGTTCATTACAAAACTTATAATAATTTAACATTAGTCAAATTGCTTCGGTATGTGTATTAATATAAGTAACTTGACTGTAATCTCATTATATTTAGAATTTACATCAGTTCTACATACATAAAGACAGAATTTACATCGATTGGGGCTTGTATCTCGATAGCTTAGTTGATTTGAGCAGTATTCTAGCAAAGTGCATGTCGTAGGTTCAAATTCTACTCGAGATAACTTTTTATTTGTGTATTTAATAAAATGCATAGTAATTTTGAGATTGATAATGGGTTTGGCTCTCTCTTGTGGACGTACACAATCATTGGCACGCAATTTATAAATTTTGCACAAGTTATTCATAATTAACGAACTTTATTGCGTGCATAAACAAAGAGATAAATCGATATAATAAGTTCCTTCTCCCATAATTTCCCCAAATAAATTTTGAACATAAAAAACAAAATTTCCTGTAATTGGCCCTATTATAAAATTAAATGCGGTAAATATTGCAAATAAGATCTATAAATAATAAAATTGTAAGTGGTCATTTTTGTACGTAACCATTTAACTTAAATAAATTATAATGTGTATATTCAAATGTTTTGTAAAGCAATGATACCTGTGAAATTAAGTTTGTAATACAATTGTTACTACATTGTAATAAATTTAATTATGGCTTATCTTTTTATCCGAATACTTTGAAGCAAATTGCACAGTCAATTATTAATCAAAATTACATAACAGCTCAATTATTAGCAGAAATAGTATCTAGAAGGTGCAATTCATTGTTATTATCGTTCACCTTATATGTGTAATTATATTAAAAAACCTTAAATACATAATCTAGTGACGAACAAGTTAATCATAAAATATATGAACATCGATAACCTTCAGATTAAGGTATAAAATAGAAGACGTTACTTGAAAAACTTCAGTTCAGAACAGAATTATTCTAATCATACTTGGGCAAAATGAAGTTCATCATTGTTTTTCCAGTTCTACTTGCAACAGCATTCGCGGTAAATTTTTAATTATTTACAATATTTTTACTACTTGGTTCTATATTTATAATCACATTATTGTAAAATAAATTATTTGTGTTGGGCAACAGATAGCGCCAGAACTTTTGGCATTAATTAAAACTGAAACAAAAGCAAAGGCAATGGAGTGCAAAGCAGAAATGGGTGCTACTGATGGTAAGATTCTAAGTAGTTAGGTATACAACTGTTACAACTAATCTAGATACTTCTAGACGATATTGCACCACTGTTAGCGCACGCGCCACCAACTACAGATAAGGGAAAGTGTTTCTTGGCATGCATGAACAAAAAAGCAGGAATTGTAAGGTTTTATTCTGTTGTAACGTAATTTTCAGCTGTTTTTTAGCAAGACGCATCTGGTAAAATATCTCCAGCAGAAGCTTATTCCAAGCTAGAAAAAGTAAAAGGGATGGATGAAGATTACTATAACAAGGCTAAACAAGTTGCCGATGTATGTTTGACTTCAGGTTCGATTTTGATCATTGTTCTCAATTTTTGTTAGTTTAATTTGTTTTAGTACATGAAGAAAGTGATGAATGTGAAACCGCTTTATCTTTATATAAATGCGCATTGGCAGAAAAAGACAAGGTAATCTTTATTCGTAATTGTAAAATTTTGTCTTATATTAATTTTGTAGGTGGGACTACCTTGTATTGACTATAATGACTAAGCGTTCATTTAAAAAAACCTGCACTTAAATGTAATTAAAAGTAGGTACCCAAATGTTATAATACATGTTCATAAGTTTGAATGTACTGTTATAGATTAGCTTTCCTTATCAATAAGTTTTATACTATTTTATAACACAGGCAGCGCTCAATTATAGTCAAAATAAATTAAGAATATTCCACAATTTTTAAATAAATAACAATAAAAACAAATTAGCCATCCTTGGTTTGTATTTTATTCTAAAATTCTCTAAACATCTAATACATCTATACTTCTATATTTTTTACAATAAATTTTCGAAAAGCTACAACATAAATCTTATACTTATATGTATTCCGCAAACAGTATCCAATAAGTGCCGTTTAGAACAAAAAAAAGTAATGGGAAAAATACTCTTGAAAACCTATCTATATAAATCGCCCTATTTCGTGCTTTTTGTGCTGGTGTTAAGGTTGGCACTGGTTTGGGTGTTGTTGTTAATAAAAATGAGTTTTCTTTGCCGGCTAAATCAAAGATAGTTTCCATTTTTGGAGGTTGAGTTGCGGGTTTTGCTGGACCATCTGAATCGCCTAATACTATATTTACTAAACAGTATTCCATTAATGCCATAAAAACAAATCTGAAAATGAAATTATTTACTTTTCTATACAAGATACAACAGGTGAATAAACATAGTAAAATCGAGTGATAGAGGACACCAAAAATAACATTTATAATATAATCTATTTTTTTTTATTTGCCCCCTAGATTTGGGGTGCTTTATTATAACACCCAAGGTATGCTCACTACTCTCAAATCTGATTATATGTCAAAATTAATTTAACAGTTGTCACATTTAATTGAAATGAATAGTAAAGGAGCCTATTGAATTTTGAGTAAAGGATTAGGGTTCGGCCGTATTATAACTTACCCATAAATTTATTCTGGGGTGTCTTTCAAATGAAATACAAGGTTTTCATTAAATTTCACAAAATAATTTGATACAACTAAAAAACATTTATTTTCAACAATATTAAAGATTGAACACAAATAAATAAAGGAACCACACTGCTTTGTCGTTTACTGTCTTTCAGGTAGTTTCAAAATATTTAATAACTGACAATTGAATCGTGAGCTGAGATTCTTTCAAGCTCTTATTCCATCTCCATTATTTCTACATCTGAATTAGGTTCATCATTTTCAGAAGAAAGTTCTGAATCTGAAACTGATTCTTCGACAGAAATAATGAATGGTGGAATATTTTCAACAGAAATTGACCCAATGAGTTTTGTCCAGTCTCCCAAAATTATTTTTTCGCAATGATCTAAATACCCGTGCCACATGTCGGACGTACATTTTGTAAGAGCAAGCCGCCATAAATTTGCAACTCTATCTTTTGATTTAGATTGCGAATTTATGTGCTTATTATAGAAGGTCCCCTATGCCAACTCAATTGGATTGTATTGGCAATGGTATGAGGGTAAATGAAGGACTTCATTACCACGCTTTATTAAAATGTCGTCAATTACAAACCGTTTAGTATGATGTTCTCAAAATGGTTTAATCAACTCCCGACAATTGTTTTGTTTTGTGGTTAAATTTTCAAGTTGTGGTTAATCAAAATATCCTGCATTTAAGATTCCTTGTTAGAAAAAGTTGGTGGTTTGTTCAGCTGCGCCGAGTGATACGGTGCATTGTCCATTACCACCATACATTTTGGTTGCAGTCTATCCAAAGCAGAAATTCAGTGATTAACCACCCAATTTTCGAAAAGTTCTGCAGTCATTATCTTGTGATAGTCACAGTCATTATTTTATGAGTCCATTAAGTCCATTCTCACTTGAACTTAGAAATTGGCTGAACTTCCTGAGAAAAGTGATTTTTAATTCAACGACATGTTTTTTTCGCATAGTTGTTTACGTCCATTAAAAATGTAGTACTTGTACCCCATCGATGTTATAATTTTGAATAAACTGGATCTACTATCCTTAAAATACAAATATTCGCGACTGTCGGCCAAAAGTTTGTCGATCGTAAAATGTTCAGAGTTTAAATTGTATTGCCAAATCAGTCGCTGTAAATCCGTGCGAAAAACATAATTTTCGAATATATCGTCACTAATAGTTGTCGGTCGACCTAATTTAGCAAAATTTATCTGTTCGTCACTTCCGTTCACAATTTTTGATGCTCTTTACAGAGAGCTGAAAAAATATTGATGTAATATATTAGACTATTTCATATAAACTTAAATCACATCAAATATTTTTCCCGTTCCAATTAAAGTTTTTACACGAGGAACTTTATTATTTATTAAACTGCGAAAGGTTTTTTTTATGTATGTAAATTATCTTGTTATCTAGTTTTTTAGGCATTTTAAAGCTTTTAAAGTGACAATGTTAATCAATTGCAAACTTTAAAAGTGCTCAGTACGTTGCTATGGAAACGGATATTTAAAAAAATCTTCATTTTTAATAATAATTTTAATATTAATAAAAAGGCAACATATATCAATCATTTGAAAATACATTAATCAAATTTGACGTTAATGAAAAATATTATACCAACTTTGTAAAAATAACTCCCAAATCTAGGGGTAAATAAAAAAAATAGATTATACAGAGTGAGTCAAAAGCTACGCCCTAAAAGTTAAAAAAATTCAGATTCTTTTTTTCTGACCATAATAAGGGTTATGTTTGTGCATAGATTTTTGAACATGCCCAAGATCTACATCTAAAATGGTGGTCGTGAAAAAAATCATATCACGACCAAATTTGGTAATTGAGGGTTTTACACGATTATGTCAAATCTGCAATTAGTTTTCCAACATTCGAAAAATGTATCCAGCTGCATTCTTAGGCTACCAGGAAAAATTCTCACAGTTGCACAGCTCATATCTAAACTCATTTTGAGACCACTAAGACGAATCTGAAAAACTGTTAATCAAACTAAAATAACATCACATCACATTAGAGCAATGGTTCGTCATTCATGTACTGTAGATCTACTTTATCTTTTGAGAAGTTTTGAAAACGTACATTTTAATACAACAGCTTACGCACACAATTTAGTTGAATCTCTTGTACAAACACTTCTTATAAAGGCGATTTACTTTCAATACTAGTTCAATTGAATAAAAGGTGATTTTAAGTTACAAATATCTTGTAAAATATTAATAGACCCCTTATATAAAATTCCATAAAAAGGCGATATAGATACCAAGTTGAATTTCGACCTATTTCAGACAGTTGCCAATATCATAAAACGTACCATTGAAAACAATCTCAGACATATTTTGAAGCTAATGCGAAATGCCTAAAGCGACTAGTGACACATTTATAGTGTTCAGATAATGCTACTATTTACTTTGTACTTTTATCATCTTAAAAAGACATTTGACTGTGTCCATCGTAACATTTTATTATCAAAGTTGTAGGAGTATGGGCTGGATAGTACAAGCTTCAACCTAATTAAATCGTACTCGCCTAATGGAAAACCAGAGGTTACAATTGGTAGCATTACCACTAATTTTGTCTACGTATAACAAGGAGTTCCCCAAGGATCTATCCTGGGACCTTTACGCTTTTTAATTTATATTAATGATTTGTCCCAAGTAATGGATATAATTCCATATCTAGTTTTTCGTTGATGTCACCACGCTCACTACCGGGCGCGTTGAATTATATGCTGTTATTAATTTGGATAACCAACTCGTTAATAAAGATCAAGTTAGTTTATTCCAAACGATACGGTTCTGAGATAAGACTCAGATTTGTATGTATACCTTAAAACCACTTACCTGATGTTTGTAAATTAATAGGTATTAGTATGTATTGATAAAAACTAAGTTTTAATGTTCACAATGATTATGTAATACGTAAGATATCAGGTAACATTTATGCGTCACGCAATTTAACTAATTCTGAAGTTTCCAGTATTTTAAGGATTGCATGTCTTTCTATACGTATAACAGGGTTAAAACTCAATACAACCACCCTGTTACTATAAATACTTTTGCCCTAGGACGCAGGTCTTACTATTATCACGTGCGCGGGAGAATTGAAATATTATAAAATAAAGTAATATCTGAATCACGAACTTAGTGGTGCCACTTAGCCTTTACAGAAAGGGGGTGTATAATTTACGTTAACAAAAAGTTATAGTAAAAAAATACTCAATATTATGTCTATAGTAATGTTAACTAAACGACTGTCAGATCGATAGTGATTAATTCTAAAAGTAAATATTTATACAGTTTTCTCACATTACTTTTTACAATATTTACATTTGCTAGTATAAAGGGTCTACATTTTTTACTTAGGTAATCTGGAGTAATTCTTTTTAATTAACTTATTTAATTTTATTATTACAGATGGTCATTAAATAATAATTAATTTATTTATCCCCCTTCAGTAAATTAAAAATCGTTGAATGCACGTTCCCGCCAATACCACCACTCACGTCGTCTACCAACCACCGATCCTGAATTCATAAACAAAGCCATATCCGCCTATACCACGATTAAATTAATCCGCCATTCACGCTCATTAAAGCGCAGTTTTGTCACATGGAATTTACGGCCTTAGACCTCTCTCCCTGATAACCAAAGCGTTATCACAAAGTATTTTCCGCCTCGGGAGGCTCCCCCGGAACAACCTAACATCCTTCAGACAGCCCCAGGCCTGCTATAGTTTGAGATACGATCTCACTTGTGCATAGTTAAGCAGCAAATTTCCCTTCTTTGCTAGTGGATTCACTTATAAACACTTACACACATTGTAAAGAACCAGCGTCCTGTACTTATATGTTTTAGAATAAATTATGTGCGGACCATCCTGTATGTAAGATTTCATAAGTTTACGCGATATTGCACAACAAATAATTTATTCATCACCGCTGACGTGTATTTCTAAGAAACCGTAAGTTTCTGCACGTCAGAACGATTTTAACCAATCACGTAACGGTATTCCCCGCACGGTAGCCGCGAAGCCGCCCACAGATGCACCTTTATAAACTCGCGACGCGCATAAGAAAAAAAAACTCCTTCAGTAAGGAGAGATGAATCTTAGTAGATTCAAGTTAAGCCGATATCCAGCAGCCGCCTCCGTACCGTTGACCGTTCCAGAAACCAGTAGCCGCAGCCGCTCCGTTTGCTTAGTGTAAGCACCGACCTGTTGTTCACCGACGAAGAGTCCTTCGCGATCGGGCGAGAACGCACACCACCTCGCACCGGGCAACCTAAAGTTCAATTCTGTACTGCTATTGATAGACACGTAAGTTGTAAAGTTATACATTCTGACAATTTACACTCAAACACTACAGACCGTAAATAATTCCGGGCTGAGCTCCAGGAGTTATACTACACTAGCACCTAGAGTAGCACGAAGGGTAGATCCCATCGTCACTCGCCACCACAAAGTACACCTAGAGTAACGCAGGGGTAGCCCCCGACGTATCTCATCAACACTTGAGGGTGAAGGGTTGTTACAGGGCTGTAAAGACCTACGACCTTTCTCTTAGTATATACAGTAAAGACCTGTAGTATAAATTAGTAGTCCACCTAACCATCGTAAATACCTGGTGCGAGAACGTTTGTATACGAATTAGAGATTACGTAGAGTATTCTATCTTTACGTAAACCTATTAGAGTAGTTTTAATATTAAGTATTTTGTTCCCTTGATTAATTATAAATAATTAAACTTAGTATAGAGATCGGTAATTAATTTAGTTAGATAAATAATCTAATTGCCTGCATTAAAACCGGTTATAATTGGAAAAAGACCGTCACAAGACCTCGCGTTTGTATACGTGCATTTCGCGTGTATTATTTCCCGGGAGTAAGACATCCTTGCTTCAGCGATCCAGAGTTACTAACGTATAAACACGATATCGATTTTCTCAAACGATTCGAGTTCATTGCGCTGGCGCCCGACCAACAACGGTATCAAGGCTGACGCTCGCTACTATACGTGCAGGACCGTAACCTAAACTTTGCCTCTTAGGTAAGGAATAGATTAACAAGACCATCTTTTGTTTACAGAAGCGACGTCGCACCCAGTGACGCTAGGACCCGGACCGAGAAGTTCTCCTATACATTTTGTTAATTACCTTCTTATTTTATTTATTGTAAATATTTGGTTAATATACATTTTAAAAATGCTTTACGGTTTTTATTTAAGGTTACAGTGTTAAGCCCATCCAGTACTTACTACGAACCACACCCCGTTTATAAAATAAACCCGATTGAGCAAAGCCGAGGCAAAATAAAACCGCGTTGGGTTACCAAACCAGAAGGGCGCAATATAAATTTGACACCAAAATATGGGTGCATTATAACATTCACCCCCTTGCATATGCATACTAGACTTACAGAAGATTTTCGTGTTTAAGAATGAAACCAGTTCCAGATTCCGATGTGTGTTTTCCGACACTAAGTCCAGATATAAAATCAGCGTCCAAACGTGAATACCATAAATATGTAGTTAACGTATTTTTGCTGTTTTTAATTTTCTACTGCCCGAATACAAACCCGTTGTTTTAGCCGCCGGTCCAGAAGTAAATCTTAGATATTTGCTTAGGGTAATTATCAGCCCGGTTAGAATTTATTTTATTTCACTAAAATAGATTCCGTTTGTCTCTGTGAAACACCCGCGGCTGCTTAACAGTTTTAAAGTGTTCCAGAATCTAAAAAACCGATTTTTGAATCTCCCTCTAATTTTAGAGATCCTATTTTCCAATACAATTAGTCCTGATTAACTTTTATTAAGGAAAGACCCCTAAAATTTACACTATGAACGTAAATCATTTTCTTAATAAAAACTTAATTTTTCATTAAATTAAAATTTAACAGAACCAGCAGTTTCCCTGCATAGCCAACCCACAATCAACGAACACCAACAAAACTAAATCCGTTTTATTTTTTAAAGAGGCCCATTTAACACAAAACCCTCTAGGCAATAAATGTTAGTATTATGAATTATTACAATTGTCAATTGTACATAGTTGGGTAAATATTCTAATCAAGATTGTTAATTAAGTTCCCCCCGTAATTAAGAATAGTACTAATCTGTTCAATATATACATTATCTGAAAGTTTTATGGATATAAAATTCTTCATTTTCTAGAGCATTCACATAATTAAGTTTTATAGCAAGACACCAAGCTTTTATTGCTTGCTATTAAAATAAAAAGAACCTTTGCGTGTTAAAACGTGCTGCTCAAAACCGTCATTTTAAAGATTTTCCATTCACCAGGACCCTAGTCAGAAAGCTTTAAATAACCTTTTAATGCTTTATAACCTATTTAAACTCACAACCAAAGTTAGTAAACCTCCCCCCTTCAAACAAACGCTTTCTGGTTCTAGAAGCCACCCTGGATTAGAACCAGGATATCACGCTCAGTTTTGTTTATGGTTAATTTATTAATTGGAAATTTTAGTTTGTTTTTGCAGTTTTGTTGTTGTTTTGAGATAAAGTTTTGCAAAGGAGCAAATAAGTCAATATCTTAAACCATTTTATGTATTAGTCAGCGTGAAGAAAGGTAGCAAACGACCTGAAAGAACTTACTTCGGCTCTGAATTAGAGCAAAAAGATGTAGCAGGGTAAGTAAACACTCGATTAAAAAAAGCAAATTTGTCACACTAGTTACTATTTCATTTGCTGTTTTTACATATCTTTAACGTGCGTATTAAACTAAATTTCCTTATTGTAATACCATTCGTAACTTACTAATTGCAACATAGTTTTATGTTTACTTGCTTGTTATTTTGTTAAACTTATGCTAACGCCAAAAAAAATGTATGAGCGCCTATATGTGGAACTATTTAATTTTGATATTGAACAGTTTATACAAATCTATACAACACTCACCTCCCTGTATTTGTCTACCTAAACATACACTTCAAATAAGAACTCTAGTTTAGTCTGTAAAATTTTACAAACACTAATTACAAAACAGAAACGCTTTAATGCGGGAACTAACTACGTTGGTGAATATGTTTTTAAATAAAAACAAGCCGTAAATTTCGACATTCAAAGAACCGGTTATTGCTACGGTCTATTTTAATTATCAAACGAACAAGAAAATGCTAGAATTATGTAAGTGTTAATATATTCAAAGGGTGAAATCTCTTACTTAATGCACCAACTAGAAAACACCCTTGAACAGATTTGAACACGCGACGGAATTTGTAATACACCGTTCCCAAAGGTTTCAATAAAACAAACACAAATAAACTAAATTATTTTTACTGCCGATGTCGATATTATTAAAAAATTTGGCACTGGATCGACATTAGGCACATCAAACGCGTAACGTGTTGTTACATAACGAGGGCAGGATAGACACCTTCGTGCGAACTTAATGTACACTATTTTTCCTACGACCATAAAAAAAGACAGTCTCCTTAATGTTTTATGGATCACAAATTAACCAATTACAAGATATACTTTAATCTAATATTTCAAGTTTTTTATTAAGGAATCGTAATCATGTCCTACCAAATGGTGTAGTTCGTAATTATTACGAATTTAAATACGATTAACTGAATATTTAAAGTTGTCAAATCATAAGAGTCAAACAATTTTAAATCACTATGGTACAGTTTGCTCATACTATTTATGTGAATAGCAGTAATCGTGACGACTTTGATCCCGACCCAATCTCCTGTCAGGCCGATGACAACCGGTAGTTGCTACGGTAATTTATAGAAAAGCATTGCGAAAGTAAAAGTCACTAGTGTGCAAAAGTATTATTTTCGGTTAATTGTGTAATATGAATCACTTTCGTAGATGGTGTGTAGGAAAACAATTTCACTTGTTCGACAATCGTAAACATTAATTACTCAAGCTAAACATAAACGATGTAAAATCATTTTTACAAGCTACTAATTTATAAAAATTTAATAAGTCAGCTATGACTGAAAGCAAGTGTGTGTGTGTGTGTGTGTGTGTGTGTGTGTATGTGTGTGTGTGTGTGTGTGTGTGTGTGTGTGTGTGTGTGTGTGTGTGTGTGTGTGTGTGTGTGTGTGTGTGTGTGTGTGTGTGTGTGTGTGTGTGTGTGTGTGTGTGTGGGTGTGTGTGTGGGTGTCTGTGTGTGCGTGTGTGTGTGCTTGAGTGTGTGGGTGTGCGTGCGTGTGTGTGTGACAGCAATTTGACAATTAGTAACCCGTTATCGCAGTAATTAGAAATGCCATTATAAATAGATTTATATCATAAATTCACATTTTTAATTAATTTATGAATAAATAACTAATGAAATATATTACATTTTACCCAAAAAAGTGTTTTTACTGGCACTAGGAGAATACATACTGACGTGACCGCTCGCTAGTACAAACCTTTTTATCTAGCTAATAATGTAAAACACTGTTACGCTACTAATATAACCTTAAGTCCAGCTTTGTAATTTAATCATATTTACATCAATCTATGGTAACGTTTTTGTTTGAACTCAAACTGAGCTTTACCATAAAGCCACGAAAGTGTGGTTATGCCCTTTGCAGCTAACAAGTAACAATTTACCGCATGTTAAACAGTATTTATTAACTCTACTTTCAATGTCAATTATTGAAAATATAACTTCAACATTTAATCAAGAGTTCCTTTAATTGCACTTTAACGAACGTCTTAACAAATTCCGTGTAATTGCTATATCGAGAGACCTCTACATTAATTCATACAGACTACTTTCTGCAACTTACAAATCAAACACACAAAGAGGAAATATTTTAATCGGTTTTTACTGAGCGCGTTCTAGGAAAGTTTGGAGACCGAAGAGTCAATGAGAATGATGAATTCTTGGTGAATATCTGTGTGGAGAGAAGCCTGCTTGTATCTAATACGTGGTTTAAACTAAAAATGTGTATATGTATACATCGCAGATGTGAATCTAAAATTATGAAAGACTTGATAGTGTATGATGAACCACTTAGAAACCTGGTGAAAGGCACAAAAGTAATGTTGTAGAGAGTGTGTTTAGGGCAAAAGTGAATCTGGAAAGGAAAGCAAACGTAGTGCGAACTTCCAGAATTAGGGTAGACAAACTAGTGGATAATGGCGCAAGAATGAAATACGCAGATGCTGTGACTAAAAAGTTGAATGTGAATGAATCAATGTGGAACGACCAAATAGAAGATATCTAACGTTGAAAGTGCATGGATAAGCTTGAAAAACTGTGTTGTCAATTGTGCCGTGCGGATATGTGGAAGAGCGACTGTAGGTAGACAGAAAAAATGTACTTGGTGGAATGAATCGGTAAAAAAGGCAGTATGTAAGAAAAAAGATGCGTACATGGCAATGATTGCTGCAAAAAAATGAGACTGAGAAAAAGCGATTGTATGAGGTGTACAGATTAAGAAACAAAGGTACGAAGGAGGCAGTGAGAATAAGTAAAGAGGAAGTGATGGCTGTGGAAGGTGAAAAAATGCAGAATGATTTTGAGGGAAACAGAAAACTCTTCTGGAAATGGGTCAAAATACAAAACGTGGCCCAAAACAGAACGGTGCAAGAGTGATGAATATGAGCAACTAAATAGTATGGGACGATTGTGAAGTGAGGAAATGCTGGCAAGAATACTTTGGAAAGCTGTACAGTAGCGAGGAAAGTAAGGCTCAAGGGTTATATAAGAAGTAGGTTGAAGGAATGGTGAATGAAACTGAGAAGGATATTGGGATAAATGATATAGAGAAAACGGTAGGAAGGTTGAAAAACGGTAAAAGAACAGGCATAGATGAAATCACTGTCGAAATCCTAAAGCATGCAGGTGCAAAGCTTATGCGAAGATTGTGTGAACTGTTCAACGTATGCCTTAAGGGTGGAAAAGTGCCCGAAGTATTGGAAGAGCACGATCAAGAGCGATTGCAAGAATGACAAAGAAATAAGTTTGCTCAGGGTGCCTGGTAAATCATTTGGAAGAATACTGATTGATAAAGTACGAGAAACTACACAAACTAAGATTTAGGATGTGCAGGGTGGCTTCATTCCAGGGAGAAGATGTGTCGATCAGGTGGTTGCTCTCCAGATAGGTGATCGAAAAGTGCTTAAGTGTAAAAATGAGGATTTATTGTGCGTTTGTAGATCTGGAGAAAGCATACGACAAAGTGAATATGGAGAATCTGTGGGAAATATTAAATAAATATGGCGTAAATAAAGATCTAATAAACAGTATACAACGGTAGCCGGAAATGTGTTATGGTGAGAGGATGTGTGAGTGAATACTTTAATATTGAGCAAAGAGTGTGACAAGGCTGTGTGATATCAACGTGGTTGTTCACTGTACACATGGATAGATGTGTTAGACAAGCATGTACCGATACAAACGGTGTAATGGTTGGTGACGTACATGTACGACTTCAGGTGTATGCAGATGACACAGTCCTATTAAGTGACAATGCGCATGAGTTACAAACTGCTCTGAGGAAGTTCAATACAGTCTGTGATAGCATGGACGTAAAGGTAAACGTAAACAAAGGTAAGATTGTGGTGTTCAACCGAAAAGGTGGAAAGGAGCGTAGAGTATATACTCTGCAAGATGAAATTGTAGAGCAAGTGGACGAGCTGGTATATCTGGGTAGAATGTTTACTGCAGGTGGTACAATGGAGGGCGATATTGGACGAAGGGTCAATGCTGGAAGGAAAGTGATTGGAAGTATGTAGGCGATAATGAGCCTAGATGCGACACAAACAATCTATAACAGCGTGTTTGTTCCATCAGTATTGTATGGAAGTGAGACATGAGTATGCTAAAAAAAACAGGAAAAAAGATGCTGTACGTATGAGATTCCTGAGAAGCGAATGTGGTAAAACGAGACGGGACAAGATAAAGAATGTGTGCATACTGACGGAGTGTGGTGAGGAAAAGACGATGATGGAGAGATATAAAAGTAGTACATTACGTTGGTTTGGTCACATTGAGGGAGCAACGCAAGACTAACGAAGCATATATGTGTGGGTGAGGTTAGAGGTAAGGCCGTCCTGATAGGCCGCGTGGAACTTGGCTGAATGTAGTAGAATATATGATAAAGGAACGAAAGATAAGTAGTTTTAAAAATAAAAGGACATGTCAGAGATAATGTAACAATCTTACGGAAGCTAGGGTGGTATCCGGAGATAGGAAAACATGGAGAAAGCTTGAGAATGAAAAATAAAAAGTGGCAGGGATTGTTTTGCCTACCCCGCAAGGGAATGGCGTGAAGGTTAAGTTAAGTTTAATCTTTAGCACATCCGAACCAAGAGTATTTTCACACCTTACCTCCCACCACTGCTCCACTTTTAGATCACGTGACCTCTTAGATTAAATTCTTTTATAAATTCTATCAATGATAGGTAACTTCGAGAAATCGGAACCTGCCTAATTATATACTCTGGCTCGAATGGAGGTTTTATTCTCTAATCATTCACATCGTCACTATATCAACCTCAAATAAAACCACTTTGTTTTATACAAATCTGTTTAGTTTAGAATTCCAAAACAATTAATTAGCCACCTAGGTTACTCGTTACTTTGGAAACGCAGCCGATCTGTTTCAATTTATCTCTAAAAATTTGCAAAATTTAGGGTAAGAATATTAGTCCATTATGTAGCGGTAGTTTAACGATAAAGCCGCACAAGTCTTCATTAGGGTCAAAATATGTAAGCAGCTTTTCTATCGTCTTTTCAAATTTGAGTGTATATATATATATATATATATATATATATATATATAAATGAAAAATTTATTTACATCGCATCTGGACCAATTATAACAAGACGATCTTAAATCGAACCCTTGCTTTGGACAACACTAACAAGATTAATTAATGTAAAATATTTAACAGGTCCGAACCAAGGGTAAGATTTCCACACGTTACCTCCTACCACTGCCCCACTTCTAGATTGCTCCTCACCAACATTGACCCCTTTCCAGACCACAGGATCTGTTGGGCTCCCACCATGTCCGCCCTACATGTTCCATCTTTTGTGTTACGTTGTGTGTGTGTGTGTGTGTGTGTGTGTGTGTGTGTGTGTGTGTGTGTGTGTGTGTGTGTGTGTGTGTGTGTGGAATTTTAGCTTTGTGTTTCGAGTTTATGAGTTTTTGATATGTAAAATGTATGCAATGTTTATTTTTTAATAGCAAATGTCAAAAATTTATTGATGAACCAGCTTCTGAGATCCTTAATGATAAATTCTAATTTTACTACTAAATTAGTCAACTTCTTAAGTTACCCCACAAGATGCGTAGGGAATTGCACCTTTACATCTACTAATATCAGAAGTTTTTTTTAATTATACCACTAGAATGCGTATCAAACGTTGTACCAAACTCTAATTCACAAGATGTGACTACTAGCGCAATTGCGTTTTAAATTATACTACTAGAGGCGTTGCAAACTATGTGCATGTATTCTGGTCTAAAGACGGTATGAAAGAGATAGGGAAATAGGAGCTCGGATAGATCTCATCTGTCGAAAAAAGAAATCGGGGCAAAAGGCCCAGCTTTGTAAATGGGAGGCAGGACGAAATTTCAGATGTACATTGGTCAGGTCTGAGTACAGATGATAGAAACGCACCATATCGGAGCCCTAACTGTGGTAGAAGAGGTGCAGGACGGAGGCCAACCTGTTGCAAAAAGGCATTTTAGTAATGGATTTAGCAAGGACTATTACATTAAAACCTTCAAAAATGTTGGAAGAATACAATTATTAGTGCTCGTAATGTACCTTCCAATTACAAAACTAGTGTTTTCACATGATCTAGTTCCCTGTACAAGTGCATTTTTAAGTCTTAAAATCATATTATTGTAAATAATACAGTAAATACTCTCTGTATTTTGATAAATTCTATCAATTATAGGTAATCTTGAGAAACCGGAACCTGCCTATTGTGTATTCTGGTTCTAATAGAGACCTTACTAAATCACATCGTCCACTTTATCAACCCCGTTTGGTTTAGAAAGCCAAAACTATTAATTAGCTGCCTAGAGAGAAAGAGGGAAAGACAGCGAATTGATCTTTGAAAACTTAAGAGGGTGGGAGGAAAAGATAGACGGCCTAGCATAAAATCGGGGCAGGATAGAGACCAATCTGTTAGAAATAGGAGCCGGGGCAGAACTTAACAGCACAAAAAGGAAATCCGGGCATAGCTCCAGCCATATAAATAGGAGGCGGTATGGAACTCCATATGAAAATGGGTCAGAGCAGAGTAGAAATGATGGAAATCGGACCACAGAGGAGTCCTTGCTGTCATAGAAGGGATGCAGGGCGACAAGCTATTACAAAAAGGGCTATCAGTAATGACATTAGCAGGGAACACTACATTAAAACCTTCAAAATAGTTTGAAGAATAGAATAGGTATTTCTCGTAGTGTACTTTCCAATTACAAAAATAGTGTCTTCACATTTCACTTCCTGAACAGGTGCATTTTCTAATAATAATAATAATAATAACAAAAGCATTATGATGTGAAATGTTTACGAAACCTCCCACCACAGCCCCACGTTTAGATCACGTGACCTCACCAACATTGGCCCTTCCTTAAATTAAGTTTTTTTATAAATTCTGTCAATTGCAGGTAATCACGAGAAACCGGAACCCACCTATTGTGTATTCTGGCTCTAATAGAGACCTTATTCTCTAATCAATCACATCGTCCTCTTTATCAACCCAAATTAAACCACTTCTTTTTATACAAATACGTTTAATTTAGTGAGCCAAAACCATTAATAGCCACCTAGAATACTCAATACGACGAATAACAAAAATTTAGAGTAACTAGACTAGTCTATCTTGTGGCGGCGGTTCGACGCTAATGCCGTACATGGCTTCATCAGGGTCAAAATATAAAAACATCTTTTTTATAGTCTAATTCAAATTTGAGTGCATATATAGATGAACAAATTTATATACATTGCAACTAGACCAATTATAACAAAATGATGTTAAATTGAACCCTTTATTTGGACAGCATAAAGAGAGGGATCTTTAATGTGAAATATATTTGCGTTAAACCATAAACATGATACGGATAATCTTAGCGTTGTTTATTGTTATCTCGTAGAAATTTAATTTCCGCTATCTTATATTTAGGATTCATTACTGTAAAAGATTTTATTGCTATGAGATTTGAACATCATATTTATTAAGATAGCTGTTTATCACTTCCATCAAGAAATATCGTGTTTATACTTGTTTGTTAACTGTAATTTCTATTTTTAATGTAACTATCCCGTATGTTAGACTCCCGTAATATTGTTAGCTTGTTATTTATCTTTAGTATTTGTTTACTGTAGTGTCTACCTGAAGAAGCATTGAATAAATGCCAAATTTTTGGAAATATAGATAAGAAGTTTATTTAAACTAAAGAAATTGCCAATATCTCCTAATAAGTTTCAATTTAGATGTACAGAGTGCGGCATTAGTACGACAAAGCAAATTTGCGGCTAAACTGGTCACAGTAGAAAAAATGTTTTATACAAAAGTTGCTTGAATTCAAACACGCTATAACCTAAAAATATTTTCGCATGTACAGAGTGTTCCATAACAGCGATAAAAATATCCTATCTTTCTTGTTTTGTATGGAATGGTATAGTTTTTATTGTTTTCGTTTCTACCCTGCAAAGCAACCATTTTCTATTGACCATGTCATATATCTAAACTTAACCGTTTTTTTTAATGGTTGTACTTTTAGATAAAGAATTATCATTTTTCGTCGTAGTTCAAAAATATATTTTAATATATTTTAACTGTAAATAACTATCTTATCTTAAATGCAACACCCTGTACATTATTACATCATTCGAATAAAAAATTGAAAGACCTACATTTTTTGTAATAAGAAAATGTTGTCCATCTGCAACGGTTTTTGAAATATGTACAATTTTAGAATTTTTATTTTAATTCTTCGTGTTATAGTCAGTGCGCACCCTGCATAATATTAAATATATTGATCAGAAAACGATCATAACAGTTGCCATACTTAAATAAATGGTAAAATGTATTTACTTCTGTATGACGTATGTGAGTAGGAATGTAATTTCATGAAAAACTTAATAGATATAAACGTAATACTATGCAAAAATAAACTTTTTTTAGAAAGCACGCTTTTATTTATGCGTAGAAAGTTCATTAAAAAAGAGAAAATATTTTTTTTTGCTCCAAAATGTGGTCACAAATCTTTACGACTAGAAATAAAAGCGTGGGGCGCTCATATTATAATCATGTGCCGGAGAGAAATTTTTTAACTACGACAAAAAATAATAATTGTTTATCCAAAAGTAGAAATATTTCAAAAACGGTTAAGTTTAACTATACAACATGTTTAATAGAAAGAATTAATACTTACTGGTTAACAGTAAATACAAAAATAAACCCTAACTGGTAAATGGTTGACATTATGAAAAACAAGTGTTTATCCAAAGATTTCATTTAAACAGTGCGTAAACAATTGTATTTAAAATTTTCGATCCCTTTCAAATAAATATCTACGAAATATACTAGTCCTGCAATACCTAAATCAACAATGAATGCTCTGATGTGCATAACTGGTGTTGTTCAAACTCTATTTTCAATTATGGCAGTTTTAGCTCTCCAGTCAATGATTATTGTAGAGATTTTTCTTTCTAATTAAATTATGCTGGTTAAAAAAAAATTAAAAGGGAACTCAAATTTTGCGACACTCATTTTTGAGAAAATTGCCCACAATTTTTATACATTGTTACACCCTGCGTAGATTTAAAACAGCAATACTTACAATGTACACACCGACATGAAACCATCAACGGCTTTTAAATAAGAAACGGGAGGTAAAGCCGCTTGGCTTTTCGCGTGCTGTGTTGATAGTGTTAATAATGAAGTCACTCCTAAAGTAACACGAGCAGGTGCAGCTTCTGGTTTAATCCAAAACGAAACCCACTAGAATAGATTGATTTAAAGAATGACTAGAACTGATACCTAAATCCTTACCGACATAATCACTATTAAGCAGGTTGGGATATAAGTATGGAACAAATAATAACCTAGCCTTCGTTTTAGGACAAAGATAACCTCCAAGCAAGTAAAATTTCCTGCAAATATTAATAATAGCCATTAAAAGAATAGCAAACCGTACTCTAAAGATGGCATAGTAGGATTCACATTCCCACTTTGCCATCTTTACAATGCAATTTTGAACACCTGTAGAATACACTTGAGTGCAATCAGCTGTATAATTTTTAACAAGCGCTAATTGAGGTAACTCAATATTTTCATCAACCACTAGGGGTACATCAGGGTCCCATTGGAATATCATATCATCGGTGGTGTGAGACACTAAAAAAGATTAGGTAATAAACAAACAAACATTTCTTCACAGTTAACAACTGACAACTCTCCATTTGCAGCTTGCATTCTTGAGTATCATGCGGATAAATCATAAAATTCATCGCACACGACAGGCGTAACGTTAACCTAAAAACGTTACTTTAAGAAGTTTAAAAAATTATGTGAAATTAATCATTGCGTACTTAACCATGTATAAAATTGTTTTATCTTTATATAGCCAAAGATAATGGTTAGGGATTGTCATTGTTTGAAATGTTACTGATTTCGCATTTTTAAAAAATGAATCTGGTCTCCACATATTTTTTAACCAATCTACTTCTAGTAACCGGTACTCAGATGTCATATTTTCTGGTAATCTTAATCTGTTGTCTTTCCAAGTTTGCGCAAAAAATATGTCAGCTGCGTATGTCTAAAATTATTGTCTATGAATTAAAACATTTTTAGAAATTCATACGTTACCATAGATCCTTCATCTATGCTATCAAGACCCATCACAGTAACGTGAAAATAAACTATGGTAGGTTTTCCATCTTTTTTCGGTGGTCTCATTTTATCATAGCTTGATCTGTCTTCTGGAAGAATGTCTTCAAACTCTAAACCAACCCTAAACAAACATATATTACTTTAGTACATATAAACCACAAAAAATATACACATTAAAGATAATAAAATACTTATCTTTTTGGGATTTTTTTTTAATGGTGTACTTTAAATTATACAATCTAAACGTTTCGATAACACTTACAGTTATCTTCGTCAGTAGCAATGTATGTTAAAAATTGTTAAAGATGTAGTAAACAATTTTGTCAAATTTGTAAGTGTTATCGAAACGTTTAGATTGTATAATTTAAAGTACACCATTAAAAAATCCCAAAAAGATAAGTATTTTATTATGAGTGTTAATGGTGAAAGTTTACATTTACGCATTAAAGATGTTTCATTTTCCTTTGTAAACAACATGCCTGCTTTAATTTATTATTCGCCACTCAATTAGGAATTATGAAGTAAAATCTGTAGTTAAAATTTGTTTCTATTGAAATTATAGATTTTTAAACCATTTACAAATAAAATGAACCCGATCGTAAGTTTTCAGGCTTTATCGCACCTGTAACTAATTTTCTGATAGATTGAATTTAAAATAAGCGCGAAAAATGTTAGCTATCCCAACCACGTGACCGACTTGAAAAGATTCTCCCGTTGTTATCGACACAAACATGTTATAGAAATTTTTGCTGAATCTACCTTAACGGCAAATTACGGATTCCTAGCACGAGATAAAATTTTATCAGTTGTGAGTGAGTGTTTAAATATTAATTTGGGAATAGTTTTGTAAATTGGCCATATGTCCTTCAAAGGATTGTAACATTTTATCCAGCAACCGTGGTTAATCTGTAATGTATATGCAGTACATAAAGTTTAATAGATAAGTTGAAAATTTACATAAAGGTACTTGTGAAGGTACTTTAATATGTAAAAGACAGTTCTAATATCTATGCACCTTTAGTTTAATTAGATTGATAGGACAAGTAGACCTCTCTGCAGTGCGACTGCTGTTAAAGAGAATAAAAAAGAAAAGCTATATTCAGTGCAGCGAAAGACAATTTCATACTGCGTTGTGCACTAAAGGAGTACAATAATAAAGAAGGATGCACGCTTAAGGTTACTTGAAAATCTATAAAAACACTGTTAAAAAATTGCTGAACATGAAAAGGATAATTTTCTCGGCTAATTAAAAATTTTATTGAAACCACTGAAACTCAAGCACAAGTATATCTTGTGCTTTTAGATAACCCCTAACAATAAAAAGGTCTAAATTTTTTAATAACTTCATTTGAACTTTCAATTAACGTATTGGAGGCTTTCTTGTTTTTAATGTAATTAATCTCCTGAAGTATGAGTAAAAAATTAAGAACGAAAACTAAGAACCATTAATTTAAAGTTAATAATAGAAACAAATGTTATCAATCACTTGTAGTTTAATTACTAACTGTTTAACTAGTTATTTTATTTAAAAAAAAGGACATTTGGTTAGCTTGAAATAAACAAAAGATTGACAAGCTGTATCACAAAATTAACTTATATGCTGATTGATTATTATTGATAATTATCTAATAAAAACCATCCACAACTGACTCGCTGTTACGTCACTGTAGTTGACAAATAGTAATCCACTCGATGTTTACAGTCTACCGTCATATAAGCAAACTAAGTAACCTAAGTAAACGAAGTAAACGGAGTAAATGGAGAAAATGGAGTAAATGAAATAAATGGAATAAATGGAGTAAATGAATTAAATGGAGTAAACAGAGGAAACGGAGTAAACGGAGTAAACGGAGTAAACGGAGTAAACGGAGTAAATGGAGTAAATGGAGTGAAGGGAGTAAATGGAGTAAATGGAGTAAATGGAGTAAATGGAGTAAATGGAGTAAATGGAGTAAATGGAGTAAATGGAGTAAATGGAGTAAATGGAGTAAATGGAGTAAATGGAGTAAATGGAGTAAATGGAGTAAATGGAGTAAATGGAGTAAATGGAGTAAATGGAGTAAATGGAGTAAATGGAGTAAATGGAGTAAATGGAGTAAATGGAGTAAATGGGGTAAATGGAGTAAATTGAGTAAATGGAGTAAATGGAGTAAATGGGGTAAATTGAGTAAATGGAGTAAATGGGGTAAATGGAATAAATGGCGTAAATGGAGTAAATGGAGTAAATGGAGTAAATGGAGTAAACGGAGTAAATGGAGTAAATGGAGTAAATGGAGTAAATGGAGTAAATGGAGTAAATGGAGTAAATGGTGTAAATGGAGTAAATGGAGTAAATGGAGTAAATGGATTAAATGGAGTAAATGGAGTAAATGGAGTAAATGGAGTAAATGAAATAAATGGATGAAATGGAGTAAATGGAGTAAATGGAGTAAATGGAGTAAATGGAGTAAATGGAGTAAATGGAGTAAATGGAGTAAATGGAGTAAATGGAGTAAATGGAATAAATTGAGTAAATGGAGTAAATGGAGTAAATTGAGTAAATTGAGTAAATGGAGTAAATGGAGTAAATGGAGTAAGTGGAGCAAATGGAGTAAATAGAGTAAATGGAGTAAATTGAGTAAATGGAGTAAATGGAGTAAATGGAGTAAATGGAGTAAATGGAGTAAATGGAGTAAATGTAGTAAATGGAGTAAATGGAGTAAATGGAGTAAACGGAGTAAGCGTAGGGTTTACATATAATTTTAGCGCAACAATGCGTATTGGGCATATATATGTATATATATATATATATATATATATATATATACAACGTGTCCCAGATAACATTTCCAGCATGGGGATCTCGCTTATTATAAAAGATAGAGATTTAGTTAAATTAGATTATTAAAGACTCAAACAATAAGTAGGTCGTGAAACATAAAAACGCAATCGAATTTAATGTCACTTAAAAATTATTAGTTCCATAATATTTTTGTGTCAAACATGGCTTTATTTACTAATACTGAAAAGTTTGATATGTTGGTGTTCGATATCTGGAAATTTTAATTGTACTATTAATACTAAATAATGAATGTTCCCGTATCTACTTCGTTACCAGGACGACTTTAAGTCACAACATTATGGCATGGAATGCCGTAAAGTGTTTATTAATGATTTTGACATTCACAATCTCAACATTCTGATACGTGTCGAAGATAGTACGAGTCTGAATCAAATATTAACCGGAGTTTCCTTTTTAAGGCTCCCTAGGTGAAGAGAGTAACATGATGGCTTGATATATGTTTGGTGGGGATGTAAAGTGGTGGGCAGTAAATCGGTTCGGCTTGCCAGAGCAGATTGGCTGTTAGTAGCACCATGTTGAGCAACAAATTATTATTAATTTTTTGTCGCGAGAGAGAGTAAAACCTGCCGTAATTTTGCGTCGACTAGCTGCACAGTTCGCTGAAAAAACGCTTTCAGGGACCTAAGTCTACGACTGGCACAACAAAATTTCCGATGGCCGAGAGTCAGTGGAAAACGAGACCTATGCACGCGAACCGTGGACAATCACCCTTGAAACTAATATTCTTGCTATCCCTGAGGTGATTGAAGGAGACCGTCGATCATTTCAGGTAATTTGGATTACCGAAAAGTGTCGGCAAGGTGGGTCCTCGCCTCTTGACTGAAATCATAAAGCAAAACTGTTTTTCCTTGCATAAAAGGCTTTTGGCACGATGTCGAACAGAGAGGATGATTTCTTCAGGCACATTGTCACCTGAGATGAGACGTGGGTGCATCATTACACCCCGGAGTTAAGCAGGCAAGCATGAAGTGGCGAACATTTGGAAAAGCAGCGCCGCGGAAAGCCAATTCGATTTTTTGGGAGTTCAGATGCATATTTCTCGTTGATTTTCTCCATGAACGGCGTACAGTTAATACTGCGTATTACTGCCAACTGCATGACGAAGTGAACCTGGCCTAATAACAAAAAAGGAAAGATATTTCTATTCCAAGTGCGATTCTGCTCCTTGACAACGCTCGGCCACACAAAGCTGCTTTAATCCAAGAAAAATTGGACAAAATTCAGTAGTAGTAAAGAACACTGGAACATCCGCCCTAAAGTCCTGCTCTGTCGCCGTGTCACTACCACATGTTTGGGCTACTCAAAGAAGAACTGGGAGGTGATCACTTTAACAACGACGAAGGTGTAGAAACATTCGTGCACAATTGGTTATAGACGCGACCAGATTCATTCTTTGATGACGAAATAAAAAAATTTCCCATTCGGTAGGGAAAATGTGTGAATAAGAGAGATTATATAGAAACATAACGTGTATTCAAAATTTTATTTATTGCACCAATAAATGTTCTAAAATAAAAGTCCGGTTCACATTTGATTCGCCCTCGTAGTTATTTATGTATTAAGGACATAATTAGGAGATTATGGCACGAGGGAATGTTTAAAGCCCGACAAAGGAGGGCTTTTAATTTCCCGGAAGCCATAATCATATGTTATCCCGTGGTACATGCGACGTTTTATTCTATTTTAGTTTCTAAAGCTTTCAAACAAAATATTTAGTATTTCCGGCAAGTGTTATATATTTTACTCCTATTAATAAACGATGAAAATGTTACCAAGATACAAATATTGTTAACACTAATAATGCGTTGACCTTCCACTGTTTCTCACACATTCAGTTAGCCTACTGGCATAGTTGAAATGAGCGAATCTATACTAACATGAGGTATACTATCCAAGTTTCTAAAATTCGTTGTTGAAGGGCATCTACATTGTTTGGGAGTGGCTGTAAATTATTTATTTTCCATCCTACCGTATATCACAAATGTTCGATTGGTGATAAGTATGGCGAACGAGAAGGACATGGAAGCAGATATGGCAGTAATACTGGTTCAAGAACTTGTTAATGCACCGATTTGCATTTAATGTTCCCTCAATAACTACTAGAGGAGATCTGGTTCCATGGCAGATATCAGCCACACCTTCACACCTTTAGTAAGACCAGTATGTAGTTGTACAAAAACTGCAAATTACACCTTCCTCCAGAACGTCTTCTAACCAATCTGCGACCATCATGAGCCCATAAAGAAGATCGAGATTCGTCAGTAAAGATGACTTGATTCCATTGCAAAATCTAGTGCATTACGTGCAGTACGATGGCATGGAGTTACAGGTAAACAAAGCAATAGTCGGTATGATCTGAGCCCAAAAGATCGAATTCTTCGATACGTCGATCGAGATTTGATGATCAATAAATCCTCTCCATCTATCACCAATTTCCCTTGTTGGTTAAAAACGATCCCGAAGAGCTATAAGCCAAAGAGCACGATCTTCACGATCAGTGGTGCGCCTAGGACATTCAACATAAAGATATTGTGGCGACACTGCGTCCCACGCGAGTGGCAACATCACGAATTGATAATCCGGCTTCTCGTAGACCAATTATTCTGCCACGTTCAAACTCGGTTACTTATTAAGCTTACAAATATGCTTTAACATTGGCACTTAAGTAACTAATGTCAAATGAAAAGAAAGTTACTGTTTCATTGTCGATAATTACTGGATTAATGTTTATTGTATCTTGCTGAATTTTTCATCGTTTATTAATAGGAATAAAACACAGGTTTTCTGAAAATTTCATCAGTGTTTACTTCATTTATTTATGGCGGGCAGAGTAATGTATGATTTCCCTTAACGTTAATAAATGTTCGATGCTGTAGCTTGTTTGAATAATTAGTGCAATCGTCGCTTAGCAATTTTTGATTACTCTGTGCCGTAAAGGACGTTAATGATTATTTTATTCAAATTTACTTTTAACGCACTGATGAAATAATTACAACATGAAATGATTGGTTCCACTTTTTCCATAATTTTTGTCTCCATTAATCCTTTAGTTTCAAATTAAAATTTCATAGCAATATAATCCAATAAAAATTTTAATATAAAAAGATACATGATTGTGTTGCTCGACGTTGATTTAATAGTTTTTTTGCCCTTTTGTATTATAGCTTAACATGAATAGGGATGTAGTTCCCATTATCCATTAAATGTTTGCTTGACAAAGCCCAAATTCGCTAAAAAAAGTAAAACAGACCGTTGTTTTCACTGAGGGGACATTAACCTTCGTTTTGATTACACTTTATTAATTTTAATGCCTAATAAAAAATAATGTTACTGAAAATAGTTGTACGCTTACTTTTACTTTTTACATCCTCAACCTTTCATATAAAAGGAAATTAAATTATGCTTAAGTTTGCCTAACATATTAAAGGTGCATAATAAAATTGAAAACTCACTTCAGATCATATGATACGGATTGAGAACCTTTTGTTTCAGGATTAATCTATAAGTGAGAACTCCTTAGCAGTTAAATTTTTAGCAATGCCTGCAAATTATTCAGAAATAGGGATATGAATATTGAATATGAAAAATATGCTTATTCGTATACTCTGACAGAAATATGTCAAGGTTTTAATCATTAGCAAGAATCTGTAAACGCGGATATTCCGATTTTTGAAGTACTTTGTTCGTAACTAAAGTGCTCTTGTTTTAAAGATAAAAGATTTAATAGCTCTTTATCTTAAATCTTTTGAAAGAAATCGCTGCGTGTAACGAAAAACATTACTATTTTAAAATAGGAGTAGAATATAAACAACTCAACTGTTATGTATTTTCAATAAAACAGAAATTTAAAAGGCAAGTATACTTACTGTAGGTCCGCATTGCATTGATTGTATAGCAGGAGAAAAAGAGATATTAGCAAGGAGCCAGTGTTTTTACATTTTCTGTTCCTTTGCAGAGCCATGTTCTTCTTGTAAATCTAAAAAATAAAGTTTCGTATCAGTTTCATTCTGAAAGTTTATGGTTCTGCATTTAAAGTTTGCATTAAATGGATTTAGTAGTTCATAAAAGTCCTATAAACATTTAACGTTTCAAGAAGCTAGGGATAAGCTAAAGTTTTAAATGTTGACGTAATCAACACTCCCATACTTTGAAACTATAAAATTGTTGTAAAAGTAAAGGGTATACTAAGCAGATTGTTTTAGAATTGTTTTCCATTACCTAAAAATAGTTTGAGCCTTTGTCAGTAGGGATTAAATCTTTTTGAAAGTACAATTTCAGTTCCTGATGCCGATTTCAAGGAGTAGATTAAAAATCAGATGTGGCCATTTTTAATTCATTGACATTTCGGCTTATATCAATATTAATAGAAGACATTAATAGAAAGCACCTTCCGCCGCCATTTTGTTTTTTGTGACGTCACCCTTGGGACACCGTTGGTCGCCATTTTTTATATGCCACGTGGAGGTCGTATTTTTTTCACCTGAGAATAAAAACATTTGATCTGTTATTAATATTTATTAGGCTTGTTTTTATCAAAGGATATTGCATAATTGTTATTAAAATTATTATTACATTTCTTTTAATTCTATCTACATATTGTGACCTTTTATCTATACGAAAAATTTATTAATGGACTGGGGGTTGCATTCTAATAAGGGGCCCTAGTCTTGTAAGACTGGAATCTGTTCCCAGGCTTCGCCCCTGTCATAAAGATTGTATTCTAATAAGAGGCCCTAGCCTCGTAAGGCGTAGATGCCGTAAGACTAAAAATTAAATATGAATAAAAATGATTAAATAGTATTATTGATGTTTTATGGAAGCAGATGGACTTGGTATTTTTTTAAGTTAACATGTCTATTAAAATTATTACAGGTAGTGTAAGCCTAAAAATTAAATACGTATGAAAAATGAATAAATCGTATTATTGATAGAAGCAGATGGACTTGGTATTGTTTAAAGGTGGTGTTTATGTCTATCTAACATGAAGTTTAAATATCATTCTACGGGGATAAATGTTTTTGTTCTTACAATGTAGTTTATCTTTCGTAAGACGTTTATTATAAAAAACAATGCATAATTGTAATTAAAATTATTATTACATTTCTTTTAATTCCTATCTACAAATTTTGTGACCTTTTACCTATACAAAAATTTATTTATACAGATCTTAAATAATTTCACTTCGATGTCATTAAAATAAAATGAGTAAATCAGTTGCTTAATTAGTTTTCTTACGGCAATAACATGCTTTAAAATGATTTTACGCCACAAACAAATTCAAACTTTTGGTCGAGGGGCGAGGGCCTGAAACTAAGTGGCGAAGCCCTATGTCTGCCTTATAAGTTAGCAACAGGCCCCTTATTAGAATACAAGTTCAAATTTCTCGCAATAAGTAAACAGAATGTAAACACCTAATACAAATTCAAATTCAAATTCAAATTTCCCCCAAGGGACCAGGGGCTAAGACCGAAAGCAAGTTGCGAAGCCCCATGCCTGTCTTATAAGTTAGCATTAGGTCCACTTATTATAATACAAGTTCAAATTTCCACTCATAGATGGCTCCACAAATTCAAGTTTTTGGTCGAAAGGCGAGGGCCTGATAGTAAGTTGCTAAACCCTACATCTGTCTTACAAGATAGCAGTATACCCCTTATTACAATACAAATTCATATTTCCAGCCATTAACTGCAGAGACTTAAATACAAATCCAATTTTTCCGCCAATGGGGCCTTGACAAGGGGGCAGAGCCTCGAGAGCAAGTTGCGCGGCCCTACACATGTCTTACTAGATAGCATTAGTCCCCTTATAATACAAATTCAAATTTTCCGCCAAGGGTACCACGACAATACACGAAGGCCGACGAACAAGTTCCAATAAAGCTGTTTGAGTTTTGCTCCTAGCTGTTTTCTTTTAGCAAATATGTGGATTAGTCAAGTCAGTCTTCTAACTAGGTAAAAACCTAAGTATTTGGCTGTGTCTGCTTGTGGTAATTGGTTTCCATACGGTATGACAGCAGTGCAAGTTTCTGTCCTTAGCGTAAATGTAACTTGGGTCGACTTATGTTCATTAGCCTACATTCGCCATTCTGTTAGCCACTGTTCGAGTTGGTTTAAGTGATTTTGTAGATTTCTGGTTGCAGTACTAGGGTCATAATGTGAAGCTAGGATCATTGTATCATAAGTGTACGTTGCTATTTTCGTTGAGTTGGTTTGTGGGAAGTCAGCTGTGTAGAGTGAGTACAAGATCGGCCCCAGGATACTTCCTTGTGGTACACCGGATTTGATAAGATATAGATCAGTGTATGCTTCTTGATGTTTAACTTGGAATGTCCGGTCCGAAGGGTAAGATCTTAGAATGGAGTAAAAGGGATGTGGAATTGAATTTTTAAGTTTACAGAATAATCCTAAGTTCCATATTCTATTAAACGCTTGGTTTAAGTCAATGAAAGCAGCTGAGCAATATCTTTTTCTTCCATGACCTTATTTATAACGGTAACAGTTCTGTATACTTGCTCTATGGTGCCGTGGTCCTTTCTAAAACCAAATTGGTGAGTGGGTATCAGCATATTCCCATCTATGATGTTAGTTAATCGTTTTAATATAATTTTCTCCAGTACTTTCGTTAAAACTGTTTTGACATAGACATAAATACCAGCTTTAAAAAATACCAAGTCCATCTGCTTCTATCAATAATACGATTTAATCATTTTTCATACGCATTTAATTTTTAGGCTTACACTACCTGTAATAATTTTAATAGACATGTTAACTTAAAAAAATACCAAGTCCATCTGCTTCTATCAAACATCAATAATACGATTTAATCATTTTCATTCATATTTAATTTTTAGTCTTACGGCATCTATGCCTTACGAGACTAGGGCCTCTTATTAAAATACAATTTTTATGATAGGGACGAAGCCCGAGAACAGATTCCCGTCTTACAAGACTAGGGCCCCTTATTAGAATGCAACCCCCAATGCATAAATAAATTTTTCATATAGGTAAAAGGTCACAATCTGTGATGGAATTAAAAGAAATGTAATAATAATTTTAATAACAGTTTTGAAATCTCCTTTGATAAAAACAACCCTAATAAATATTAATAACAGATTAAATCTTTTTATTCTCAGATGAAAAAATACGATCCCCACGTGGGCATATAAAAAACGGTGACCAAAGGTGTCTCAAGGGTGACGTCACAAAAATAAAAATTGGCGGCGAAGGTGCCCCTCTTCTACCCCATGTCAGCCGGGGAGGTAGCACCGCCCTTGCCATAAGTTCTTAATTAGGGTCTCCGAATTTATAAACCCGACAAGGGCCGCCGGTCACCCATTTCCTTGTCCTTAATCTATTCACATGCTATTCGTTCTCTCGCCCTCACTGTTTTGGTTGTTGGTTGTGGTCTAACCCTAATGCTGTTCACCAACATCTTGAACAACTACAAACTGACATTTTGTTTCGATACGAAACACAAGTCCTCTCTGAAACCTCTGATTCACCCGACTTGCAATTTCCCCAATACAATTTCCACTCTTGATATAAAAGGGAAGTGTGAGCTCATCTCAAGGACTACATCGCTTGCAAGAGAATCTCTTTCTTAGAAAATCAAAAATTCGATGTGATTTAGTTTAAACATTCTGGTCCTAAATTTGTAAAATTCTGGTGCTGCGTTTATAGGTCTCATGACAGAACTTTCAAGACTTCTTCGATTACCTTAGTTTGAAAGTTGACTATCTTCTGTCTCTGTTTCCATATTGCGGCATCTCAACTCTGAGAGATTTCAATGTTCATAACTCTAATTGGCTTCCATTTTCATCTACAACTAATCCTGCCGGTCATAATGTAGAAACATTTGCTATTTCATGTCATCTCACACAAATCATTTCTCAACCTTCAAGAATCCCCGATAACTTTAACCATACTCCACATCTTCTACATCTCTATCTTACATCAAACCCACTTGCTTATAAAACTTCAGTTCTATCCCCTTCATTTACAACTGACCATTGTCTAATAGAAATACCTTCTACTGTCTCTAATTTATGTGTTGTTCACGACACTGATAGAATCTTGCGATGTTTTAAATCAGCTAAACGAAATGGAATGGAATGTGCATGGAGTTATACATTCCCAAGAAACAAAATCGTATAGGTCACTCTTGTTCCCAACCCTGGTTCAATAAGGCTTGCGCTGATGCAATATCTTTGAAAAATAAATATACGAAATGGAAATCTAATATAACGGTCGAGAGCCATCCAGATGTGGGTGCTAGAAATTCCTGCAAAAATTGTTATCAGTAAAGCTAACAAGTTGTTTGAACAACAAAAATGCAATGCAATAGCTGGATCTCCTTTGGGCAGTCGTAAATTTTGGTCTCTAGCTAAAGCCATAGGTAAAAACTGTTATGTCTTCATTTCCTCCCATAACATCTGCAGTTACTGAGTCTGTAGACAAAGTCAATCTTTTTGTGAATTTATTCGCGTCATAACTCGTGTCTCAATGACTCTGGAAAGATATGTCCCTAGTCAACTCTTCTCCATACTCTATAAAACCAATTCATTATCGGTACCAGCTTCTAGAATCGATTATCAGTAGGCTTGATCTCAATAAGGCGACTGGCCCAGACGGTATTTCAGCTATTGTCTCACTGAACCATTACCAATCCTACCTAAACTCTATTCGATCTCTATGTCTTCTGGGAAATTCCTTCATCATGAAAATTACAAAATGTTCAATTTATTCCCAAGAAAGGCGATGGGAGCGATAGCTCGAACTACCGACCAATTGCCATCACTTCCATTTTGTCTAAAATCTTGGAAAAAGCCATCAATCCGCAACTATTCGCTTTCCTAGAAACTGGCAAGCTGCTTAGTGACCAGCAATATGGTTCGAGACAGAGTCGTTCAACAAATGATCTTCTTCCATATGTAACCCAAGTTTGGAACAATATATTAGAATAATCCAGTGGAACAGTTGTAGTCGGTTTAGATATCTCAAAGGCATTTGACCTAGTTTGGTATAAGTGTTTACTCACCTCGTTTGGCTTAAATGATATGCTCATCAACTTCCTTGGTAGAAAACGAATACGTGTCGTAGTTGATGGTTTTTCAAAATAAGTCGACATTAGCGCGGGCGTACCACAGGGATTAGTTATAGCGCCTACACTTTTTCTGATATATATAAATGATCTTATTTCTTCCACGACTAACCCGATCCATTGTTTTGCTGATGACAGCACCCTTCATTATAGTTCATCTCGGTCTACTCATGGTAATCCACCTTCTATCTTAAACCAAGGCATTAAAGCTGAAATGGCAACTTCAATCAACGAAGACATTCAATGTATTTTGGAATGGGGAAGTAATAATCTAGTTAAATTTAATGTTAATAAAACTAAGTGTTGCCTTGAGTCCATCAAAAAGATCGATCATTTCCTGTTGTAAGTATGAGTGGCTCAGATGTTAAGCTTTCAGACTCTATTACTACGTTGGGAACGACTGTGTCTTCATATCTGTCATGAGTTGACCTTCTTTGTCAGCTACCAAAGCAGCTGCTCGTAAAATAGGCTTTTTGTACAGATATAAGCAGTACTTTACCTCTCGGCAACTCTTTCTATTGTATAAGGCCCAAATTCGACTTCACCCAGAATCTAATTCTCACCTCTTGGTTGTGCTCCACAGTACGCTCTCGATATCGTTGATCGTATTCAAAAAAGAGCAATTAGGCTTATATATGACCTGTCCTTAACTTCTGACGTATAGTCCCTTGAGCATAGAAGAATCGTTTAAGTTTTTTTCTTTGTATTATCGTTATTACAATAACAATTGGACTGCTGAATTACATTCTTGTTTCTTGGGCCACCTTTGCTAGGAATATTCGGTTCGCTAATTCACATCGTCAGTATGCAGTACAAATTTCCACTTGTCGGATCAAACGGACGCAATCCACTTTTTTGTACACTCTGGAATGATCTCCCCAGTTCCTATTTTCCTCTCTTACGATATGAAAAAATGTAAGATAGCCATTCATAGGTATCTCTTGGCAATTTAATGTCCCCCTAATCATCCTCCTAAGTATTCCTCGGTACTTTAGCATGGTAAGCCAAACATAGCCTGTTCATGTCTACAATTACTTAAAAAAAATTATGGAACAAGTATGACATCACGATAGGGGTCTATAATTTGAAATCTCAGCCAGATCTCAGATTTGTGAATGGGAAAAGTACTTTTTCAATGCTAAATTAAACTTTATACATAAAAGTTGAACAATCCATAATTACCTTAAGGTACTTAACCAAATACATAGGTATTTTGTCATGACCGGCTGTTTGTTTATTTTTTAATTACCTTTAACACGGTAATATCCGCCAAAAGCATGCATGGTGGATTATTTACAACTGAGTTTAGTTAGCTTTCTTAAGGTCTTAAACTGATTGAAAGCCTCAATAAAATAAAATCTTTTGAATCGCGGTTTCAATCAAATATTAATTATTATTTTACGAGTAAACCGTTTAGGATAATTGCGTTTAGACTTTTTATGATATGGAAAAAAAGCATTATATAAGAAATTATGGAAATTAGTGCAAGCATCGTTCGCATCATTGAATTTTTTTAGGTAACACTAATCTACTTCAGACACAAAAGGTGATGAAATGAAAAAACGATGGATTGATGTAATTCATGAAGAAGGGTAGAGGTTCCCTTTTTTAATATATTACATTTTTCTTTATAAAACGTCAATTTCATAACTAGACAACATAGTACGACTGTGTTTAGTAGAAGAGTGTACAAAACGATTCCACGACAAAACTTCCCTGTCAAAACGTCGCCGTTAAAACGTCGCCGCGACAAAACGTCGCGGTCATCAACGTCGTCGCACAAAAACGTCACTTACTAAAATATCGCCGAACTAAAAGTTTGCCACGCAAAAGTCGCCGTAAAGGCCGAAACACACTGAAAAAAAATAAGATATTCGTTACCCGATCGCCTAACTATTTTAACCTTAAATGAGGTTCTGATTTACTGCAAACTTCATCTGCGAGTGTTTTACATTATCGCACTTTGAAGAAACGCACCAAAAATAAATACATATTCAAAATTTCAACGAAAGTTTATTGTATTTGTATAAGTCCAAACTAGTTTAGATTATATAAACAAAACTACTGTAAACTAACAATTTTTTTTTAATTTTTTGTGTCCAAACGTCTGTCTAATAATGATATAATGAAAATGTCTTTATGTCTTTACCTTGTAACAATAATTAAATCAATTTTAAATGTTATTTTAAGCATTTTTTTCTGTGTCCTGGCCATTACCGCCACATTTTTGCTCCGTGACCTTTGGTAACGACATTTTAGAAAGTGACGTTTTTGTGCGGCAACGTTTATAACCGCTACGTTTTGTCTTGGCGACTTTTTGGCGCTGACCTTATGGTGGCAACATTTTAGCAGACACGCTTTGTCGTGGTATCGTACAAAGCAGGTGAGTAATGCATATTTTGCAGTTGAATAATTAAAGGGTTTACTCTGTAGTACTGATAACTGGCAGTTTGGACTGATAAATTTAAATAATACTTATAAAACAAGCATTACTTGAGAAACATATAAAATTTAATCTGTTTTATTAAAAGTGTAAATATTTAGAATTCTTTACGAAATGTACGCAGACCAATTATCTATTAATTACTCCTTTTCTTTATCCTTTACAAATTAAGAAATAATCAAATTTAACCAACCCTACTGCCGTTATTATTAAAGCCGTTTAAATCCTTTCTGAGACAAAATCTTATTAGTAACTCTCCATATACCGATAAGCGGCGCTTAAGTCACACCGGTAACATTGTCCGCCCACTTCTTATTTACGTGAAACTGCTTATCACGCCTACAATATCGGAGTTTGTGTCAAGACCGTCGTCGCTTCGGATATTTTCCCTTGCACGACGAGACCATATCCGGAGTATGTTTCGAAGACTTTGCCGCTTCAGGCACTCTCCGCCTGAACCACCTGATCAACTTCGTTAGTGTTCGATATCGTCCACGCGTATGTTACTAAACAACACCTACACAATAAACTACACAAACAGGCGGGAAGTAAGCCTAGTTCACCGACACCTGCACATCCGAGGTTCGCTAGAAGAAACTGAATGTTTGCCCTTATCCACTAGCGACTTTGTTACACATCCCTACATACACCTACACGGTAGAATAAACGCGCAGGGCGCAATCGTGTACAAAAGTTGACAGCCTTCCAAAAACCGCTAGTCAATTCTGTAATAAATTACGTTATAAAATTAAACACTGCTTTTAATTACTTTACGTAATTTTCCTGTTTCATAATTAATCCTGAATTAATTAAACCCAGTACTACCCATCCCACCTACCCAGCAACAAATGTGAAGTATTTACGTAAAGAATAATTTTCCTGATTCTAATAATGTTTTAAAGAAATAAAACATTCGATTGTTCTATTTATCTCCTGTGTAGAGGTCCGCCAATTTATCCAATTACTCTTGATGAATATTTAGTAAGGAAAAATTAGTCCTGGCCAGATTTGTTAAAGAATGCCACCAAGTCATTGAATAAAAGGAAAACAATGAGTTCGAGGTTCTAAAATCTTAAAATTTTATAAATATATTATAATTTATTCATCGCTTTTATATTGTTAATGACACCCTTTTGTAATAGCAACGGAAGTGTTAGCGTTTGCAGTTAACAATTAGTCTTCGACAAAGTGTAAATAATTTAATCACGTTAATGATCCTGTAACTTATCCTGTAAATAATAGATGTAAGTTTTCCAGTTTCCATTTAAATACGTAATTTTGAAAGTATCGTTTTTATTTCTACCTAAAATTGACCTGGAGAATTTCTATAGCATTTAAAAAGTTATGTATACAAGCTGATAACATTGAAGGAAATATCCCTTTAAAATATTTCAAGAGAAATTAACTTAAACCACTTTAAATAGTCCGTATCTAGAGAACTTTAAAAGTTTAAAATTAACGTATTTTGGGCTGATTTTTTCCAATAATCTTTGTGTTACTAATAACTAATACTAGTAGTCACACGCCACAAGATAGGCCGAGGGTTTGCCCGCTCCCGTCCCAAGGGAGGTCCGTTTACTTCTATTTACACTTCCGGTTGAATATATACATATATATATATATATATATATATATATATATATATATATATATATATATATATATATAGTGGTATAGGGTACTTTGGGGTCGCGTATATACCTATATACGGTATATAGTATATACAGAGTATATACGTGTTTGACTAAAAGCATCTTTAACTTGAAAACTAACGTGAATGAAATTAATCCATATGTATATAAATCTCGCCTCTAACACCTTTTATCCACTTAACAACAACTCGTCCTTCTTACACTTACTATGGCGTTTTCAGTTTTGGTATTGTTTTATTTTTGAGCCGACTTCGCCAGGTTTGTTAATGCCCCACCGTTACTTATATCTAATTGCTAATCTTGAACTCCCTATAACTTCAATGGTTACAAGTCTCGTTTAAACAACTACCGGTCCTTTATTAACCTTCTCAGCCATTACCTGACTTTCCGTCATAGTCCTTTGACTATCTCCTTTAGCCAACACCTGACTTTCACATAACTGGTCAACTTTTTTGCTTACTACAGTTAGCTTTTTGACAGTGAGGCCAAGTACGTTGGCATTATGAGAAGTTTCTGTTTTTTACCCACTGTGTTAATTATATTCTTGTGTTGCCACTTTTCGCTAACAATCCTCATATTGTACTGCTACACTTAACTATTACTAGTCATCATATCATTTAGCAAGTTTCTCTTTAATTGCCTTAGTTGATTTTAGAGTAGGTGCAGGTTTCGCTAGAACGAATGCAATGAATGCATCCACCAACACCTAACAAATACGATTGTCCTCTCGTATTCCGCACAAAATTACCCAAATGTATAACATGCACTAGGTCATGAAGCACAATTGGATTACCTGCACGGGTCTTTCAATAAGTGTCCTACTTTTGAAATGAAAAAAAATGTATGAACATAAGACGTTTATTCATTTAATTACTACCATTGTGAAGTACACTTATAACATTATGTATGGAAGAGAATGTCAGTTAAATGTAAACTTCGTTTTATACGTATATTCTATTTATTCCTAATTTACATCATACAAAAATCCTTTAACATTTTTATAATTATATTCGTTTAATTGTTGTTTTCTTTCGATTTATCTTATTATTAACCCATGCTTTTATTACTTCGATTGAGTGATGTTTCAAAACAGGTTCATTTTCTTTAATATCGGCACAAGGCTGTGGAGTACCCTGTTTTATATTACTTTAAAACGCATTTTTCCTTACATATACTATTTAGAAAGTTTCTCGACTACTAATTAATCATATTAATGCTATTACTTTGTTATGAATGATGAAAAAAAGTAATCTGATAAATCGATGCGGACTTACGTTTTTAGATATTTTTAAGCACAATTATTGAAGTAGAACGCTGAATTTCTGAATGTAGGTACATACATATGTATGCTAGGGTATAACAGACTTTCAACATGATTGGTGGTAATTAAGTATGGTTATTGTTGAATTCAATTTTAAAATCCGTAATTAATAAAGAAATGTTACTATAACTGTTTTCCCTGTGTATCAAAATAATTCAAATTTTGTCATAACCTGCTATGAGCGATTACGAATACGACGGTGCATTAAAAAAGTTGCAGTGATCAAAACCGTCCTTAAAAATGTCTAAAATATTAATGTGTAAATCAATCCATTAAAATTTAGAAAGAAACAACAAACGAAAAAAGAAGATGAAAGCTTAAGAAAGTGCAGACTGTTAGAGGATTACCGACACTTGACAATAATCCTTTATATTGTTTAGTATACCTGGTGTTTCTAGGGAATCCATATTTACAAATCAAATTAAAAGATTCTTATTGATATGTTTTTAAACATTCTTTATCATGTAATAAAAATTACTAATATTAAGAATTATATCATTCTAATGTTTCGTCTTATTATGGTTTGGTTACTATTTCTTTTACCCGTATTAATATCGAAACTCTTATAATGATATAATTATTAATATTAGTAATTTTTATTACACAATTTGGCATTCATTATTTACTCCAACTTATTTTTAATAATCCAAAATACTGTGCCATATTGCGATGCTACAAGCTTACGAATTATGACATAAATAAGTCGGTTCTAAAATGCATTTCAGGTTATTATATAATACAAAGAATTATAAAATAAATAATACGTAATTGACTAACCCCCTCGCCCTACCTGTATACCTGAACATTTAAAGTTTTTGTTTAGTTTGATATTACTGTTGCAATAGAAATATCCCATTATTGAGTGATTTGAAATTGTGCGATTTGTAATATTTGTTAGTTGTTATTTGTTTTGGTTTGTTATAATAGTTATTGTACTGTTGCATTATTTGTTGTTATATCTTTATAAAATGCGAAGTTCTTCGATTGTAAGAAAGCGCGGAAAAGCATCGAAAGCGCAAAGATCGCGAAGAACGAGGGAAATGGTCGTTAAATTGATACAAGGTGATAATGTTTCAGAGGACGCACATGTGGAGTATTTCCGAAAGTAAGTATTTCTATTACTTCTAGGTAAAGGTATAATTTATATTAATTTCTGTTATCTTGTCGTTAGTTTACCGAATGAAATTTTACCTCCTCTGGAAACAGAAGCAGACATAAATTTGGATTTAAATGCAATATTATTTGGTGACCGTATAGTGAACATCGGGTATTTTATAGAAGAATGTAAACGTTTAGGGCGTCACGACATGGTATGCACTATGGGAAAAATGAAATACCAAAAAGAAATTAGAAAAGGAGTGAGTTCTTGCTTTTATTACTTTTGTGATGCTTGTGAGAAATGTTTAAAATACATTCTCATCCACGAAATAAACGAACTGGGGTAAACAAAATGATTGCTTGGGGAGCAACGATCTTATGGTCTTATAGTTCATTATCTGGAGTAGCAGTTATAATTGGTAAAAACACCGGAAAATTGCTATTTTTGGGGATTCGAAACAAATATTGTAGCATATGTGCGTCTCAAAAACATTCGGTGGTAAAAAAACACGTGTGTTTTAAAAACCTTTGTGGACCCCCTACAGGTATGGAACAAGACATTATAGTTGATGGTTTTGATAGTAGTGTTGCACAGCATGGTGTTCGTTACAAGTACGTGATAGGTGACGTCGATTCAAGTGTATATGCACGAATAATAGAACTTGTATCTTATGGCCGTTTCGTAATCAAACTTGAGTGTGCTAATCATATCACAAGGTGCTACACTTCTCAATTACATAAAATTACAACAAAGACATCACACGAAGTAGAAACACGACGGATTCTGAAACAGCATATTCCTCGTCTTAGCGTCGCCGTTCGGTCAGCGATAAGTAACAATACAAAATGAGGTTCAAATGCACAACAACTACGCGAAGATTTAAAAAATGGACCCTATCATGTTTTCGGGTATCATGCAAATTGTCGCACGGAATACTGCAAGCGAAAAAACACCGATGAAGTCAATTTGGTACCTCTATTAAAACAAACGCAGATGTTTTCTGATATATGCTCTGCATTAGAGTATGTTGTCAGTAGAGCGCATCGTCTGATTACCAACAGTACTACGAATTATGCAGAACGTTACATGTCTCTTGTATGTAAATTTACTGGTGGAAAACGAATAAATTATTGCCAGAGGGGTTCATACCTTAGACGTTGTGTAGGAGCCGGGCTGTCGTATAATAATGGCCCTTCTTGGCATTCATCGGTTGTGAACGATCACAGTCACAATTATTTTCGGCCTTTTGTAAAAAAAAGCTTAAACGTAATACTGCCAGAAAAGTGACTAAGAGGCAAAGATATTGTAATCTCAAGGTAACGTGACGATATGGAATACGGTCCGGATGCTGCAAAACCGGATATGGAATCTGAAGCATTTCAATCAAGAAAGCGACAAATTTTACTAGATCTTGAACGTGAGATACCTAATATTAAGTCACATAGAAAAAATTACAAGAGGTCAGCATGAAAATCTTCAATGGAGATCTGCAAGAAGAAATCGTCTGACAGCTTCAAACTTTGGCAAAGTCTGTAAAAGGCTTCCAACCACTTCAAGCCATTGTGCTGTACTAGATTTGCTGTACAAAGGAAACAAGGACTTGAAAACTTCGGCAATAATCTATGGTCGCTTGAATGAGAAAAAGGCAACAGTACTGTATGAAGTTCAAACGAAAAAGAAGGTTTCGCCGTGTGGATTATTTATTGCAGAAGAGCACCCTTTTCTAGCAGCTTCCCCTGACGGATTACTTCAAGATGGAGGTATTATCGAAGTAAAATGTTTATATACACATCGCGATGACACCATAGACCACGTTATAGAAACAGCTCCTAATAAAATTTGTATATACTGTGAAAACGGATATCTACAATTGAAACAAAAACACAACTACTTCTTTCAAGTGCAAGGACAATTGCATATAGCAAATAAGTTATATTGCGACTTCATTGTTTTTACAAACCGCGATTTGAAAATTATTCGAATAGAAAAAAATACGACTTTTTGGTTAGAAACTATGCTACCTAAATTAAAAGAGTTTTACTATGAATGTATGTTACCGGAAATAGCAGATCCACGTGTGCCTCGTGGTATGAAGATCAGAGATTCGCCGAGTATTACCGCCGCTCAAGAAAATAAAGAAGCAAAACTAAAAAAAACTCGCATTACAACAATGATATTACGATACGTGTATTACGTGCTTAGTTTAGTGGTGCTCCGAATTCACTGGTACATTTTTAATTTGTACTTACTATTGGTTTCAAGAAGCAAGACGCTTGAGTTTAGAATACTATAATTTTTTATTTGTAAGTTAACCTCTTCAAATTTTGATAAGAATGGACCTTTATCAGTACATGCAAACTTTTTAAAATGCACTATTAAATGACCTCTGCTAAAACAAAACTGTGAAATTTTTTTATGTAATAAAATAATAAGACTTGTATAATTCGTATTATATGTATTACTAATAAGGATTGTACAATATTACAAATAAATAATAGCTACCCAATGTAAACAGTTAAATTTATTCTCATAATGATAAATAATATACTTATACCTACCAAAATATGAATTGAAATAATGTACTTACAATAAGAATAACAAGTCAATCTTAATATTTTATTACATTTAAAAAAAAATCAGTCATGTACAGAAATCTCAATTTTGTTTTAGAAGGATCAGTGGCGAAATCTCGTAGTTACTCGCCTCTCGATTGTACCGTTGACTGAGAAATGATTTTATACTCAATGATTGTACTGATAAAAAGTCCATTATTGGTTAAAATTTCATAATTATATTTTCAGCTAAAAATAATGAAGTTGCATGACTTCAAAGTCTCCGTATGTAAAATATGTACAAAAACCGATAATAGGTTAGCGTATCTTTAGTGTTATGTTGTAATACTTTAATTGTAGTTTATATAATAAATAAACGGCATTAATTTATTTACTTACAATAAAAATGTAATACTGTCGATAAACAAACCTCTTCAATAAAAACAATTCCTAGGTAAAAATATGTCTTTTGTTAAAACTTGCTTGTGAATGAACAATGGGGTACCTGCCAAAGGCACATTACCCTCAGATAATTTTTGAGCTACGTAAACTTTCATGTGATGGACTTAAAAATAAACTAAATGGACAAATAATGCAATTTGGGTGGCCTATGTACGAATAAAACTGTTAGAGATTTAAGTACGGTACCCCACAGCCATGGTGTTTAAACCTTTAAACGGCGATTGCCATTTAGCTGTAATGTTACAATCTATGTACAGGGTGGTCCTTTAAAGTGTTACAAAGCGATATTGAGAAACGGCTGATTGAAAATAAATGAAATTTCTAGAGATACAATTGGTCGTTGGGGGACACTTTTTGACAGAGTAAGTAATGTTTTAACCCTTTCCACTGTTTATGGGTGGGGGTAACTTTTAAATGTTAAATGGAAAGGTGCAGTTTTCTTTCCAGATTCGTAATCTCCAGAAGAAACTACGTTATAATCAATGAATAATTTAATGCCAATGTCAATGTCACTACGCTAAATTCAACAAAATTAAAAATATAATCAACTAAAGAAAAAACTGATATTAGGTACATTATTTTATTATAATACATAGATTTTCGAAATGACGACCATTTTGTTCAGAAGCATTGCCGTTGTTTTTTCTACATCCTCCGAGAATTAACATGTCAACTGGGTAAAAAATACGGTATTTTGGTTAGATTATATAGTTAATAATTATTTTCTTAGAAAGTTCATGATTTTTTTTAAGCTATGTGGCACTGCAGCGATGATTCACCAGCCGCCACGGTTGCAGTTATGACAACGAACGACTTAACATGTTATGACATTGCCAGTAATTTCCTTAAATTATCTTCGAGTTTAAAGTCTTTATTTTAAGCGGCTTGTTAAAATTAGTGTTCATTATGTTCGTTTATTGTTAGTTAGTGTTAGTTTTGTTCGTTTGTTAATTATCTCTGTTGTTCCTGTTCGTATTTAATAATCTTAGTTGAGATTTTAATTACGTATCCTTAAAATGAATGAATTCAACTGCCAAGTTGACATGTTGTTAATTCTCGGAGAATGTAGAAAAACTACCGCAATGCTTCTGAACTTTGGGCGGTAAGATTTCCCATTTAGCACCAAAATCTCACGTGGCGATCAAAAGATTAGAGACTAGGAGTCGCCAGATCGGCCAACTCTCATCCAGAAAACGCAGCAGGAGAAAAACCAAAACGAACGACGACATGGCGGTAGGAGTTTTGGGAACAGTAGCTCTCAACCCTCATATTGGTTCCCGAGATCTATCCAAAGACGCCGGGATGTAAAACATCTGTTCTCAGGATTTTGCACAATTTTAAATTTCATCCTTACCATATTACCTTATATCAAGAATTGTATGAACAGGACTTCGAGAGACGGGTGCAATTTTGTCGGTGGTTTCGACAATGGATTAATGAAAACAACTCACTGGAAAACATAAAATTTTCTGGCGAAGCAACATTCACTAACCATGGTCAAGTCAATCGTCACAATATGCATTATTGGGCTCAAGAAAATCCACACATGATGCGAACAGTCACTAATCAACACCCTTGGTCGATAAATACCTGGTGTGGGATATTTGGCGATGTTGTTATTGGACCTCATTTTTTCGATGGTAATCTTAATGGACAGCGATACTGCGATTTCCTTCGAAATGACTTGCAAAGACTGATGCCAAATATTCCAGAGCAACAACGTGAAGCAATTTGGGTCCAGCAAGACGGCGCACCACCACATTTCTGTCGAGAAGCACGTGCTATATTGAATGACACTTACCATAACAGATGGATTGGACGTGGGGACCAGTAAATTGGCCTGCAAGATCGCCAGGCTTAACCCCTCTTGATTTTTCTTGTGGGTTTCGTCAAAGAAAAAGTCATGGTGACTGCTCCAACTACAGCCGAAGACATGAGAGAAAGGATTACGCATGCAGTTCGTGAAATCACCCCAGATATGTTAATCAGAGTGCGGAATTCTTTTCGAAAGAGGGTTGATAAATGTTTAGAACAAAATGGTCGTCATTTTGAACACCTATTATAATAAAATAATGTACCTAATATCAGTTTTTTCTTCTGTTGATTTTCTTTTTAATTTTGTTGAATTTAGCGTAGTGACATTGACATTGGCATTAAATTATTCATTGATTATAACGTAGTTTTTTCTGGAGATTACGAATCTGTAAAGAATACTACACCTTTCCATTTAACATATAAAAGTAACCCCCCACCCCTAAAAAGTGGAAAGGGTTAAAACATTACTTACTCTGTCAAAAAGTGTCCCCCAACGACCCATTGTAACCAACATTGTGACCACCCTGTATATTTAAGACATTTCTTTCACTTACTTCGTTTTATTTTACTTTTTGGTTCTTCCCGTTCTTTTGTCGTGGTACTTTGAAATTCTTAACATATTATCAAACCAAGATTTGATTTGTGGACTACTACGGCTTAATAAAATAGGATTTTTTTCGTAGTGCACTGCATTGAGCCGTGCATGGTAATTGTTTACTTTCAAATTCCTGTTTAAATTCTTGTAAAGCTATTGCCCTTTCTTGACTAGACCACGATCTACGTTTAACATATACTCTTAATTAAGTGAATTAATTCGATAATTGTGGCAACCTGGATATAAAGTTAATGTAATAAATACGACAAATTGAAATATATCAGAAGAACAAAATCAAAACTGAATTGTAATTGTTAGTTAGGGTATTTATAATATTTATTTGTTTCTGTGCAGATACTTGAATATATCCCCCTCAAAGTATTTAATCCTTTGGTAATTATGAACAATGCGATGTGATTCATCACGGTGCCTCATTAAACTATTTGCAGAAATGGACAATGATGCTATTAACCATACAATAACATTTATTTTAAGCTGTTCTCAAGGCTGATTTTAAAAGAATGTACATATCTGAAAAAGTAGGTAATTCAATATTATAAACCGGTAAAATATTAAAATTCTCAATCTGCTTTCAAAGAGATCTTAATGATAAAGCGAAAATTAATTATTGTCTTTTATTTTCAAGCTGTTTGCGAAAATAAGGAAAATTTATTCTTACATTCGTCGGGAATGATTTTACAAAAAACGTAGTGGTATAGGCAATTTAAAAAAAATCGGTAGCTAAAGAAAGATAAGTTTTATTTTCAACAATATATGCTATGCAAGGTTGGTCCTCTAATTTTATTGTAGTTTTGTTAAAAGTACACTTTTTCAATGTTATATCCTTGTTTATATACATTCTATAAACAAGGGTTATATCAAAATTTAATCGCATTTCTAGGCTTTGCTATTCTTATCTCAACAATTTGCAAGTAAAACTTGTTTTAATGGTTACCCAGGAAGAAACCCTTTAAAAGTTTAAAATAAAAGCTAATCAAATCAAGAACCAATATTTATAGTAAGAAAGATGCTGAGGGACCTATTATTATCGAAAGTGTACTAACAAATCCTTCGATTTGAAACCGTCAAGGTAAAACTGAATCCGGCAAACGAACATTACCGTTTTGAAAAAAAAACACAAGTTTAGACGTAATAGAATAAGAAAACAATACTTTCAATTTACCGGGCTTAGGTAAAATTCAATGTTTTTGTTTGAAAATCGTAAACTAGTGGTGCAATGAATGATTTCGGCCTTCAGTGAAAGTGTAATAACAATAGGGTTATTTATGACTGTAATGTCGAGTGGATCTAGGAATCATAAGCTGCGGAAAAAAAAGGCGGGGTATGAACGGCCTGGTAAAAAAAGCCACGGAAAAAAAAAACCGGCGGAAAAAAGCCGGCGAAAAAGCCGGTGGGATAAAAACCGAACGAACATCTGGGTGTATGCGTCGAACGTTTATCGAATGTATTATGTGTTAATTCGAACGTAATCTGATGGTGTCACCATATATTCCCTGCATAAATTATTTAACCTCGTCTGCATATCCTCATACACAGTTCATCTCTTTATCTTCGCCACAATACCTTATTATCAAAAAAGAGGTCGCTGCAGACTCAACAAAAATTCAACAGAACAATTTAGGTAATTGTGGCGAAGAAAAAGAAACGAACTCTGTATGAAGATATACAGACGAGGTTAAACAATTTGTGCAGGGAATATGATGGTGACGTCGGACGTTTCCTCCGGCAGTTGGACACACCATTAGATTACGTGCCAATTAAATTATAATATATTAGGATAAGTTAGATAAATGTTAAGTATTTATTTATTATAATTTATATAAATAGTTCGTAATAACTTTCATAAAGATTATGATTATAGTAGTTGTTATTTTGGTATTGAAAAGATGAAACTTCACAATTGTTTAATAATTCTTTGCTCCGTTAGTAGTCAATCAAATCACTATTGTCTTTTCTTGTATTATTTACTTCGTTCGGCTTTTTATTTCGCCGGCTTTTTATTCCGCCTGCTTTTTTTCCGCCGCATTTTTCCCCCGGCTTTTTTTCCCTGCTTTTTTTACCAGACTTTTTATACCCCGGCTTTTTTTCCGTCGCTTTTTATTCCGCCTACCACATCGAGTACCTAGCTTCGTTTAACTAATTAATAGATAAAAAGAAAACAAAACATACAAAAGGTTTGATTTGTAAAAAAGACGCGAATGAGTGTAAATTGAATATTTACTTTAAAAAGTGTGATTTAAAAAAATCGTCGACCACCTTGCACAAAAATCTTTACATCAACATTACATCTAATTTGTTTTAATGTCGCAGCTAGAAATTGTTTGTGTTTGATTTTTGGATAATTGATATTAAAAGCATTGTCTAAAACGAAAATAGTATTTATGATCGTATCAAAATCAGATGGACGTTGTAGAAAAGAAATGGGCGTATGCCTTAGTTCTTAAAAAGTAAAAGTAATTCATATTCGTCTACTACAGACCGCGCGCCCAAAGAATGCCTCGTGTCGCGCATGGATGTTCGTGCATTCAGCCGCACTCGTTAACGCAATAGCGACTGAAAGCATTACCAGTGGCGTCGGTGTCGCGTTTTCAATTATTCGTGACCAAACTACAAGAAATTTTAAAATATTTTATTTATTTGAATTACATATGAACAGTAATAGTTTAAACATCTATAAAATAAAAAAATAACCATGTTAACAAGTAATAAATTTTATATTTGAATTACAAATGAACACAACAGTTTAATCGTTTATGAAAATCAAAAAAGCACAAGTTCGATTTTTAATTATAGAAACAGATTAGGCTGTATTTGAAGAGTATTATCCAGGATTTAAAAAAATTATGATATTTCTTAGGTAATCAATTTTTATATTTCCATACACTTTGGGGAAAAGTTACTCAAACGGCGATAATTACCTACTATAATAATATTAAATACTACTAACAAATAAGTCACACAATTATTCATCACTAGACCAACCACTTTCAGTTTCTGAATCGTCCTCCAAATTTATCACCAGTTTTTCGACTTGTACGTCAATCAGTATTTCGTTCTCTAAATATTTTATATTTAGTTGTTATATTTAATAACAGAAATAAATAATTAATTAGTGTAATACCTGATAATAAACGGAACGCGCTTTTGGTGGCGACGCCACTGACATGCCGCGCTTAAGAGACTTGAAGTTGGACGAATGCGCACCCAACGTTCAAGCATTCTTTGGCCGCGCGGACTGTAATGTTTCTTTGTCCTTAGTAAAATCTATTAGTTATTCAATGGTAAATGGTAGAATCAAAATAAAACAAATTGCATTTAAATTTTTTACTGAACACCGGTCGCTATACGAATGTGATTCTTTACCTGAACTACATCTATTTCCGATGAGCGCCTAATAACGTGTTTGTGTTTTTGTTATTTCAAGGACAACTAGATTGGCCGGAACGTATAATTCTATATTTTCCCGCAAAATGTTACGGGCACCATTTTACAACTTCTATTTTAGTGGTAAACGGCAAGGGGGGGTAGGGCTGACATTGAGGTTGCACTTCTTCAAGGTATTAGCTATTCAATGAAAGAATACAATAAGTGTTGAAAGTATTTTAATCCTCTTATGTTTACTCCTTTCTCTTTGTTAGTTATCACTTGACTTTCAAAGTTCATGTTATTTCAGTTTTAACCGTTACTTAGCAATAAAAAAGATATTTGCAATTTATTTATTTAATTCATTTAACTTTTGTCTTTATTAAGAAGTGTTTGGACCTTGCGATTTAAGCTTTCTAAAAATTACGTTGTTTTCTTTGCATATTATTAGTATAATGAAACAAAATTATGTCGAAGGCTTTGTAAATAATGATTTACCGTAGCCTCCTTGCCAAATTTTTTTAGCGTAACCGCAGAGGAAGTACTTCCCTTATTTCCAAAGAAGCAGCATCGTTTATTAACATTTATAATGAAGAAAACTTTAAGTAGGTACTTGAAAGAATTGTTTCTTAAATAAAATACGAGTCTCCTTCAAGTGCTTCAGTTGAAAGACTTTTTAGCATAGGCAATTCCGTGTTAACTAATAAAACGTATTGCCTAACTGATAAAGAAATCAGTTATGATTAAAGACTAATGAATTTTATTTGTAATAATCATAAATAAGTTTAGATTTAGTGTTGTAATTGACATTTACACTAACAAAATTTGTATTTTGAAAACTGAAAAATTGAAGAAATTAATATCTATAAAGCAGATTAATCACGTCGAAATATAATATAATAATATCTTATTGGCAACGTTAATTTTAGAGCTTCAAACGACGTTGAACTTTACTGTCAACATATGTTGAAGAAATGATCTGGTACCACTTATGTAAGATGTTTTTCGATAGTTAAAAAGGCGTATTTATTATCTGAAGAATTCACATTTTTAAACCTTGTAAAACTGAAGAAATCAACGTCTGTAAGACAGAAATACACAATTTTGAAGTATAGCTGAAATTATAAAAGAATTTCGATATCGGATTAGCGCTTTTATTCAAAACTACGGTCGAACATGCAACTGTCGTTTTTACACATGTTATATGACGAAGACGGAATGAAATTTGTTGTGTATAATCCCGCAGGTGGTGAACTAAAACCTACACTGTACGTTAAAACATAGGTTCAATTTAAGTACATGCATTAGAAGAAGACGCAAATGTGCATCGGCATGTTTTTACATAAATGGCAAATATTGACTTAAAATCAGCTGTAATGATTTTGTAGTAAAACGCTTAAATAAAGGTGTCAACAACAATTCTATGAGGTCTTCGGGCGAAACTTGAAATCAAACGGGGTTTTAAATATTTCATGCGAGAAACATTTCTGTGCCAAGGCGAGGGGTAGGTCTACTCTTGTTTTGCCGTGATTCATGCATTCCCCTAGCATTAGCAAAAGCATACTTTAAGGTGTATCTTACTGTATTCGTTTAATTACTGGTCATGTTTTCAGTGTATTTAACGATAGAGTAGTGCATCCTAAGTATTAAAGAAGGAATGCACAGGTATTGGTGCTAAAAATGTGGTCAATTAGCTCACACAATTAGGCAATATGGTAAGTTTAAGGACAAGAATGGTAAAATCGCGTGGGACAAAAAGTAAAGAATTATTGATTTGTTCTACTAAGTCACAAGAGTGTCACAATTACTGAAGTTTTGATAAAAGACTAGATATTTACATCGGCGTTACTTCATTCTAACCATGGTAGAAACTTTGCATTAATAATTCGTACGATGGCGAACTGCTATGGATTTTAAAAATCAAAACAATGAAGATGTCCTTTTAAATGAAATTATAGGAATCGTAAATTAAATCATTGAGACAGACTTATCTAAGTTATCTACAACCATCAACAAAACAGAGATCAGTATTTGATCTTATCTTAAATTTAAACTTTTTTTATTGATGTATGAGATCACTGAACGTACTCTAACTAGGAAAATTATGGATGGTAGTTGAGATTGCCTTATGATTAAAAGTTCAAAAAATAACAAAATACTGTATGATTATAAACTTTTGAAAGTATTTTAAACTTTAATCTGGTTTCTGAGAGCCAAACTCTAAATAAAAGATTATGCAGCTGAATAAAAGTTATAAATTACAAGGTAATAAATATTCTGCCACACATAGCCCGTTTGTTGCAACATAAATTTTAAAATATACAAAATTTTAAGTGTGCCTTCAGTCAGCATATAGTTTAAATTTACTACATCTTATTATAGTTTTTCATCTGCTAATTAACTTCATGTATGATCGACCAATTACCAAGGAATACTTACAGTGAAAAGAAGAGCATGGTACTTTTCTTGCCGCTTCATAATTGTTTCTAGCAACCTTATTACTATCTAAAATAATTAATTATCATTCTGACAAATTATTTTCGTGTTATAAATAAAGTGTTAATTTACCTAACATAAAACATGACGTTTTTCTATAATTGATTCAGTTAATTCCCCAACTAAAGACCATTCGTGCTTCATCTCTTGAAGGGCAAGATTTTTATTTTGCAAATTCGCATTCTATGCTAAAAGGCAATTAAACATTTAATTGCCTAGCTACCAATGCGCATGCAAAATAAAAATCTTTCCGGAAAGAATTGGAGCACTCGTGCTCTTACTGTTAATAATTCGTTTTTACGAGATAATTTAATAAAATTGAAAAATTAAACCTCTTGAAGAATAGTGAAACAAGTGTTCCAACGATGGTTTACATTTTGTTGGTTTTTAAAATCAAACTGGATCCTTTCTGTTTTAGCAATTTACTGTTAAAATGAGACTGATACTTAAAATTTCTTATATTATAATTGCAATCAATGCTAATGATGGTGACCCCATTGTGGATGATTTTTCATAACGTCCCCGAAATAACCCTTTAATCATATAATAAGCAGTATGGGTCATGACGACCCCAAAGTGTAGAGTACACTTTGGGGTCCTGACCAAAATGACGAAACGACCTCGAAGTGTCCAGTTAATAACAAATTTCGACCTCAAAGTGTAGTGTTCCACTATATATATATATATATATATATATATATATATATATATATATATGGTGTTTGTAAATAAGTGCGAAATATTTTAGGGGCTAATAAAATACTTATCTTTTTTGGGTTTTTTTAATGGTGTATTTTAAATTATACAATCTAAACGTTTCGATAACACTTACAGTTATCTTCGTCAGTAGTAATATTTGTTAAAAATTGTTAAAGATGTTGTAAACAATTTTGTCAAATTTGAAAAATTAACACAAAGATAAGCCTGCTATTAATATAACAGTTTGAGAAACGTATAAAGCCAACTTCCGGAGTTATGTTGTTCATGTGGAAAAGTATACATCGGAACCACAAAACGTAGCTTTGTTACAAGACGTAAAGAACATATGAGATTTTGTAGATTAGGTAAACCAGAGAGGTCTGTTGTGGCTGACCATGCCCTAAATAATCTAAATCATGACATTCAATTTGGCAATATGGAAATATTGTCAAGACAAACTCATTATTATGTTCGTTTACAACGTGAAGCTGTTGAAGTATATAAACACCCTAATAATTTTAACAGACAAGAAGAAAATCTCCGTTTAAATAGGTTTTGGCATCTTATAATTAAAAAAAAGCATAATGATACGTCTTAATTTTGATTTTAATTTTAGCTTTTGGTATGTCTAGGTTTTTTGCTGTCTTTTTCCTAGACCCTGAAGCAAATGCGTTACCAATTATATGTTAAATTACCACAGCACTATAAATTAACATAAGTAGTTGAAATTAAGATTAAAATTGAAAATTACAAAAAACGTTCTGCATTGTGCTTTTCATTGTTAATAACACTTATTCTTATTGATAAAGGTATCTCTTTGTTACATTTAACTGGATTATTTTATTTGATGTGATGTTTAAATTTGTGAATGCTTCTATCATTTTCAAATTGAAGTTTTTCACAACTTTACACTTACATCATAACTTGATTAAATTTTGTTAAATGTGTTTTTTGGCTGACAAATTTCGCCGTAGAGAGTGTTCTGATATGTCATCTTTAAGGCAGTTTAACAATATTTAATTTTTAATGATCTAGTTATTCTTTACTAAAATTTAATTTTATAGTTGGCTTTATACGTTTCTCAAACTGTTATATTAATAGCAGGCTTATGTTTATGCTTTAATTTTTCAAATTTGACAAAATTGTTTACAACATCTTTAACAATTTTTAACAAATATTACTACTGACGAAGATAACTGTAAGTGTTATCGAAACGTTTAGATTGCATAATAAAAAATACGCCATTTAAAAAAAACCAAAAAAGATAAGTATGTTATTATGTGTGATAATGGAGAAAGTTTACATTTTCATATTTTAGGGGCTGTTTGCCGAAGTTATGCAGTGTATAATATACGAGAGTACTGTTTTTGGTTATATATATATATATATATATATATATATATATATATAACGACTTGTAACGAGCGTTTGCGTTGTAACAAGGGCCGGAAGTTGCCGTCGGTGATTTTATTTTTGAAGGCATTTATCAACCCTTTTAACTTCAAAGTGTAAAATAACCTTTGAAATAATAAGATCTCAAAGGGAGTGTAATTATTGAAGTTATATTAGTAATAATTCGAACTTTGGTGGAGGTTATATTACCCATGAAACTCCAATTTACAAAGCAGTTATGAAAAATGTAGCAACCTTGTCTTAGCAACAGAATTTAATATATTTAAAATTTTAAATTCAATTCACCCATTATATATATATATATATATATATATATATATATATATATATATATATGTCTGTAAATAAGTGCGAAAGATTTTAGGGGGTGTTTGCCGGAGTTATTTTGGGGAAAAAAGTACCTACAAACTTCGTTCCCATATACAGAGTGTTTAAATTTTAATTTTTTATTTATTTTAATTAATTATTTCAAAGTATTTTAAAGATATTGATTCGAAATTTGCAAAACGCTTTAGGTAGGCTGAAAAGTTTTATTATCTAATACAGTAACATTAAATCAAAACAATAGCACAAAACAACAGTAATAAAAATAATATTAAACAGGATACCTACAGAGATGTTCAAAATGACCTCACTCACACGTGATGCCAGAGCCAACTCCTCGCCTCATTGACTATCGTATTCGCTGAAATATTCCTATTGTATTTCTTATTGTCTCACAGCCGGCTGTAATTCGATTCCTAAGGTCTTCAACATTTTCGACGGGATTCTTGCTAATGACCTGAGGAAACCCCAAATTTAGAAATCTAAGTAGTTTAACTCAGGAGAGTGAGCTGGCCAATGTGACGTACCTTCCCTACCTATCCAACGATTTGGATATACTGCATCTATGTAATGACGTACATTAATGCTAAAATGGGCAGGGGCACCATCGTGCATAAACCATAAATTTTGTCTGAGGTGAAGAAGAATTAAATGATCATCAAGGACTCCAAGCCACACGTTTACTGAAAATTGATGTTGAAAATGGAAAAACTTGCCTCGTCAGTAAACAAAACGCCATTGAAAACATTAGGATTTTGAGCGGTTACATTGAAAATCCATTGGCAAAAAACTAGACGCGGTAAGAGGTATCGGGATAGTGGTGCCTGTACACGTTGAATATGAAACGGATACAATTGCTGGAAGTTGCTTACATTCAATATGTTAGCAATTTTTTGAGTACATGTTTCAGGTGACCCCGAAACTATATCTTCCACTTCTTCTAATTTCACAGTTCGTACTTCTCGAGGGCACCCAAAGACAGCAGTTCGTTTCATAAATGTACCATTTTCGCGTAAACGTTGGTGGAGGCGAGCAATTACTGTGTGATGAGGTATACTACATTCTGGATACTACTCAGCAAATATGCCATTTCCGCATTTGTAAAATTTTCCATTTTTTTGACATTTGACATTTTGACGAGATAGTTATATTTTATTTAAAAATATTGACTAAATACTAGATAATGTATCAATCGAAATTAAAAATACACAATTTTCAATAAAAAATGTTTTATTTTTTTGCTCAAAAACGGTGCGTCCTGCAATAGAAAAGAGACCAATTTAATTCAGAATCGATAGCGAATTTCCATAAAAATATCAAAACGGGAATAAGTCCGTGGTGCACCATTCTTTTTTATTAAAAAAGTTGTGGCATTCTCGCACGAACGCCACTGGTGCAAGTAAAAATATTCGGATCACCCCAAAAATAAATGCACATTTATCCCTCCAACACGTTTTGCAAATTTCCAGTCAATATCTTTAAAACTCATTGAAATAATTAATAAAAATTTAAATTTAAGCACTCTGTATCTCGAAAACGAGGCGTATTTCGATCTACATCTATAGGAACTTTATTCACAAAATAACCCGCTAAAATCTTTCGCACTTATTTACAAATACCCTATACATATATATATATATATATATATATATATATATATATATATACCTCATTTGAAAGCTCCTTTTGGACGACATCGGCAACATTAAAATATTACTACTGATTTATGAGTTTCAACCCAAAAACTTCAAAACGTTAATTGGCGTTTTTGGGTTGAGAGTCATGAAGCAGTAATAATATTTTAATGTTGTTGATGTCGTTGAAAAGGACGATGTGGTATTACTTGCCATATGACCCCATTTAAAATTATTTTACAAAATGGCGGCTGTCCGCCATTTTTAATGAGTACGTCACTGAATACCGTCATACACGTTGTATATGTGCTTTAGTTCGAGTCCGAAAAATTTTATTAATTTCAGTTTTGTGGTTCACATAATAACATGGGGGAGAGGCACCGTATATACATGCTTTATATTATTACGATGTTTGTAGTAGATGCGGAATAAAAATTACGTTCTTAGAGAGTTAGCATAATAGTTCACTTTTACCATATTTTTAATTTTTATCACGTATGTGATGCCAGTGAGCTTTAAAACTAGTTGAGTTGATCAGCCTATTTGAGCTTTTTGAGCGCGACGTTTCGGAAGCGGGCTCTGCTTCCGTCATCAGGCTTAATCTTGAGAAGGACTCTTTTTGCACTTGAGTCGAATTCATGTCATATAATTTTTTCCCAAGTACTTGACTACTCTCAGATTCGTACTTGGTACCTTTCACTTACTAGTCTAACACCTTTACCGCTGAGCCACCGAGTAATCCAATATATATTTTTCAGAATTTTCTGCTAGTGCGATATATGTGGCTTCTTTGAGTTTCCGACGTGTTGTGTTCTCGTCCTTTGCCACTATCTGTATGTTATCCCATTGGATGCGGTGGTCTTCGTTCCAGACATGTTCGGTGATTTTTAATTTTTCTGTTTCGCCCTTGCGGACGTCGTTCTTACGTTCCTGCGTTCTCACTTTGAATGGTCTACTGCTCTCTCCTATGAATGCTCTGCATTTGCATGGTAGGTTGTATACACAATTCTAGGAATTCTGATATTCATTGTATGGTTTAGTTTTGATTAATATTCCCCTGAGCATTCTGGTCGATTTGAAGGTAGTGCGTATCTTGTATTTGCTGGCTATCCTACGTATTTTGTCTGAGGTACCTTGTATATATGGTATCACCGTTGCATATTCAGGTTTTTCTTTTTCGCTCACCCCTTCCCTGTTTAGGTTAGGGGTTAGATCGGGGTAGCCATTTTCTTTGAGTGTTATAGCGATATTTTCTTTTTCTGTATTCAGGTCCTCTTGTTTTGAGCATACTGTTTTTGCTCTATCGTACAAGCATTTTGCCACGCCTAACTTCACGTATTTGTGGTGGTTGAATAGGTTTCCTGCATACACTTGTCGTGAAAGTGTTGTCATTCATTTACAAGTACATCCAGGAATGCAGTTTTTGTTCCGACTCCAATTCCATTGTTAATTTTATGCAGGGTGCGTGGCTATTTAGATGATCTAGGAATTCATCTACCTTATCTAAGCCACATCCTTGGTTTCTCTGTGAATTCAGATATCACTTGGTCTTCAAAGTCTTCCATATATATATATATATATATATATATATATATATATATATATATATATATATATATTATTACTCACTGTGGGTGATAGGGGGAACCCATCGCCATCCCAAACTCTCATTGGTAGAATTTGCCTTCTACCTAGAAATATGTAGTTCTATGCATATTGTCAGAAGTTCCATTATTGAGATTACCGAGATTTGTATGCCTTCGTCTAACGTTTCATCCTTTTTCAGCTTGTCCCTTACGATAGTTAGCGCCTTATTGGTAGGCACATTTGTGAATAGACCCACAATGTCGAAGCTTGCCAGTATTTCCTTGTGGTTTGGTTGGAGGTTTGTGATGGTTTCCACGAAGTGCTGCGGATTCTTGTTACGAGGCAAACGCTGGTTACTATTCGTAAAATATATAAATATATATCTAACCAAAAACAGTACTCTCGTATAGTATAGACTGCATTTAATACACAATAGTGGATAATATTTTTGGTTGTAGTCGACCAGACGCAGAACTTTTCCAGACATCAACAAATAACCTAATAAGTGCGGTAAGTTAACTGCTGTCTTAGGAAAGCGATGATTTGTGAACATTTTTTTCAACAACGTGTTCATTTAAATGAAGTAACAGATGAAGCTCTTGCAACACCAATAATCCCACACCTAAATGATTTAAGACTTTAATTGAACGACAGCGTAGGGTAAGGTTATAATGGAACCGCATTAGTAACTGTGCGGTTCAGAAGTATGTGTACAAGAATCGGTGAAGTTTACTCTAAAACTTAAATCGAAAATTCGTAACTGAATTGAAACAGTCAAAAGTGTGATACACGTAACATTTGTTTTCTCTCGGGGGCGGCGCGTAATGGCATTGCAGATAAAGTGGTGCTTCACTGACAAATCTTTTTCTTTTTGTCTATATGAGGCTCGTTTTTTGAGAAACAGATTGGCATATCTAAACCAATTATAAACGTACTCGACCATCTTGCACACCCTTGGAGCCATGAATGGGTCAAGCATTTTGTACGGTACGCTTAGTTGCTTCCTAACACATCATTTAATACGAACTTCAATATTTAAGTTGGTATTATTACTGGTTGGTAAGTAACTAAACTCATGGTATGTAAGTTCTTTTCTTACAGCGCACTGATGTCTACATTTTCCTTGGCTTTAATTATCTGAAACGGTGTGATTGATTGATATTTGCTTCGATTCATCAAGAAACATAGATTATTTTTGAATTATTCACTGACCTATGACACAGAATATTGTTTTTTCGTTTTAACGTTATCGTTTTATTGCCCATTTCGTGATTTTATTTGACATTTTTTAAGTAGCCTCATTTGCAGCTATTAGGTACACTCTCTCAGATATTAACAACTAACGTTTGTGTTTTGCATAAGTATTTGTGTAAAAACTGTCTAAGTAATGGCTTTGTATTAATTTCAGTCGCAGTAATTTGAATGCTGCGACAGTTTTAAATACTGATATTTAAATCATTCTTGGAATTTTTATTGTAAATATTAGTTTGATTTAAGTGTGTGAATTTTTTATTCACTCACAAAGTTATATATCATTTTTGTATTATTTTTAAAGTCGCACAACAAACATTACACTTATTAACTAATGAAGTATTGTTTCAGTGTATTTAAAAGGGAAATACATTTGTTTGTCAACATAAGCGAATTCTATTTACTTGCCGTAAAATATGTAAAGTAGTTTTATTTTATTTTGCCGCCATAATGTTCTTTATACGCCCCCAAATGCGGGCGTAATGTGGTCTTCATAGCACGGAAATGTCATTGTTGCTAAACAGCATGATTGACAGCAAACACATGACATGATATATCACAGTATCTTAGTAACAACAAATTAGCCTACTGTCGACTTTATTTCACTGCATTTGCATTTAAAAACTTGCCGAAAATACTGAATCTTTTCAAAATTTTGTTCCAGTTTCACGGTGCAAAACAAAATAAAACAGTGTATGTACCACGGGCATAATTGTAGATTATGGCTCTCAGGAATATAAAAGCCCTCCGCTTCGCGTCGCTAATAACGTGGCTAACGTTTATTTACTAAAATGTTATAAGTTCATTGTATAATGAAAGTAATCTGGCTGTAGTTTTTCATTGGGTAGATCTCGATTTGTTTCAGGGTTTGAAGTTCGCGGAATTTATAAAAATTGATATTGGGTAAAAAGAAGTAGAGGCTAGTTCAATAAAACTTTCAACAGCGCTAAAAACTGCCTCAGGGGTTGACCTGTGCGCCCTGAAAGTATTCGTGTCCAAAGATCTCTAAGCTAATTAGGACGAAGGAGAATAAATCTTTGCTTGCGTTCAAAAACTTCTAACCTAAATGAACTCTGAAAGAATCATGGCTGAACTACTTTTAAGACAGAGCATTCTCAACATTGGACAGGCCGAAATTATGGAATACCATGGACCATGCAACCTCGCTCTATTAAACACCCAAGGACACACAAAAATTTCTCCAAATAATTAATCAATCAGCTGGCAGCAAAACCGCTAACTATAATGTTGTAGTAGGTATGGGCTCACCAAGTGACAAACAACAAATGACACTCGTATCATTTCCGAATATACTATATTTGAGTTTTTATGGTGTATTTTTATATTTAAGTTATACAATCTAAACATTTCAATAACACTTACAGTTATCTTCGACAATAGTAATTTTACTATCTTTCAAAATTATTTAAGATGTTGAAATAATTCTGTGAAATTATAATTGCACAACTACCCATTTTAAACTATATCATATTCAACGTACACAATATAGAATTGAGCAGCTGTAGAGAGTGCGGATTGAAAAGCTAAATTCAGACAGGTTGCTTGTTGCACTTCGTTTTAACTATTAAATGCCATCGTACATATTTTTTAATTTGTTCCTAGCTTTCAGTTTATTTTTGTTTCACAATCTTACATTACCTTCTATATTTGAAAGGTTTCAAAAAATGACATATTATTTCTCCAACGGGATTTCTGAAATGAGAAGTATGAGTTGGAGTTGCGCGTTTCACGCTGTCAAATTCAGTTTCATTTCCGTTTCGTTTGATGTTAAATATGGTTCTCATGAATAAAAGAAGAAAGCTTTGCATTTTCCTAGTTTTGTAACTTCGCTTCGCTTAATGTGTGATTTATCAAAGCTTAATTTATTAACGGAGTTTGCTTTGTCTTTAGGGATTTTCTTCTATTAATACGATTTGACGGATACATCTTTAATTCACGTTGACTAAGTATGCCATGCTTCTTATCTAAACGCATTACTAAATTCTGCTCCTTTTTAGCTTAGAAAAGCTATACCTAACGACCATAATTCATCATAATGGATAAAGCCATTTCGAAAACCTATACTGAATGCTGATCTCTATACTCGTATGCGAATGTTAATACGCAATTAATACTTCTACAATCTCTTATGCGAATACTACTAAGCAATTTACACTATATTCTTTTTCTACAACCTGATTATTTCAGGGTAATTTTTGCGATATGTTGCTCATGCCTGCGGAATCTATTTTAAGCCAAATATTAAAATTCTTTTATTTAAATATAATTAAAAGCCACGTTGTAAAGAGCTCAAGTTGTGCGATCATAAAATACCCCACAACCACGTTCATGTGAATGACTATAAATGTTTTTTTACATGATATAACAGCGTTACAGTCACGACTTCATTGTTTTTCTTATTTTTTGGGTTTACTTAAAATTTTTTTTAATAATAAAAACAAAAAATGAGTCTTTATAACCTTTTGTAACATAATAGAGTGATCACTGTCTTGCGAAGACAAAATATGTATTTGGTCAACTAAAAATTAGGACATATGTTTAATGAGAAATGAACCAGTGCAGCTATATATTAAATATTTTGCATATTTCATCGGTAAGGTATGTGGCCTACCATTATTACTTAAATCATGTATTTTACTGACTTCCGTTACAATGGGGTGTTTTGCAAATTTACTCTTAGAAGCTTTTTTTTTCTTTTTTTTAAATTAATATATACTTAGCCTAAAAATAGGGCCGTAATTTGGTTTAAATATTGTTAAATTCTGGATTTGGTACCGAACATTGATTTATTTATTTTTATTTTCTACAATTTCGTATTATAAATGATGCTGTATATTTCTTTTAATTTGATAAATACAGCTGTTTAGTTTGATCAGCATTGCGCTTTACTTGATTATTGTGTTTTACTTCTTATTATATGTACTTATATGTGTTCTCTTATAACTTCACTTCCCTATTTTGTACCTTAAGGGCGTCTTATTTATACCTACGTGGCGCCTTGGGTATCTCTATACTGTACGGTCACACTGCTCACGCAACCAGTGCACTACCGCTTTAGTGATCTTCAAAAGTCAGCTGAGCTAGACTATCTTTTTATTTTATCTGTATTGTATCAGGATTATTTTAATCATGTGATTAAGGTTAATGTATACGCGTCTTCAATTACGTCAATCTGTGAAAAAATGGCCCATCTCACCTGCTTAACAGCCTAATTAAATTGTTTTATCGCAACATGGCTATTATTGTCTACTTAATGCACTAGTCAACTTACCTGTTACGTACTTCATAATAACAAGTGCGGATAACAGCATAGTTACTGTTTCATAATAGCATAGTTACAATAATACGCGAGTTTGTGTGGATAGTGCAGAGTTGTTTTGCAGCAACCATGAGTGAAATAGTTGCTGACTTGTTTTGCCGTAGCCCAGGATACAACTTACAAAATATTATGAACCATGCCATGGTTCGATACGATAAAGCCTCGTTAATTATGACTATCTTAATATCCTTCTTAAATAAATAGTTATTTATGTCAAAAAGGTAGATTAAGAATTCACATGCACAGGTTAATTGTACAAACATTGAATATCTAGAATGTACTAATTTTACGTTACATCAAGTACCCTTTACCAATTGAAGCTGGTAAAGGTAACAGATTTAAAAATCGTTTTTATACTAACAATGCATATTTAGAGGTAGACTGACTGGTTCGACAACCTTATAAACAATATTTTACCTAAAAATGCTTGTTTTTATGAATAATTTTATATTAGGTTTTTAAATTATATTCAAGCTCGACTTGATAATTAATGGTCTCACTATATGCATTTATAGTTTATTATATGTTTTGTTATGAACGAATAAGTTCAAAGGTAAATATGTAATTAAAAATTATTATTAATTTTATTAAATACATAAATAAAAAGTTTACCTCGAGTAGGATTTGAACCTATGACCTGTACTTTGCTAGAGTACCGCGCTAACCAATTGCGCTATCGAGATTCAAGTCCCAATAGATGTAAACTTTGTCTTTATGTATGTAGAACTGATGTAAATTCTAAATATAATGAGATTACAATCAAATTACTTATATTAATGGAATGTGAGCCTGAAATATCGCAAAATTCACATATACCAAAGCAACTTGACTAATATTAATTTATTATAAGTTTTGTTATGAATGAATAAGTTCAAAGGTAAATATGTAATTAAAAATTATTATTAATTTTGTTAAATACATAAATAAAAAGTTTACCTCGAGTAGGATTTGAACCTACGACATATACTTTGCTAGAGTGCCGCGCTAACCAACTGCGCTATCGAGATTCAAGCCCCAATCGATGTAAATTTTGTCGTTATGTATGTAGAACTGATGTGCAGCGTTGTCTAAAAGTCTAAAAAAATTTTCACACTACTGAGCTACTTAATATGCATCGGTTTCTTGAAGATAGTGTATATCAAGTTTCTAAAATTAAAGAGAAAGGTAGTGTATTTATTGAAACAGCACAAATTCTTCCACAGGATTAAAATAAAAATTCTGTAAATGAAAGTTCAGAAATTATCTATGCAAAAAATGTCGTCGATGCATTGCTGCAGCACGATCCAGAGAATCGAATAAAGGTTTCATCAGAATATGAGCGAAATTTTTTAATACCTTTAGTGCCATATCAAACATTTTTTTTCTAAATATCTAGTTAATATAGATATAACTGAAAGAAAACAAAATTCATTTAGTGCCAATTGGTATAAAGAATATCCACACTTAGAATACTGTATTTCTAAAGATACAGCTTTCTGTTTTGTATGTATGATGATTTTTTCCCGATGAGGCCTGAAAGGAGCAAATCTGATATTGCATCGACTACACATGGGGTGAAGCAGTGTCATTGCATGAAAAATAGTAGTAAAGAAAATTAGTAAATTATCGATGCACTCTTCTTCACGGTTAGATAAAGCAGCTTTACAAGATTTTTGCCATTTTACATGCAAAAGTCTTCATGTAGATGCATTACTACTCAAAGTAATCATGAATACCTAGTCAGAAAATAGAATAAAGTCTATATATTATAAAAAATATATCAGTACGCTGGCACACCAAGGAATAGCATTTCGTGGTGATTAGGAGGATAAGTCGGGAAATATTGTACAATTTGTGAATATTATTTCCCGACATTGTTAATATCTTAAGCAACTGGCTACAGAACTCTGCGTTACGCTCATATAAAGTAACTTACATGGGATGACAGGCGCATTCGAGGTTGAGATCTCGATCTGAAAAGGTCAACTTTAAACAAAAAACTAGCCAGTCTATTTCAAAAAAAGATAACGCCGTTTTCACGATGTTGGAACCGGGATACAACAGGCGCTGCTACCAGCAGTTCCTAGAGGAACGGGCAGCTCAGGGAGAGCTGTCACTGACGGCGTCCCGGGAGTTCCGGATAGCGACAGCGATACCGTCAGTGCTCGATCTACCGTTCGAGAGAGCGAGCAGCGACGCGTCACCGCACAGAAGAGTATGCGGCAAAAGAAGACGAGACCACCACCGTTAGAAGGCATCACCCCCTAGAAGTGTAGCACCGAAGAGAAGACACGCCGGTCACCTCCGCCACCGCAGACGCAACCGATAACCCCGAATAAGATGCCCGCACCGGATCTACCAGCCCTGACGACTTCGTGCTGCACAAGAAGAAGACACCGAAGTTTCGCCCACGGACAACGTATTATAGGCCCTGGAACCCTTCACCGACAGCCCTGCAGCGATGGAGCAGACGACACAAGAGGACACCAGGGAGAAAGTGCCTCCGGTAATCCTTCGTCAGAAGGAGAACTGGGTCGCGTTCTCCCGAGAAATGGACCGACAACGGATCGCCTTCACGAGAGCCAAGGCCTTCAGCGAGGGAATCCGGATTCATCCTGCCTCACTCCAGGACAGAGACAGGCTGATGAGGTATATGGATAAGTGTGGTACTCCATACCGCACTTATCAGGCAAATAGCGAGCTATTGACTAAGGTGGTGATACATGAGGTGCTCGTAGAACTAACCGAGGTTGATGTTAGCTCAAAGCTAAAAGTGCAAGGAATTAATCTACTTTCTGTGTACAGGATGAAGCAGCAAGGACGCACGATCCCCCTCGTGATGGTAGAACTGCCGAGCGAGGGAGACAACAAGAAGATCCGGGAGGTAAAGCACGTCGCCCGCCTCCGCGTGACTGTAGAGGATTTGAGGCGGAAATTTGGCATCGGGCAGTGTCACCGGTGTCAAGGTTTCCGTCACGCAGAGCGTTTCTGCAGGGCGGCAGCACGCTGGGTAAAGTGCCTCGGAGATCACCACTCCAGAGAATGCACGAAACCCCGTACATACCGGGCTAAGTGTATTAACTGCGGTGGGGACCATCCCGCTAGCTACAGGGGCTGCCCGAAGTTCCCTCGGCTCCAAAACGGAAGAAGGCCGAAGTACCACAGCGACCGAAGAGGACACCGTCGTCAGTTACGCCCGATTGACAGCAGGCAAGGTTGAGAAGGCGGAACAACCGAGAACCCCGCCTGCTCAACCCGCTTTAGGGTTCGACACCATATTGGAGGTCTCGACATGGAGAAGGCCCCTACCTGTCATCCGTAAGGTGGCAGCGGCGCTCGTTCAGGCGCAAACTGCGATGGACCTGTGGGGAGTGATCCTCACGCACGGTTCAGAAGTGGTTGCCCTTTTCGGGTAATCATAAAAAGGTCCGGGGCGAAGACTGGTGCCCTAGCTAAGTATACAGTATCGACAATTTATTAATTCTGTTCTGTTAACACCGATAATGTATTCACACAACTAACACATGTTTCTATCTATTTCAGATACGCAGGGCATCAACAGCATCAGCCACAACCGAGCGACAACAGGACAGTCCACACAACAACCACACCACCAACAGCATCACCAACCACTGCAACGCTTTTTTTTTAAATACTACAAATCTCAACACAAATATGTCAACAGGTATACCACACAATGACGAATCCCAACAACCACGCAATCCACGCGCTGAAGAGGATGAAGAATCCTGAGCAGCGTACCACCAACAATACATTATTACTTATTTTATTGTACAATATTATATCTTGTAATACGTATTGTAAATGTTATGTATTGTTATGTATCATACAAATTCTAATAAACTTTATTAAACTTGAACTTTGATCACAGTCGCAAAGTATATTTATTACAATACTTGCATATGAAGTTATTGAAAAAATTACCCAAGATATAAAAGAAGTTAGGTTTTTTCTGTAATAGCTGATACCACTCCAGATCTAAATAATCGGGATCGTCTGTAGAGGCCACTGGAAAAACTGGAAAAGGCCTTGCTACTCTAGTTCATAACGTTTTATTAAAGCATTATCAACAGAAAATTTAACGTTTCAAAGTTACGATTGTGCAGCATCCATCAGCGGTATATTTAACGGTGCATAGAAATATCTGTCTGGTTTGGCGGAACACACTGTGCCATATCTGCCTTGCATGGCTCACCGATTAAATACTTTCACAGAGCATTGTGTTGAAGAAAGTTCTATTGTTGATCAATTATTTGACTCTCTGGAGGCTTTATACGTTTTCTTCAGTTCTAGTACGAAACGGTTTGTCAATTTAGAAGAATAAATTACAAACTAATGGGGCTTTATAACTACGCAACTTGTCAAAAATAGGGTGGACAGCTAGAGCAGAATCTATCAAGGCAGATTGGATTTCATATGAATCAATGTTGGAAGTACTTCAAAATATCTATTTCTTGTGAATATTCTAGAAAAGCCAGATCTGAAGGTCGTGGATTATTAAGAAAATTTACAAATGATGAATTTATTTGTATGTTGATATTTATGTAAAATATCATGTACAAATTTATAGCACTGACAGAAAAATTATAACAAAAGTAACTAAATGTGCTGCAAGCAATCACTCTAATAAGTAGAACAACCAGTACACTTAGAATTAATCTGCAAGAAGCGGATAAGTATTAATAACTTAATTGAAAGTGTCAAAGAATTAAAAAAAAATCATATAAAGATTTTGCAAGATATCACAGGCGACGAATTGCCCCTAAAAGGATTAACATAATAGAGACAATGTATCACATGTAGAATTTGATGTATATTACAGAAAAGAATTTAAATCGGTGATCATTAAAGATTTTGCAGTCCTCTGAATGCGTTAATGCATTATCAAGTGGCCACTAAATTACGCGAGACTTAATTCAGGTACTAGTAAAACTAATGCCATGTGATACCATCGACTTAGATGTTTTGACTGCAGAACTTGAAATTAATCGCGAAATCCTGAAACCACAATTTCAAAATCACTGTGAAGTAGAAACCACAATTGAAAAAGTTATTATACCGTTTCGTAGCCTGAACATATGTCTTGTTTCGATATATGTTAGCAGACCCAGTATCAGTTGCATCAAGCGAACGAAGCTTCACTAAGTTAAAATTGGTCAAAAATTATTTAAGAACTAAAATAGGAGACGAGCACTTGAGTAATCTCCTTTTGCTTTCATTGGAAAAATATTTACTGCAAACCATTGATTTCGACAACATTTTAGCTCACTGGAGCCTCTAGAAATAAAGACGTATTTTTATCTAAATACTGAAAAATACTCTTTTTTTAAATTTTGTAGCCACTTTCATTTAATACTTTTTTTATACACTACATTTTTAAATAATCTTAATAATCAATTCAATATTATTTTAACCAATTTATCAATAATATTATCCCTGACAACAGGTAAAGCACAAATTCTTTAACCATTCGCTAGCTGCCTGTTCGGATTATTCTTTCTCAGTTTTAACATTTACCAAATACAATCAGTACGTTTTTAGCGTTCATAAGCTGTTTCGCTATGATATTAATTGATTTTATGGGTGGTCTACACATGTGGACCATGCGCCCAACTGTGGCCCTTTTTCATCAATACACGATAAGCGTTTCATTTGAAAATTACGTAGGAATTCAATTCGAAGATGAGTTGGATGACACAATCTTAATCTCAAAGTGATCACGGCTCAGAATCAGATCAAGATGCCGATAGCTACGTAGAAGAACAAAATAACAATAATTCTGTACCAGACAAAGTTCGCACAGAAGAAATATAAATATTGTACTTCAAGCTCCAGGGCCTAAATCATCCGCGTCTAAAGCGAAACCAGAAGTTGAATGCCTAAATTTATTTATTACTGATTCTATTATACAACCAATCACAAAATCAACAAACGTGCATACATATATATATATATATATATATATATATATATATATATATATATATATATATATATATATGTATGTAAATTCAAAATGTGTTTAGTCGTCAAAGATTTATTTTACTTGATTGGAACACGTAGTAATTCAAGAAGAAATTTCTCACAAATGAACTCGACGCGTGTTACTTGACAATCAGCGAAAAAAGGTTTAGGTTTCTTGTAAGATGTCTTCGATTTGATGACATAACTACTAAGGAAAAACGCAATACAATTGCTAACTTTTAAAAGAATTGTGTTGCTACGGAATACCTAACTGTGGATGAAAGCGTTTAGCATTCCCATGACGATGTTCATTTATACAGTATATCGCCACCAAACCAGCAAAATATGGTGTAAAAACGTTTGTTTTAGTGGACGCAAAAGCTGTATATACATATAACTTATGTAGTCAAGCAGCCCGAAATTCCGGTGAGGATATCGTTCTACGCGTAGTTAAGCCAGTAGAAGGTACTTATAGGAACATAATAGGGGATAACTGGTTTACAAGTATTCCACTTGTCAAACCTAATGAGTAAAATATCTGGTGTGGCACCACGACCTTCCAACCTACAAAATGGAAATTAAAAAAATGAAATAATTTTAAGGACATTTTTTAGGATAACTATGCAACATCTTTTATAAGAAGCTCAATACAAAAATAGGCAACATTGTAAACGCAAAAACAATCATCTATCTCAAACAGACGTTTAAAACTTCATGGTAGACAGAGGTTAATAGATCTAGATGCTAACTTAAATTAAAAGAAATGAAATAACTTCAATTTGAATTTTTTTAGGATAACTATGCAACCTCTTTTTTATACGTTCATAACGATAACTGGCAACATTGTAAAAACAAAAACAGTAATCTGTGTCAGAATGACGTTTAAAACACCATGTGAGATAGAGATTCATAGACACTGGCGTAACGGACACCCCCACAGACCCCGCATGGCCTAAATGTCCTTGAATATTCACAGTAGTTGATGAATAATATAATCAAAGTTTAAAGATGAATTAATATAATCGCACAAGCATTAAATACTCTATATGCATCGTATATCAGGGCTGTTAAAAGGAACTGTTGCGTTGTCTTCATTGTCATCATTTTTCGCGAAAGTCGACACCGGCTCGCAGCTACAATAACATTTTATAGGATTTTTAAATCCAACATTATTATTAATAACGAAACTAAATACCTATTGTAACGTGTCTACTGCCGAAAGCATGATATGATGTGTCATAGGAAGTCCAGAGATTAGTCGTCTTATTAATAATCTGTTGTGTTGTTGTGTGTAAACAAAATTTAAGTGATTCATCACTGCTATCTACAAAAGGGAAACATCGAGAACTTTTTGGAAACCTTACCAAGAGTATATAAACGTCACACATTCAAGAGGCAGCGTATAAATAAATTGTTAATCTAGCGTTTATATGAACCTTTAAGAGTGTATTTTCGTATTGTAACTACTAGTGTAAATTATAGTTATATGTAGTTCTTGACGTATCTATATTTATAATACGAGATCGTGTTAGACTTTTGTTAAATAAATTACATCTTAAGTTACAATTTATCTCGTGTAACACACAAAGCTCGGCTTACCAAGCAATACTTAACACTATGCACAGTATGCTTCAGTTTGAGTAATTACTATTTAGTTTCGCAAAATATCAGTTACATTTTAATTTCAGGTCAGAACAGCGATCGGTTGAATTACATTATCGTAGTGTAGTAGTTAATTTTTTTTTGTAGAAAATATTCGAACTCAAAGTTTTTCGAAAAATGAGTGGTTTCAATACAGACAAAAAGGTTTTAAATGGCGCACAAGAACGAAAACTTCATAAGACAAAGAACGTATCATTGATACTAAATATGCTAAGTTGACACTTTTTTTAACGAAAACTAGTGTAAATACATCCACTTTTCCTGAATCTGAACAGTCCCCATCCTCAACTAGAGATAGACAAGAATGAGACGATTTAAATTCAGTTTTCATTGAAAGTGATAGTGAATATATTTTACAACCTGGAAAAGAAATCGAAGCAGATGCAGATTGCGAAAATAAACAAGAAATGAGAATAGAGAAAGTTAGTAGCGACTTGGCCTTTTATACAGAAATGTCCGTCGATACCACGTTGAGGCAAAGAAAAGAAAGAAGCTTTTCTTCGTCGTATTACAATTTCACTACCAAGACGGGACGAAAGTTAAAGAGCATGAACATTCTATAATTCATGTACAAGCATGTCGGCCTTGGCTAGCAAATAAAACTGTTGTTAATACAAAAATGAAGTTAGTAAGTTGCGCTAAATTTTAGGAAGAAGATGTTATAATGACCTAAGTATCATGTAACCTCCCTTTGAGGGGACATTGCGAAACACAATATGGGGATTCCTCAAATGGAAACTTTTTAAGCATAGTATATCTACTCGCAAAACATGATCCTGTACTGAACGTTCACTTATTAGAAACAAATGAGAAAGAAAAAACCATATCAAATATCTGAGTCCTAAAATTCAAAACGAATTAATATATGATATTGCTTCCAAAATACGGAAAATGTTAAAAATATAAAAGAATGCCCATTTTCACTATAACACTTGATACTACGCTGGACAGCTAAAAAGATCAGTTAAGGATCATAATAAGATACGTATGCATTGAGTTAAATGATGATAAAGAACCAAATCATATCAAAATTAATGAATCCTTTTTAGGATTCACTGAAGTAACCGATCAGACACCTAAGAATTCAGAAAAGGACGTTCCCAATTTTCTTAACACGTTTGATATAGATTTGGATAAATGTAGAAGGCAAGAGTACGACGACATGAGTGGAGCATACGGTGGATTACTAAAATTAATCAAAGACAAACAACCAGCGGCAAAACATATTCATTGTGCCGCTCATAATTTAAACCTTGTATCGAACGGTACATGCAATAATGTGCCTTTGTAAGAGAATTGCATGACATTTGCCAAAAATTTACACGTTTTTTGGACACAGCATTAAAAGGTGGAACGATTTGAAAGTTGTTCAGAGTAGCGAGGACATCAAATTGAATGTAAAATCTTTATGCACTACAAGATGGTCTTCTCGATTTGATTCTGTGTTAGCAATTTGTTATAATTTTCTAGCAATTCTGAAAGTGCTGTCATTCTACTTACTACCACCAAAAAAGAAGAGACGCGGGAAGCCTTGGGAATTAAAAGGCAAATGGAGAAGTTTGAATTCATATTTTTGTCGATTTTCCAATGTGAAATATTAGAAAGTCTAAATTTAACATCCAAAACATCACAGTCGGCAGAACTGGATTTAGAAAATGCCACTGCAATGTTGAATTTAAGTTTAACTGCTGTTACAAACCTACGAGACAATTTTACAAATATGAAGGAAAAAGCCAGCGTTTTGGCTAGAAGGTGTAATATCATGCCAAATTTTGAAGAAAAAAGAAAGAGGAAAGTGAAACTATTTTTTGAAGATTTAAGTACTGACGAAAGATTGCAAAACACTGAACGAATATTTGAAGTAGATGTGTATAAATCTAGTATTGAACGATTACTACGCAGTTGAAGAATCGGTTCGAAAGCATGAGATGAAATTTGAAAATGAAGAATTATGCACTATGGCCAGCAATCTTCAAAATCATTACAGTAATGATTTATCTGCTGCATTTCCAAATCAAGTTCTATCTCTGAAAGCTGTTTTGTCTTTACCGGTTACTGTTGCGATGACAGAGAGAAATATGTATATATGTATATGTATATGTAGGTTGGAAGGTAAAAATTGACATTTGTTGGAACAATTAGAAAAATTAAACGGGAGATTCCAGAAACGTTTTTACCAAATAAACGTAGAGAAATTTGCAGTTCAATATTTGGGATTCAAGAATATTATTTCCAAAGAAAAATAAAACCATCGTCTAATGTCAAGTATACACGATGATGATGCTATAGGGAATTCCACAGATGAACAGAAAACAACCTGAAATTATAACCTTTTGTAATAAAATAAAAGTAGGTGTTGATTTAGTCGATTAACTATGCCAAAAATGCAATGTAGCCAGAACGACTAAAACATAAACGCGTATTGCATATATAAATTCAATATTCATGCGAAGAAATTTATTGAAGATTTTTCATAGGAACTTATACGTCCACAAATAGCATTTAGAGCGACACTAAATGTTATGTAGTAAATAAATCATCAAGACATATGCAATACATTGGCGGCTGGTACTAAAGGGCACAAAAGCACTTACCCACCCAACCACCAAGATAAACACAGAAAGAAATTCACGTGGCATTCAGTGCATTATTTTATTTTACTATTTTTCGTTTCTTTATAACGACGGTTTTAAAGTTTCCTTCCGCATATCAGGCGCATGCAGTGCTAACGCTCAAAGCTATGCTCCGGGGAACGATTTGAAGTGTACCTATTTCGAGTATGATTCAGCTAACTACGGTTATCTTCGCCATACGCGCTTATACGGGCGATTTGGGACACCGAGCGGCGTGTCTCCAGTAAACGTCATGCCTTTATAGAGTACACTGTACGTTGATTTCTACGCGTACCGCGCGTGTGTGAATTCAAAAACGTAAAGTGACGTTTATTATCATTTATGGAAGTTATTTGTGTGCAAACTCTTCTAAAAAACCCGCTGTCGTTTGAGGAAAAACTTTTGATTAAGAAGAAAGGAAGGCCTATTCCAGATCTTCAAATAAACTACACTTCCATAAGTAAAACACGAACTTATAATAGAGTATTCAACAAGAATATCTATGAAAAATAACAGTGGCTGTGCGGGTCTTCAATAACAAATATACTATTTTATTTATGTGCTTAATTTTTAAGAAAGAGTTTAGTGCGTTGAATAAACAAGGTTTGAACGATTTGAAACACATCGCATAGAGGCAAATAAACACGAAAATTCCGTTTCTCACATGTACATGCATGGATTTTAGTGTTTTAGGCAACGCGAACATACGTGAACAGTTAGACAGTGCTTAGTTGTGACATAAAATTAAGTACAACGAAGATGTGGAAAAATCGTCATATTTTGCGTCGGTTAATTATGTGTATAAAATTTGCGGAGCCTATGAATTGGCATTACGAGGCCATGATGAGACATTGACGTCGGAAAATCCAGGTATTTATGTAGGCTTAATCAATTTTGCAGCTGAATTAGACGCTGTGCTTGCAATACATATGAAGGGTTCACAAGTGTTTAAAGGCGTCTCAAAACTATTCAGTGCGAATTGCTAGATGCAATATTGCAAATTTACAAGTAGGAAAGATTCAAAGAAATTAAATCTGCAAATTTCATTGTTTTGGAGGTCGATGAAACCGCAGACACCTCTAACCATCAGCAAATGGTTGTTACGATACGTGGTTATTGGACAAATGTTTTAACACTTTTGGTCTTTTTTTAAGCCGGGTGGACATAATGCTAATTTGTTAGCAAAAACATTGCTGAATGAATTGCAAACTATTTTAAATTCTCCTTCTGTGTCTGATAACAATAAACTAATAGCTCAAAGTTAAGATGAGGCGTCCGTGATGAGTCGTAAGACAAATGGTGTCCAAGCCATTATCAAAAGAACATTTTCACATGCACATTATATTCACTGTTACGCGCGTCAATTTAACTTAATTATTGAACGAGCGGCACAGTGAAATAAAAATGTACAAATTGCAAATTTGGAGTCATTTTCAAGTTTTTCTCGATCGCCAAAACGAACGGTAATTTTTGATGACGTAGTCAAACGTAGATTACCACGCGCTGCTCCTACACGCTGGATTTTCAAAAGTCGAATTGTGAACACATTATCTGAACACCAGGATTCTTTCAAAGAATGTTTAGACAAAATTATTGACGAAGATGGGATGGATTCAGTTATTATTAGTGAAGCAAGTGGTTTATTGAAACATTTGAATTGCCCCGAATTTCTCTATTGGTTGAAAATATTTCATTTCATCATGCCATATGTTGAAATATTATTTAAATGGACACAAATGCGCGGGATTGACAGTGCTCAACTGCAGAAAGCAATTGAGCAATTCCAACAATTGAATTAGAAATTCAACTGACAATGACAATCAAGAAAGCAATAATGAAGAACCAGCAAGGAAAAAACAAAAAACGACAGCTGGAGATAGAGTTGTTACAGCAAAGGAAGTATATGACACTATTTTAAGCTAAATTAGCGACCGATTTGATTTTAGGCATCACCTAAGTGCAGCAAGATTGATTATCAAAATTATAAAACTTATAGACATGCATTCCACAAAAAACATTTTGATGAAACTGTGAAATCTTATCCTATGGTGGACAGTGTAAAATTTAAAAGTGAACTTGCAGCAACTTATGAGTGCGATGACATGTGTGACGTAGGTGGTATTTTGCCACTTTTAGTGTTCATAACAGACAAACTGAAAAAGGTTTTGACTGAAAACATACAAACTGTTGGATATTATTTGCATGGTGGCCAACTAAGAATGCGAGGTACTGAATCTAGGAAACTATACATCGTAGAGGTTTGCGGAAAAAAAAGTTATTACTAAAACGGCCAATACAAGAACCTGGAAGATATTTTCATGTTTCTGAAATGGCCGCTAGGGGGCGTAACTGCAATCTTGAATCTAAAAAGGTGATGTTTCGTGAATTCTGCTATATTAACCTAATAAAAAAAATAACTGATCTTTGAAGTCGAGGATAATCTGAATTTTTTTTGTTTGGCACTTTTTGACGTATCTATAAAAATAAAGTGGTGGGGGTATACAAAGGTTTCCTTAAATCACCCCCCGTATCTTCGAAACGGCTAATCCAATTTTAGCAAACTTGGGCGCGTTGAAAAGAGCTTTTCTTAGACTACAAATGTTAAAATAATTGAAGTTTTGTTAGTTTCACATGTCGTCGCTAGAGGGCTTTGTTCGACATTACGACAGAAATTGTTAATTTTCGCAAAAAAACTAAATGCATTGGTATGACTTTTTTCTTGAACAAGTAGCTAAATGATTCCTAAACAAACTCGCGAAAACCGCATCTCGATATCTTGTTCCTAACCTGAAATATCGGCCAACGAAAACTTTATACGAAAATACCTTAAATTATTTTTTTTTAAACTATATTTTTCTGGAATTGTTTCTATTATGTAAGTTGTGGCCCTAAAAAGGACCGATTTAAAGGAGGAAGGTTTTTATCCCCCGTAAATGCTCGAAATGCTGACCATCACACTGTGCATTGCTGAGCCCTCTTATGTGTAGACAAAACTGCAGGTTCAATTTCGGCTCTGAATAGGTTACCTAGAAATCGCGATTTTAAATGTATCTAAATTTATTCACCAGAATAAAATCACCCTTTTTGAACTTATTACGGGCAATGTTAAAAGTTATACGAAAGGCCTACTTTTTGTTTGTTTAAATGCATATTCACTAGGGATATATACGAAAAATACAATTAATAGAAGCAGGCAATGGAAACAGATACCTAAACAAAACATACATAATCCTCAAATTGTCAATAGTTGTCAATACTTTCGCGTTACTTTGAGCAATTTTTGTGCTTTCAAAATGCGTTTTACGAATAATGAGGCTGTTGATATGCTTGCGGTTTATTTTGAATGTCTTCAGAATGCCGCAGTAGCTAAAATAGTTTACGCGGCTCTATATCCAAATCGGCGTCCTTGCGATGTAAGAGTTTTTCCCCGATTAGTGGCGAGCTTACGAGCCAATTGTAGTTTTTGGCCTACGTTTGAACGGCAAAGAATTGGAAGAACACAAGAAAATATTAACCGTGTACTGGGCTATATTGAAGGAAATCCTCATGTTAGTACAAGAGCACTATCCACTGAGTTGGGCATGTCATGGACAACGGTTCAAAATATTTTGAAGGACCATAGGTAAGTTCTAATGGCCATCAAAATATATAGGTATTCATTTAAACTTTTTTTAATTACTTTAAGAATGCACCCATATCATGCCGTTTTGCATCAGGCCTTGAAAAAGGAATATTTTGATCGAAGGTTAGACTATTGCCATTGGATGTTAGGCATTATACGCGAAAATAGAGAATTTTATTTCAAATTATTTGGACCGATGAAGCCACCTTCAGTAGCGACGGGAGAGTCAATCTGCACAATATGCATTATTGATCTGCAGAAAATCCCCATTGGTTGCGTGAAGTTCAGCGCCAAGGACGTTCGAATTTAAATGTATGGTGTGGCATACTGGGAGGCAGAATTATTGGGCCATATTTTTTCGAGTAACCCCTAAATGGCAATGTATTTCTTGACTTTTTGGCCAATCAATTACCGTCGTTGTTGGGAGATGAGCATCTGGAAACAAGGCAAAAATTGTTTTTGCAGTGGGATGGTTGCCCAGCACATTTTGCTATTAATGTGCGAGATCATATTAATGCAGTATTTGAACAGCGGTGGATTGGAAGAGAAAGTCTGTTTCCATGGCCTCCGCGATCGCCAGACTTAACTTGCCTCGATTTTTATTTATAGGGTCGCTTAAAGGACATCGTGTTTCGGACTCAACCTACTACTAGAGAAGATATGAAAAACCGGATTCGTAACGCAATACGTAACATACCGAGAGCCGAAATTGAATCTGCAGTTTTCTCTAGTCATGAGAGGCTTCAGCAATGCATAGAGCGTGATGGTCAGCATTTCGAGAATTTACGGGGCATTAAAAACCTTCCTTCTTTAAATCTGTCCTTTTTAGGGCCACAACTTACATAATAGAAACAATTCCAGAAAAATATAGTTAAAAAAGATAAAAATTTAAGGGATTTTCGTATAAAGTGTTCTTTGGCCGATATTTTAGATTAGGAACAAGATATCGAGATGCGGTTTTCGCGAGCTTGTTTAGGCATCATTTAGCTACTTGTTCATGAAAAAAAGTCATATCAATGCATTTAATTTTTTTGCGAAAATTAACCGTTTCTGTCGGAATGTCGAACAAAGCCCTCTAGGGACGACATGTGAAACTAACAACACTTCAAATATTATAATATTTGTAGCCCAAGAATAGCTCATTTCAACGCGCCCAAATTTGCTAAAATCGGCTTAGGCGTTTCGACGATACAGGGGGTTATTTAAGGAAACCTTTATTATTTTTAGACATACGTCAAAAAGTGCCAAACAAAAAAAGTTCAGATTGTCCTCGACTTTAAACATCAGTTATTTTTTTATCAGGTTAATATATCAGAATTCACGGAAACATCACTTTTTTAGATTCAAGATTACAGTTACGCCCTAGCGGCCATTTCAGAAACTTGAAAATATTTTCCAGGTTTTTGTATTGGCCGTTTTAGTTATAACTTTTTTTTGCGCAAGCCTCTACGATGGATAGTTTCCCAGATACAGTACCTCGCGTTTTAGTTGGCCACCCTGTGCAACGCTCATGTCGACAGCAGAGTGTGAACGATGTTTTTTCCACCCTCCAACGCATTAAAACTTTTCTGAGAAGCACAATGTCAAAAGATCGACTGAACGCATTGGCGGTCCTATCAATAGAAAAGAAATTCATCCAGTCTATCCCGGGTTTTGACAACAAATTTATAGACGTCTTTTCCAGTATGAAAAATAGGAGAATGGATTTTATGAAAAAAAATAGGTAAGTTTTTATTGTGCCCACCCTCTTTCATAACTCACGATCCGCCACTGATGCAATAAATATCTTTCAGAGAAATAATACCTGCTATTGTGAAGGAGAACTTATGTATAGCCAAAGTTTATAAATTATATAATGTATTTTATGGTAAAATGTTAAATTTTTTCAGAATACAATTATTCCTTCCATTTCTATAAAATGTTTAGTAAAACACCTTTGTATATTTTGAGATTTGATAGAAAGATCACTATAACGGTTCAAAATTTAAATCGATAAAAACCACGAAACTCACTTAGTAGTTAGTAACTACTTACTCTAAACTAGAATAAAAACACAGTGGTTTCATGATGTACGAAGTAGAAATTTATTATGAAGTAGCGTAACGTTTCGGGAAGCTGGCATATTTCCAAACATATGCTTGGTTCCCTTCTTCAGACTTAGTCAATTAACATAATTTCAATCCAACAAAGTTGTTATTTTACATATGGACTTAACATCATTAACAGTAAATATAAGGTTATTAATATCTATAGTATCTGAAATCTTGTACATTCCTTTGTATATGTTCATAAATGATGATGATTTTTACCACCTTTAAACCCACAGGTAAATATACAAAACATTAATATTTTCTTTATAACTAAGTATTATAAAAGGATATACAATAAGCCTTAGTACAATAAATTATTTAATTGTTCATTTTATTTAATAATACGATTGTAGACCACGCGCCTAACCGCATAAGTATTAGTCGCGCACCTAACGAAGCGCTTGTGGTATCACGCAGAATTCTTAAAAACGTAGATAAAAACAAATTTCTTAAAACGTTTGTAAGCGAGCATGAAACCACCACGCGTTTATTACGGTTAAAACAAAAACTAGTTAATGGGCCACTTTTCCACGCAGCAGTTAAAAGTGTTTAAATGACAAATTCTAGAAGACTGCGTATGTTATCGTCGTAGGTATGTGTTGCCTACCAGCCAGTAAATGAAACTTCGTAAAACGTTACATAATTTGTAGTAAATCCTAAAACAGCAGAATAAAGTGAATGATGGCTCATAATTAATAAGAATTTCGCAACTAAGGCTTTTGCAAGCTGCTCAAGGATCTGCACAAAGTCCTAGGAAACCCTGTTCAGAATTTATGTCGTAAATCTAAAAACGTTAATTAAGCGTAAATTTCCCACGTTTAAAAGCAAAGCAAATTTAAAATATTTTTAACGCTTATTTACCTACTTCCCTAAATCGTTGAACATGCCATTCGAAACATTAATGTCACTTGAATCAGACTGAAATTATAATAAAAGACGAGGTAAGGTTAAAATTAAAAAAAATTAAAATGAAAAGTATGAACTATTAAAATAAAAACTCACCCATTGCGTTTCGCTCTGATATGGGCTTCTTCAGGATATCGTAAGTAATTTAATTAATATATCTTGGATTTAAAAAACAGCATGTTAGGTGTATGGGAGAAAGGACAATTTCAAATATTAATGTCGTATAATGTGACCTAAAAATTATGGTTTTAAAATATAAAATTTGTAGAATACAGAAAATGTTAAGTATTATATCTTATATGCGCAACGTAGTTTACACGAAATTAATGTTTGGGTTCCCGTGTGTACCGTCCCCCAGGTGTCCTATCTTGAAAAGTCTAATTTGAGCTTATTTTCAAGAATGCAAATTCAAGAACAAAACAATCGCTAAGTGATTTATCTTGACTTTACTGACAATAATGTTACTATTACTCAAATTAATTGCTTGCCTTACATTGACTTTCCTAGCAATAATTAAAACAGATTTTATTTACAAGTCTGATATTTAATTACTCGAAAACCTCAAATCTGATCAAAAGAATTGGCCGTCTAGTGGTAGGTACCTTGTGCTATTTGAATTAGATATGCTTGATGAGGTTAAGTGTTGCATCATGTGAGGTAGGTAAACAATGAAGCTACTCAAATTAAAATTAACGAGCTTTGAGCAATGATGGTTCAACCCCTTAATGTACTATTGTGAGAAACAACCACCAATAAAATCCGCTTTATTCATAAATAAGTAATTGCACAAGTACATTAATAATCAAATAACACAAAAAACAATAAAAGGGTTAAATATATAACAAAACACCATTAAATCAGGTTAAAGTGCATACAAAATTATAACATTAAGAAAAAAATAAATAAAAAGCAGTTTAGCTGCACATAAACACAAAAAAAAACATAATGTAATCAAACCCACAATTGTGTCATAAATAAATCAGAATAAAAATTGTAATACTAAATATGTGGCCCTCTAAACCAATCATGCCGGTCTTTAAGTAAATAAGCACATAAAACAATAAGGCAAACAGTGGTACATATAAAATACAACAACAGTAGAATTGTACAGGTGATAAGGTAAAGGCAAGGATAAAAGAAAATAGACAAGGAATTTTCATGTACACCATTGTTTAGTGACTACTAAAGCACAAAATACATACGTAAAAATACAATAAATTACATATAAAGAGAAATCCGTTCATAGGAAAATAATTCTACTTAAACAAACTGACAAAAAAACTCATTAAAACAAAGCCTTGCAAGGGTAAGTTGTAAATAGATCACAACATCGTGACCGATATATAAGTTTGAGTGTGTTAGAAAAATACAGTGCCCCTTTCTCAGGTAACTCATTCATCTATACAGCAATAAAAACAATAAAAATAAAATTCGAGGTATTTAATGGTCATCTGGACCCGGGAGTATGTAAACATTCGGCAATTGCCTATTACAATTATAACCAAGGTTTATCCTGTACCTGCTCGTCCAGGCCCACTCTACACAAATATAAATATAGATAACAAACAATACTAATTCACCTAAATACAAGAGTGAGTGAGCCCTGTACTGTCTTTTATTTTAGCAGATTTTCGCTTAATGAGCCCGCGTGCGAATGAGATACCTATGCAAGGCAATGTTTGATATTTAATACGTTACATAGGCTTGTAAAATTATTTTCTGCTAGCTTTCATTCATATAAAAATACCTACTTACACTTGGATATATTCCCTTTAGGTTTAAAACACGGCGCCGCGACGATTAATTAGAGATTAATTTTTGGAAAAACTTACATTAAAATCTACATAAAAAGAAAAGAACGAATTAGGGTTTTAGTTTTGCTAAAAGGTACACGACAAAATATTTATAGACCGAACGGTTTACAACGGTAGTTTTTAATAAAAAAAAATGCAATCCGGCTTCGCATCCGAAAGTTTGCAACAAGAAGCGGTTGCCCACCACACAGGATGGTGTCGAACTAACTATAAATGAACTCCCGAAAACCAACCCTACGTTTTCAAAAGTAATTGGAAAAACAGCCACAAATATATTACGTTGGAAAATGTTTACTGGATGTTAATTAACCCTACTTGATTGTGGAACATCTTAGGATTGTGCTTACTGGTAAATTCATATACGAAGGTTCGTAAACAAACACTCGTCCAAAACAATTCAACTCAAATAACATTTAGGTTACCCAGGTTATTAAAACTTTGAACACCTCGTAAACTAAATATCCAAAACAAAAGTTATCACTCAAATTGGATTCAATGAACGTATCTTTTAAATGTTACTTTAGTTCTTATAATATTTGACATTATTAACATTTAGGTTTCAAAACTCAACTTTTATTATCTAATGAGAAATATCTTGTCATTCAATTTGATAATTAATTTTGAAACTTCTAAATAAAAGCAGATCAAAATATCAAAGCTTACGCCTAGATTGTCAACTAGGTCACCTCAAAATGAATAACAATAAATAACAATCAACGGTAACTATCTGTCAACCCGGAATAAATAAAACATTCGGCATATTTACATATTACAGCTTGTGGAAACTTAAACCACCAGAAATACAATTATCCTGTACCTGCAAAATCGTACAAAAAAACAATACGATAACATACTCAAGAACGATCTATCATTAAACTAATATTAATATAGATCAACAATACACAAATAAATGCTCACCCAAAGATACAAGTGTAAATGAGTCTTCATAATCTTAAATCTAATCTTACTTAAAAATTGTCCATTAATCCTTTCTCTTCTTCATTTACTTCTGAATCAATATTTGTAATCCTTAAATTACTGAAGGACATAACAAATGCTCAAAAACTTATTCCTTTATGCGAATTGTTCACTCAGTTATTACTACCAAACACATATATAACATAAACATATGGTTGCCTCTTAAAATTTCTTAACAACTTTAAAACAATTTAGTCCTTTATACAAATAAACTTCAATGTCATATAACGTTACTTAAACTTTGGCTTAATATACAATGAACCTTTCGTTCACTTAACAGGTGATCTCAAATACTTTAGCTGAATCTCGTTACAACGCGCATTAATACTTTAACATAACATCTGATCTTTATTCAAATCTGCTTACGCACTATTATTTTCTTGAAAATAAACAAACTAATTTTATCTTCAACGTCAGTTTTAACTATGGTATTGTTTATGAATGTCTTTAATTTATCCCTTCGGCTAACGCAGTTAATTAAACAATTACTGCCTCATTAAAATTTCACAAACATACTCCAACATCCTCACAGTCTATCACACTAACTCACCTCCGCTTAACCTTCACCACAAGCAACAGCCAAAACCAAACAACTGACCTTAACTTCAACTAACTACCTCGTCAATCTCTGACTTATTTATAACTTCAGTCATCCATCTTTAAACATGTCTTCCTTCCGCGTTATATTCTCCAATAATATTCACTCAAAATGTTATCGTTCTGTAACTGCTCCTCTATACAAGCACGCGTGTAATTACAATACATCGCCATATTTGTTTTCACTTACAAATTTTACAATTACTCAGAAGAAATCATTTTCGTCATTACATTGTTCAGTGGCTCTGGACCATTAGAACTTTTAACACTTATCTCCAACTTGCGCTCGATCTCGTTCCCAACATTTGCAAAAATCAGTACAGTCTAATGTCCAAATTCCATATCACATTTATTCTCAAACAATTGCACAACATTACAAAACTTTCGAAATTATCACTTAAACATACCCAATCTTTTCTACATATTTTCTAAAACATTCCACATTATTCTTCACATTTTCGTAACCAAGATTACCCATTTTATCTTCAAACATTCCTTTCTTTATCATCAGCAAAACAGAAGCAATACAGTGGAAAGCATTATCGTCCCATAGACAAATTTCTCTTCACATTTACATTCATCAAAATCTAATTATTCCAACACTAAAGTCTTTATAACATTCAAATACACGTATCTACATACAGAATTATATTTCTCCTACATTTCCAGTGGCGTATCATACACCCACATACTTTATGCACATACACAAAAATTTTTTTTTTTTCCGTTCAAACTCAATACAGCCGTGCTCGAAACACGTAATACACGTCATTATAACATCCTACATACAGGGTGCGTCATCGCAACCTGACACCGGCTAGATCGAAATTTCAACAGCAGCTGCCCTCCCCACCAATTTCGAACTAACTATATCTACTCCCGAAAAACCACCCCCGTTTTTCAAAAGTAATAAAAAAACAAAAAAATATTACGTTGGAACAGTTTCATATTAATTATTGAACATCTTAATTTTAAAAATAAGAATTCGTCCGTAACTAGCCCTACATTTAGGGCCCAAGTTTCTACGTACCAAACAAAGATCCCTTTGGATTTACGCTATGTTCCGTCGTAATGAATTATTAAATCAGTGACATTTTTACATCAAGAGCGAGCGTATAGAACTTTTCAACAATTAGTCACGCCAGTTCAACCTTCACTCAAATATCAATTACATGGTCATCTGAACCCGGGAGTATGTAAACATTCGGCAATTGCCTATTACAGTTATAACCAAGGTTTATCCTGTACCTGCTCGTCCAGACCCACCTCTACATAAATATAAATATAGATAACAAACAATACTGCTTCACCCAAATACAAGAGTGAGTGAGCCCTGTACTGTCTTTTATTTTAGCAGATTTTCCGCTTAATGCGCCCGCGTGCGAATTAGATACCTTTGCAAGGCAATGTTTGATATTTAATACGTTACATAGGCTTGTAAAATTATTTTCTGTGAGCTTTCATTCATTTAAAAATACCTACTTACACTTGGATATATTCCCTTTAGTTAAGCACTTTACCACCTACACGACGAGTTAAGATACGCGGTTTAAAACACGACGCCGCGACGATTAATTAGAGATTAATTTTTGAAAAAACTTACATTAAAACCTACATAAAAAGAAAAAAACGAATTAGCGTTTTAGTTTTGCTAAAAGGTACACGACAAAATATTTATAGACCGAACGGTTTACAAGGGGAGTTTTTAATAAAAAAAATGCAATCCGGCTCGATCGAAATTTCAACAGCAGCTGCCCTCTCCACCGATTTCAAACTAACTATATCTACTCCCGAAAAACCACCCCCGTTTTTCAAAAGTAATAAAAAAACAAAAAAATATTACGTTGGAACAGTTTCATATTAATTATTGAACATCTTAATTTTAAAAATATGAATTCGTCCGTAACTAGCCCTACATTTAGGTCCCAAGTTTCGACGTACCAACTAAAGATCCCTTTGGATTTACGCTATGTTCCATCGTAATGAATTATTAAATCAGTGACATTTTTATATCAAAAGCGCGCGTATAGAAATTTTTAACAATTCGTCACGCCAGTTCAACCTTTACTCAAATATCAATTGCATACATTCGCACGTTTCTTACGTAAAATATAAAACAAAATATTCTAAAACCTTAGCAAATTACGACGTATTATCAAGATATTAAAAATCCACTAATTATCTTTTCTATCGCGGTAACAATGGCGATTTGACAACCGTTTATTACAATAATAACATTTTCGCTGTCTACTAGCTATACGCCTAAAAACCTAGAATTTAAATTAATCTAAACTACGTTGGCACATATCGTATCGTCGACAATATTCCTACTCGTAAATTGATTTTTTTTTAATTTGTTTTTTTTTTGCACCAAACTAATCCTCGTATGTTTGTGCGTTATAACCAAACCTCGCATAAAATAGAAATATTTTAACTATGAAAATGTAAACAAACCAAACCTCGTAACTATTATTGTCCTAAAATAATAATCCAAACCTCATATGTGGAAGCGGTTTTCGCGCGTTATAAAACGATATTCTTAAACTTCCTATGTCTGTTTGTTTACATTTAAATTCGTTCTTAACTGTGTTGGTCTTAGTTTTTATGTCCTAATTTTTCGAAATAAATTATGCTAAATTGCCTGGAAGAGGACTAAACATGATAGAACTGGTTCGAAATAAACAACAGTATGTAATTTCTGTAAAATATTACCTCAAAAATATCCAATGAAGGAATCTAACCTTAAAACAGACGTGTAAACTATACCTTGTTTGTTATTATGTTATTATTTTATCCTTACTTAAAGAAATTAAAGAAAAGTTAGTGACACAGCTAAATATTGTACTTGAAATGTATCAATATTCCTTTTTTTCCTAAAGTCTGGCTTGGATTTTAAATATTCTATTATTTAAATTGGGATTTGGTGGGACACATTTTAACTGCAAATAATCATGCTCTGCATGTATTTTGTATATCAAACAAAACAGGTCCAAAACACCAAACTTTGTACTGAATGCAACTGATTACCGGAAAGTACGAGAGAAACTAATATAATCTTTGAATATCCAGAAGATATTGCTAATGAACTTGGCATCAGAGTTGATCATGGCGAGCCTTTATCACTCCAAGTAGGGCCTTCAGCCTTAACTTGTAATAATATTGAAAATTCCGAGGATATTCTAGAATATTCTGATACTATTTCATATGCTAATGTTGAAAATCACCATAGAAATCAGGATACTGAAAAATATTCACACTCCTGCATCGTAGACTATATCGAGAGAAACTATAATGAACAGTTAAAGGAAATAATTTTATGGGTGTCAAAATAGAAACTCCATTTTATCGAACGCACTGCTACAATGTTGAGCGTTAAAAAATGTATCTATCACGTTACGGCATAAACTGGCAGTAAAACAAAATAACAGATAAACTTGGCTTTTGCTCGACTATCCAGAGGTCGGGGTGGGTTCGGTGTACTAAATTTTGCGCACAATAAAATAGTTTATCATATACAAGTCCAAATAGGGGTTGAATCGACATAAAACCGGAAAAACGCGGCAGAGGATCTGAAATGTCACAATAGGGTTGAAATGCCTGATTACGTGAGTTAACAGCTTGCTCAAAATACTCAAATAACTCGCATACCGAAACGTAACCTTCGCAAGCGGCACTGGAACCAGCAGATCTCGCAAACCTGAAAGGCTTCAAAAATATTTTCACGCTTGATTAAAATAATGCGTGCCGCAAAAAATCAATCACTAATTTGATAAGAAAGCAACAATCTATTGTTACGTTACGTTATTAAAATTCGCTGCTCACTTAATTTCACTTCCACAACCAAAAAACACTCTAATTCTGTACACAACCATTTGAAATTTCAATGTATTATGCTCAAATCATAAAAGAAAACAATGCAGTGATTTATCGGCCTCTAAATGTTACGCTATAATAAAATAATAACTTGAAAAGCTTTCAAGCGTAATTGTTTCAAATATCTAAACACAATGTAATGACGTTAATTCAAACAGCAAATTAAAAAAAACAATAAACATTAAAAAATGCGTGTCGTCAGATGCTGTGTAATAATAGGTTCACATAAAAAAAAAGTTCAGTAACGTAAATATATGTATTGTGACTAAATAAATAAAAAACAGAACCATTAAATTGTCAACACAAATATTACAATATTATCACCTAGATTATCTATTATCGGTGAAACTAGCTAGCTTATGATAACCTCTATTAAAATATACCATGAAATTGGTTCAAATGTCCAAAATAATAAATGGTTTTTTTCCTTTTTTTGCAAATAAATGGCATGCTCAAAACACACTTGTCACATAATTTCGATGTAAATTCGTCAGTCTAAACAAAATTAACAAAAAAACTTCAAATAAATTTGGATAATAATGCGGATGGATACGCCTGTATTAAAATTTAGACGATAAACCAACAAAAACAAAATTAATCTTTACAGAAAAGACATATTCAACCGTTTATACAAACGCCTAACAGAATAATAAAAATTACACATAAATTTATTAGTTTTTATCACCCACCACAATAATAAAAAAACACAGAAATGTTACCTTAAGTGAAGGATGCCCTTTTGTTACAGAGTCATCTGGAACGGACCTGCAGGAGGACTTCGGTTCTATGGTCGATATTAACACGACGCTAGCAGCTTCCCGTGCAATTCAGCTAATGACGACCTCTCCTTCGACTCGCGTTGTAATTAAATTTCAATTGGTTGTATGTACACTGGTAGTTATATTAAGACGCTAATACGTAGCTTTACTTTACTGAGACCTAGTTCTGCTTACTACTTATTAATTTTAGTTAATTATGTACACGTCCTGATTAACACTTGTTATTTGTAACTTAACGAAAAAAAGCTGGTTTAATTACAGCACGTTATTTATTATCTTTACTCAAATAATGTACAAGTTAGGAATAATTCTTAGTATTCTTAAACTACGAAAAGCGGTTTTTATTTGAAGCAGATTATTTGGGTTATCGGCGCACTGTGAACTTTACGTTTGAAACTTTGGAACGAACGTTGTATTTTTCCGCAAAAAAACCGAAGACCTCTCTGGAGAACGACGAAAGCACTTGATAATTTTAGACACTAAACGCCGTTCTGGATCTCGATAAGTCCCTACGGACTAAATGCACGTAACGATAAACTCGTCTCGTGAAGGTTGAACAATTATACGATCCCTTATTTGGGTGGTGAGGGAATGAGAACCCTGCTACGATAGTTTCTTCAATACGGGCGTTGGTCAACGTTGTTCTGTGGTAATCACTACGTCACCGCAACAAAAAAACTGGACGCTTCTACGCCTAAGCTACTGCTCTCGTGAATCATTTCACTTGTCGCCACATTAGTTTTTTGAACCCCCTCCATTTAATTAGCCAATTAAAGAAAACGGTACTCAAATTTTCTAGGTACGTGCATCCACGAATCGTCGAAAGAAATTGTAATGTCAACAACACCTACCTCTTCTCGAAACCTTATCTAAGTAATGGATATATGGTAAATTGAAATTTTGTTAGCAACACTAGCCTTTACTGCTTTGTATATAAAGACAAATTCTTTGTTTGAAACAAAACCTTTATCAACAGAAACGGTGCCGGACTCGCAGCTAAATTTGGCTTTTGCAGACGATGTACCATACAATGTAATAATTTGAATGCGTTCCTTAATTTAGTTTTATATGATGCAATCTCAATCTGATTTAACGAAATTCACCCAATTCAAAATAACGAAAACATTTGTTTATACAAAACTATTATTGTTTACAAAGATACTAACGAATGTTTCCTCTCAACTTAGTAAAAGGGTTTTCTTAAACATCGATAACAAAAAAATCCTAAACCTTTTAAATACGCGAAAGACAAAAGAAAATATTACAATAGAAAAGCTTCTCCAAACATTGATGCGTTACTGCATCCAATTACGAGAGTTCACACTAGATTTAAGATGTACGGAACTAACAAATTTGATAATTTGAAAATTATCGGAAAATCTATGATAAAATCATGGAAACGTGACAATCATTCAAAAGATTTTATAGAGAAGGGTCATACACAAATGAGTTGTGATTCCGTACACAGTGTGATTGAACGGAAAATCGAGAACAGGATTATAAACGTTTCAACTTGATTATACACATATAATTGAAACTGCACGATAAAATCCCATGCCTTACAATGTGATATATTCAGAACACACATTTTTAAGGCTTATTCTGTTTTAAAATATTATACGAGGGGTATTTTTTTTCAAGGTCGCGAAATAAAACAAGTATAAAAATCAGATGAACCTTTACGCATATGTGTTGCGCAGCGTCTCTAGTATGGCCTTCAATCACGCTGCGTCACTTCGTTTAGTTCTACATACACAGCTAGCATGTAAATATGTCTACAATAATGGCATATCCCACCAAGTGTGAAGTGCGTGCGGTTTCTTTAGGCTGAGGGGTGTAATGCAGTTGACATTCATCAACGAATAATTAATGTGTACGGTGAAACTTCAGTGAGTGACAGCAAAGTGCGACAATGGTGAAAGAACCTTAAATCAGGACGTACAAATGTTTATGATGCGGCCAGGGAAGGAAGTGAGTGTCAACCCATGATCTCGTTGATCGAGTGGATGAGGCAATTCGTGAAAATCGTCGGTTCACAATTTCTGTATTGAGTGATTCGTTTCCTGAAATTTCAAGGTCTTCTCTACACCATTGTGAGTGAGAGACTTCAGTACCGCAAACTGTGTGTGAGATGGGGTCCCAAGATGCTCCCCGACCATCACAAAACAATGAGAATGGACGCCTTCCTAACCTTTCTCCAGCGCTACCACAATGAAGGAGAAGATTCTTTGAACAAAATTGCCACAGGGGATGAGACATGGGTCCCTTTCGAAACTGAAGAAACAAAAGAACAATCCAAACAGTGGATGCATTCTCATTCTCCCAATAAACCAAAGAAGTTCAAGCGAACCTTCTCCAACAGAAAGTGTATGACTACTGTGTTCTGGGACCGAAATGGAGTTTTCTTGGTGGAATTCATGGAACGTGGCACGACCATCACTGGAGCTCATACTGCGTGACTCTTCAGCGTCTATGAAGGGCAATTCAGAATAAGCGGAGAGGTCATCAGTCATTGTCCTCCTTCATGACAATGCTCGTCCGTAGACTGCAGCTGTAACTAAGAAGCTCCTGAAGCGTTTTCGTTGGGAAGTGCTTGATCACCCACCATACAGCCCGGACTTGGCTCCATCCGATTTTCACCCCTTTGCTTACATGAAACGCTGGCTAGAACTGCAACATTTTGGCACAGACATCGAGTTGCAGACCAGCGTAGAAACATGGCTGGAGACACATGCGGTTCCGTTCTATGACGAGGGTATTGGAAAGTTGGTACCACGCTAAGACAAATGTCTAAATCGGAGTGGCGACTATGTAGAGCAATAGCGTAACTATGTAAGTACTTGTTACAAATAAAAAATGTTTTATTTTCACTGTGGTTTTAATTACGTGACCGATCGGACCTTGAAAAAAAACCGTCGTAGTTCTATTCGTCCTGGGAAAAAGTCGGATGATCCAGTTGTTACGGGTTTGAGAGCCTTAAAGTACAATGGATCAGAACTTACCATTGAATATAAATTGGAAACGACAGATATCTGGCTGCCCATACCCCAAAGAACAGGGAAATTCCTTTCTCCCATAGCGTATAATAATATTCCATTATTATTATTTTTTAAAAACAAGATATGTGAATCAAATTACTTGTATTATAATCCGAAGAAGCCCAGATCTGGGCGAAACGTAATGTGTGTGTATTTATTTATAATAATAATTCATACCTTTTTCTGCAAAATTGAATTATGAATGCTTACTATTTTTATAGGTAGTTTAGCTTACACTCACACAGGATGCTTTTAACCTGCTTTAATTTACTCATTTACAAAAACTTACGTTTTATCAACCTACACAAAAAAACTGATGTTTATGTCCATTAGCAAAGGTTTTATAGGATAAACAAGAACAATATTTTTTAATTTTATTCTTACTCTCGCTGAAATTTGTATAGTCTTATTTTTCCTTTACATCCACCTATACTCCGTTTACCCAACATAAATAGTTAAGCTCCTCCCCAATAATTCCCACTATATTTAAATGCAACTTTGTTATTAGTCGCACTTATAAGAACCGAAACACAAGTAATTACTTGCTTTCAACTGTTGTAGTTGGCGTTCCTAACAATATCATACAGTTTAGCTGTTTTTTAGAATAATGTAAAGTGTGTTTTGCAACCGTATCTTATTCTAAACGTAGTATATAACCATATCGTCCTTATAAAAACACCTATTTTGACCTAATCCTAAACTTTAAATATTCTTAAACTGTGTTTGTGTTACTTTATATAATTAAAAACAATTTGAAAAAAAAATAGGATGTAACGAATCGTTGTTTATACCCAAGTCCTCTTGTAATTTCCAAACTTTGCTTTACTGTAATGATTTGCAGTCTCTTTTACCTTCTGTATGTATGTATGTATGTTCTTACGTCGTATTTTTACAAGTAATAAATAATGTGAAACTTCTGCTGTATGTTAAAGTGCCAACACTAAAAACATGAGGCTTTCTAATTTAGTCTTGACAAAGTGACATTTCAGTTTGTGGTTTTTAAATTTCCCGGTTTTTATAATTTTGTTGGTGTAAAACTGGTCATTGGCCAAAATTTAGTGGGAGGAGCTTAACTATTTTTGTTTGGGTAAACATATTTTAGGTAATTAAATGAAAAATCATAGTGTGCATAAGTTGGGATGTAACTTTCTGTTTAGGAATGTAATCAAGACGTTACTTTAATTACGCACAATCCAATGTATTAAAATTGTACTTTTATCAACAGTAAAAACACAAGAGCTTTTATTTTATCGCATAAATTTCTCTGTAACGAAATAATTTTACCAGTCATTAATCTTACGAGAAAAATTGATATCAGTCAGTTTTTCGAGCAAAAATACGGATTGACAGAATTATTTCGTTACAAACAAAACTTTATCTTACACATAAAAGCTTGAGTGTTTTTTGGCAAGACAACAAACATTAAAGTGACGTACCGACGTAAGGCTAATTGATGTAGTCTGGTTATGAGAAACAGGCATTTTTATCGGTGATAAAAAAGGATGAACCTTTTTTATTGTTGTCAAAATGACAAAAATGTTATCGTTACATGACACATTTTACATAGGAGTTAGTTTATCTATATAAATTTACTGTTACAAGTTGAAGAAACATGGTTTTACATTTATGTATGCACTTGTGAATACGAAATATTGTCAACTTTGCACAGAATTATTGCATAAATATATATAAATGAACAAACGAAGAAGTTTTAGACCCTGTAAAAGCCAGTTCCAATACTACTGTAATGTTAAAACTTACATCATCTGGTTTATACTAAAACATTTTTAAAATCAAATTATATTTATTGTATTTTTTAAAAAGAAAGAAAATAGATAAATAGACCATACAACAGTTGCTTATAATATCGTGTACAGTGTACAGTTTTAGACACTTTAGATGGTACTGAAGTAAATTAAAAGATAGAGTGTTTCGGTTTTCACTTTACTGTCCTACTTTTTGATTAAACGAAAGAATGCGGTGTTAAATTTGTCATGGTTTCCTTAGTTTTTAATCTATAGGATAATTTTGAAAATCTTCAGTTTTTAAACGCAACTTGCATTTCCGTTATAGTTAACGTATCAAAGAGCTAAAAACTAATCTTAGTAGATCATTTTATGTCGAGTTCAATGGTGTAGTGATTGTTACCTCCAAATAAGACAATTCGAAGTAAATATAAACATAAAGGGTCCAACGTTATAAAGTTGCTGGTTCTTCAGATCTACATATTCTTCTTTAAATGTTATAGCTTTTGAGATATTCAAGAAAGGTAATTTAACGGCTTCTATAAATACCCCTATTTTAAATAAAATTTAACAAAACTGAAATATTTAACTTCAAATCTGAAATTCTACCAAAATCCGCAGCATATTCTACAAGTTTTCTTGGCTACACACGCACATACGCATGCACGCCCACACATGCACGCACGCAGACACGCACACATGCGCACATGTTCACACGCGCACATTCGGACACACACAAACGCACGCAAGCATAACGTACATCCATATATACGTACACAAGCATCCACGCACACAAGCATACACGACCACAGGTACATACACGCTCATACGCACACACGTACATATGCATACAAGCATACACCCATATACGTACATACGCACACACGCATACAAAAACACACGCACACACACAAACGCACGCACACAAGAATACACGCACACACACGTATACACTCATACATACGCACACGCTCACAGACGAAACACCCACACATGCACTGACGCACACGCGCACACATGCATGCACGAACATGCGCAAAAGAACATACGCACACGCACGCCGGCACGCACAGAAGCGTTCGCTCACATACGTATATTCGCACAAACACGCGAGCTCACATAAGTACGCAAGCGCACAAACATATACACGCACACGCGCGCACACATATGGTCGCACGCACGCGCTCTGGCCCTCACGCACACTCACACACGGACACATTGACACACGAACCCACGGGCACACGCACGCATGCACACACGCGGGTTCGCACGATAGCACACGCACATATGCACGCAGGAACACACACACCCGCACACGCGCACACGCACGCAAGTACACACACACGCACGCGCACACGCACACACGTACGCACACATGGACAAACACAAGCATACACGTACATTCGTACATAAGCACTCACTCACACACACACACACACACACACACACACACACACACACACTCACGTACTCACGAACGCAATGAAACACAAAGGCACGTACACATGAATACACACACGCTCACATGAACACATACGCATACACTCGTACATGCATACTTGCACACATACGCACACCCGCAAGCTCGCACTCATGCCCGCTCGTTTTCACCTACATACACGGTAACGTGGAAAAATTGATATTCGATCCATTCGTATCGACTTCATAATTTTCTGTAGTCGCTTTATTAAACATTACTTTTGTATTGAAAATTATAGGCTTACATTTACCGGTTTACTGTTTCAACATTACCTGATTTACGAATTTCTGTGATTACTGTAATAAAACATATTTAAAATGTTTAGAATGGACACAGTAGTACTAGGATTTATGCAACATTTCTGCCGGTTTCTACACCTACTAGTTAATGTTAACTGTTCAGTTGCTTACCACTAGAGGGCGGTACATGTAATAAACGAAACAAAATGCTTCTGAAAGGGGACTTTATTTTCTGATATATATTGATTTTTCTAAACTAAACTTCCGGTAAAACGTTCAAGAATGTGGCTTTGAGTCCGCCATGAATGAGAAGTAATAGCGTTTATTCAAATTTTCTATTCCTGATTATTCATGCCAATCGGCAATCTCTGAAATAGAAGATTTAATTAAATTCATACATTGCTATACTTACTTTGTGAAAAATACGTAGTTGATAGTTAAAAGTAATTGCAACGCTTTGGGCTCAACTGACATCATAGAGGTAAACCAATCGGTAATCACTTTGCACTTACTCGTGTTATACTATTTTAGCTCTTTCGTTCCTTCGGCCTCTTTGTCTTTACGTTGTTTTGGATTATTGTTTGTCTGGTAATTGTTATGATTACGATGGATGACTGAACGTTTTCAACTGGTTACCGACGTGACATCATTCTAACCTGTACTCGTCTATGTGTACTAGGACGAAGCTTGTTGATAGCTGGGTATCGAGGTTACCTTTTCGTCAAACCAGGGCAGAATATTCTATTATAAACTACGTTCATTATATAAATGCTAAAGTTGGTACGATATACATTCATGCTTTGGAAGCTGCCTTCTGCAGTGAACAATATATGGCTCCTATAAAGGAAAAATGTGCCTTAATAAGTGATATCACTAAGATCATAATGAAATATTTACCTTACTAGAAATTCGTCGTATACAATTTGCTTTTTCATAACGGTTATAGTAGTATGCGCAGCACTCCAGTATAATTCACTATTGTGTAATTACTGTAAAGCGATAGTAACGTTAATTGCTGTATGGGTTGGTTATAATAAAATAATTTGGTTTTACTTTTAACTATAATCGCTTGAACCACACCCAGGACTGTTTTAGGGTCGTCATCCATTTCTATTGCGTCATGAATCACTAACAGTTGCTGCTGCCGTTGCTCAGGAGCTTAAATACGGTTTTTGTGATACCGGTTTTGCTGGTAATTTAATTCAGTGTTTCTACAGAATTTTCGAACGGGAAATCATACGTTTTAAATGTATCTTTTAGATTTAAGGCAGAGTTTTAATACTGTTGTGTCGTGTTCAGTATATATACGACATATTTTTATTGTCTGGGTTGTCTAATTTACACGCTTGCTAATGTCTAGTGTACACTGAACAATCGTTTATACACACACACACACACACACAATATATATATATATATATATATATATATATATATATATATATATATATATATATATATATATATATATATATATAAATACATTATTCCCGCTTGTGGGAATTATATAATAATATAAGGTTACTAGGAGAACTGTTGTTTGTTTATTATTTCTCCCAGTTCAAGCTTAACGGGACTCTCTCTCTCTCTCGTAAAACCATAATTTTCTCTTTTTCAAAGGTTATCGAGCTCAATTTCTGTTTACTAGATACGTATCCACTCTTTATCTACGCTTCAAAACCATCCACGCTAACAAAGTGCTCTGCGACTAATCTGTCGTTAGACTGAGTTCGCAGCCGCGCTTACTCACTTCCTTCCTTATTATGTTACGTAGTAGGTTAGACACGTAGCAACGCACACATATGGACACACGGACACACGCACGCTTGAACACAAACACACAGGCGCATATGCGCCCACGCGCATAGGTGCACACACACGCATGCGCACACACTCACGCACACGTACGCACACACGCATACAGGCACATACGTACACGTACACACGTGCACTCACGCACGCGCTTACACGCACACACGCTCACACGCATGAACACGAGCGCGCACGCACACACGAATACGCACTCACACACAAACACGCGCTCACACACAAACACGCGCACAGGTGCACAAACCTACGCTCACATACGTATATACGCACACGTTCACATGTTCGCAAGCATACGCCCATATCCGAAAAAACGAGCTCACGCGCAAACGCACTCTCCCACGCAGGCACACACGGACACGCACACTCGTACGCACGCGCGCGCACGTACATACACATAGGCAGTCGCACCCGCGCACACAAGCATACACGCACATGCGAGTATACGCACTCATGCGCATACGCCCCTTCGCACGCAGACATGCACGCAAATACAGACGCACACACGTGTGCACGCACACAAGCATACACGCACATGCGTACATACGCACACACTTACATGCGCACACGCACACACATACACACAAACGCACACACACACGCCCGCATGATCGCACGCACGTTCGCTCGCACTCTCGTATGCACGCTCACAAGCGCACGGGCATACGCACACAAGCACTCACGCACATACGTAGTATCCCAATACTGCGATAAAGTGCTTTTATAGCGTTATTATAATAGATACGAAAAAATTATAAAAACACAATTGTTAAGCATCTCAATGTGCATAATCCAAAATTATTTATAAGTATACACGGTACTCTATAACTTCAAACCTATCCAAACTTAACTTTTTTTAAATGGCATCACATATTTTTTATTTTATATGTGAACTCGGCTCGTTTTACAAATCTCCTGATATGACGTTTGATTGGAGTATACCGAGGATTTTAAAAATTATGGTCACTTTAAGGTTAAAATCGTCATGAATTCAGGAGCCTGTATCTTTTCTAACGTAATCAATTTTCTGTATTTTATGACAAAGATTATTTTTTATAAGTAAGTGAAGTTTACCAGATCAATTATGTCTCGCAATTATTATACTTAGTGTACAGGGCGAGCCAAAACGCAAATCTGTACTTAACTTAAATAGAACCCTATATTTTTTGTGCTCTCTAGGAAGCCACTAAATAATCATTTGTTAGGCGGTTTCTGAGATATTTTCCTCTCATTAACGTAATGTAGTCTTTTTATTTAATTTTTCCCTATTTTACTTTAAAATACTTAATTTAAAATTGTAATAATGTAAATAGGATAAATACTTTTATTAAAAAAAACTAAAATGTATTGTGGTTTCATCATAATTTGAATCATTATTTAATAAGTGCGCTTTTTTGTTATGTGTGGCTTTAGTGATAATAAACACATTATAAAATTTAATTTAATTTAAAGAGAACTAAGAGAAACTCATTAACAAGTGATATCAGAAAATAAAAAAAAAACAAATGAAAACTTTTAGCACGAATGTTCAAAATGGCCTCCATTGACTTCAACACAATGTTGTAGTCTTTGTTCAAAAGTACGTTGCACATTTTGAAGCATATGAATAGTTTTAAAAACGTCTCGTATTCTTTGCTTCATGTCTTGCTGAGCTAATCAATAAATTATTAATGTAAAATTGCAGAATTTAGACCTTCTCAATGATTTTTATCACAAAATCTAGATCACTTTGACTGTCAAAAAAAACGTTGAGAATTAGGTAACAATTAGAATTATTGCCAATTTGAAGTTGTGTTCTGTTGTTCTGAACTGTTTAGTTTCACAATGAATTTTCCAATAAATTAAATGAGTAATATGGTCCTGGTATTTGGTGCAAGTGACGAAAATATCCTACTTGCAACGATAATGTATAAACACTATTTCCTGACTGTAGACAACCGAAAAATTAATTGAACGTACAGGTAATGTTGTTTATGAAACAAGGGAAAGTTACAGAAGATCCTTATGTCAGTGTCCGTCAAATACGAATGGAGTTTGATGTAAGTAAAAGTCCTGTGCATAGAATTCTCAGAAGACACAATATGCATCCTTATCATAATCAACTCCATCAGGAATTACGAGATCAGGATTATCAACGAAGAATAAACTTTTGGGAATGTGCCCAAGACAAAATTCGTCAACAAATTGACTTTTTTGATTTTGTATTATTTGGTGACGAAGCCACTTTTCATAGAAATAGGTGTATCAACAGACACAATTTTCATTATTATTCAACAACTAATCCTTATCATACTGTAACACGCAGCCAAACACGATGGTCAACAAATGTTTGGGGCTATATTATAGGCGACTATGTAGTAGGACCACATTTCTTTGATGGCCGAATAAATAGTAGGGTTTATTTAGATTTTTTACAAAATTACTTACCCCAACTTTGGCAAGATGTTCCCCGTAATATACGCAATCAAATGTGGTATTTACATGATGGGGCACCAGTTCATCATACCGCTCCAATTCACAACTACCTGAACAACGTGTTTCCGAATAGATGGATAGGAAGGAGCGGACCGTTTAGCGGGCCTCCTAGATCACCGGGACTTTCTAAAATTTATTTTTTATGTGGACTTGCATTAAAAATGAAGTGTATAAAATTCCACCGCCAACGCAGCAAGACATGAAGCAAACAATACGAGACGTGTTCAAACTATTAATGTTCATTGCTTCAAAATGTGCAACGATCTTTTGAAGAAAGGCCACAACATTGTATTGATATCAATGGAGGCCATTTTGAGCATTTGTGCTAAAAGCTTTCATTTGTTTTTCATTTTTTGATATTATTTGTTAATGAGTCTCTGTTAGTACTAGTTCTATTTAAATAAAATTTAATTTTATAATGTGTTTATTATTACTAAAGCCACACATAACAAAAAAAAAGCACTTATTCAATAACGATTCAAATTATGATCACAATCCATCTTGTTTTTTTTTTATAAAAGTAGTTATACTATTTATATTCTTACAATTTTAAATTAAATATTTTAAAGTAACATAGGGAAACGTAAAAAGAACCATTTATTGATTTTTACCAAAACAGATAGTAAAAAAGTTCGTGATAAAACTTGATAAAATAAAAAAAACGATTTTTTTAAGAGGAAAATGCCTCAGAGACCATCGAAGTTAGGTATAGGGAAATGTTTATAAAAATGAAATGATTATTTAGTGGCTTCCTAGAGAGCACAAAAAATATAGGGTGTTCTATTTAAATTAAGTAAGAAAAGTACAGATTTGCGTTTTGACTCGCCCTGTATACAAAGTATAATAATTGCCAAACGTAATTGATCTGGTAAACTTCACTTACTACAAAAAATAATCTGTCATAAAATACAGAAAATTGATTACATTAGAAAAGATACAGTCATGAATTTTAACCTTAAAGTGACCATACCTTTTAAAATCCTCGGTATACTCCAATCAAACATCATATCAGGGGATTTGTAAAAACGAGCCGAGTTCAAATATAAAATAAAAAATATGTGATGCCATTTAAAAAGAAGGTATGTTTGAATAGGTTTGAAGTTATAGAGTACCCTGTACATTTATGAATAATTTTGGATTATGCACCTTAAGATGCTTAACAGTTATGATTTTACAATTTTTTCGTATCTATTATAATAAAGCTATAAAAGAACTTTACCGCACAATTGGGACACCCTGTATGCACACACACACGCACACAAGTCTAAACGCACATATAGGCATATATGCACACAAGCGCACACGTACATACGTACGCACGCACACATGCACGTTCACAAGCACTTGTGTACATACGCACACACGCACTCAAACATACACGCACACACGAGCACACGCACACACATATGCATACACGTATGTACGCACACACTCGCATACACCCAGGCGCACACACCCACTCTAACACTCACGCACACTTGCACACACGCACATACGCGCACACTCCCACACGCACAAATGCACACACGTTCACACGCACACATATGCACACGTACACGCGCGCATACGTACACATGCACACTCGCTCCCACGCACCCGTGGACGGTCACACGCGCACTGGCGGACACACGCACTGACGAGCGCACACACACGCACACATATGTACACGCGCATACACAGACAGACGCACACGCGCACACAAGCATTCACGCACATGCGAACATACGCATTCACGTGCACACACCCTCTCACGGAGACACACGCACGCACGCACATAAGTATACACGCAGATGCGTACGTACGCCCACACGAACGCACGTATACCTGAACACACGTACACGCAAACGTGCACACACGCGCACATACACACACGCTCGTTTGCACTCAATTACACACGCATGTACGATCACACGCACGCTCGCACACAAGCACGCTGTCACATTTGCACACAGACATACGCACACAAGCTTACACGCACATACGCATATATGCACGCACGCGCACACATACACACGGACTTACATACGCACGCTCACAAGCATATAGGCATGTATATAAATACGCACACACGCACACAAACATGAACGCACACATGCACGCACGTGCGCACATACGCACCCACCCGCACTTAGTCTTACACGCATACACTGAGGCACGCACAAATGCACACACACAACGTACACGCGCATACATGTACACACGTACACGTGTACATACGTATAGATGCGCACAGGCTCGCACACGCGGCACACGCACACATGTATACACGCACGCGCACACGCCCATATTCGAGATCGACAATGATCCAAAAAGGCGGAACGATGTTAAATGTGCATTACTAATTTTTAGAGAATCTTGACTTTTCAAAGTTATGTAACGAATTTATCTATTTGAAAAATATCGGAATGAACACCATTCGTTATCGTTAGTGTAGCTTTCTTCTTTAATTTTCAGTGTATACGTAATTCTATTTTTACCTTCCAACCTACATATACATATGTAGGTATAGGAGGTTATCCATTCGATTTGTTTTTCACTATCGCTAAATCGACTTATTTTACAACTTTTGAACAAGTTTTGGCAAGATCGGCCATGATGTCTGGATGTCTGTGTATGTCTGTTGTTTTTGTGTCTGTGTAGATGTATGTTAGTATCCACGATAACTCCAGAACGAAAACATCTACCCAATTGAAATTTTGTATTTAAGCTTGTTTTCATTTAACCAGGAACTGATTAGATCTTGGTAGAAATCCAGCGGCAGGAGGGGGGTTTATTAGGGTCAGCTTTTGCTTTTTATCAAATATATATATATATATATATATATATATATGTATAAAATAGCTGCATATTTCAAAGGTATGAAAATATCTAGATATATACCTTAAACATATCGATTAATTATGTTGTATGTATTTTTTTGATATGACGCGTAGTTTAGCGGCAATAAAATTCCTAAGGCAGAATTTCAGTGTAGGTTTAAATTTCTACCTTCCATCCTACATACTCATATGTAGGTATAAAAGGTTATGTAATCGACTTCTTTTCACTATCACTTGTGTGTGTGCGTGTGCGCATGCGCGCATTGTATTAGTAAAGTTTCTTAGTGTAACGTCTAAAAATTGATTAAGTATGAATGAAATGGTTAATCTGTATTATTGATATCTTATAGAAGCAGGCGGCTTTGGAATTTTTTAAGTTAATATGTATATATTAATATCTATCTGACATGAAGTTTTAAACGTCAATCTGACATAGATCTTTTTTTTTGTTTTTACAATGTTGCCTGTTTTCGTTATGAACGTATAAAAAAGAGGTTGCATAGTTACCCAAAAAAATTATAATTAAAAATATTTAATTTTTTTTAATGTTTTATGTTAGCATCTAGATGTCTATAACCTCTGTTAGAAAATGAACTTTTAAACGTCTTATTATTATTATTACATCAGTTCTACATACATAAAGACAAAATTTACATCGATTGGGGCTTGAACCTTGATGGCGGTACTCTAGCAAAGTACAGGTCGTAGGTTCAAATCCTACTCGAGGTAAACTTTTTATTTATGTATTTAATAAAATTAATAATAACTTTAATTTTAAACGTCTGTTTGACATAGATGATTGTTTTTGTTTTTACAACGTTGCATATTTTCTTAATTAACTTATGAAAAAGGTTATACAATAATCCTAAAAAAATGTTATTAAAATTATTTCATTCCATTTTGTAGGTTGGAAGGTCATGTGGTGTTCCACACCAGATATTTACAATATACAGGGTTGCTCATTAGTGCGTCAAAGTGCGATATCTCAGTAAATATGAGTGTTAGAAGGAAGTGTTTCCTATCAAAGTTTTTGATGTTTAAGAGGTGCGTATTTTAAAATTACTTTCCAATATACGGGGTGTGCCATAAGAGTATGGTAGTAACAAATTATGTTTTTTTAAATAGAAATTGTAATTTGTGTAAGATGTTTTATCTTAAAAATTTACCGTTTTCTAATTATTTGGAAAAATATAAAAATTTTAACAGTTGCAGGGTTCCACAAAATCATTACTGTACCCTGACTGAGAATTTCGGAATCGGTATTCTGGGGCCCTAAGAAAACATATCTTGCACACAAGGTAGTAGATTACAGATTAAAGTAAAGATACATTAGTAAATTTTATATTTTTTATAGGTAGGGATGATATTAGGAATAGCTGGTGCATGTAGAGGAGAAGCGTTATATAATACAAGACTTTGGGGAACGTGATGGATTAATCATTGTAAAAATACCCCAAACGAAAACAAATATTCAGCGACCATTTATTATTATTAACATTGCACATAATACAGTTAACTATTTGGACATATATTACAAATATAAAAATCTCCGTCCAAAAAATGCAAAATCATTTCATTTCTTTTTAAATTATCGAAATGGGAAATGCACTAATCAGGTTATTGGAAAGGGTACATTAGTTGTAGCGTCAAGGAAACTCATCCACAAGAGTCGCATACGGTTCCAGTAGATGGTACTGAAATTTTTTCATCGGCATCTGTTTTCCAAAATAAACTTCCGGTGACAATTGTAAATTGTAATAATTGTACTTTCAATATTTATGTTAATAGGTAAATTATAAAAATTGTTATTATTTAAAATTGAATAAATTTACTTACCGTTCTAGAACGCTAAAATACTTACCGTCGTACTCATCCTTAGCAACTAGTAAACAAAACTTACTGTCGTGAAAACAGACGAGGTAAACAACCATATAAAGCTTAGACGCGCAAAAAAATAATTAAATATCAATGAAAATCATTAAACTGTATTATTGATATCTCATAGAAGCGGGTGGCTTTGGAATTTTTTTTTAAGTTAACATCTATTTATGTCTATTAATCTCTATCTGACTCTATCTGAAGTTTTAAACGTCATTCTGACATAGATTATTGTTTTTGTTTTTGCAATGTAGCCTGTTTTCGTTATGAACGTATGAAAGAGGTTGCATAGTTACCCTAAAAAAATTATAATTAAAATTATTTCATTTCTTTTAAGTTCTTAAGTTAGCATCTAGATGTCTAACGGGTGTCTATTAATGATTGAAGCTGACGTAATGTAGAAAATTTTGGTTAGGTTGGCACCACTACACTTCATTTCGGTCGCAACAATTGACATTAGCGTCCCATGGGATAATCACCTTTGATGTAATTATAAACATTGTTTGTTAAAATTAAACAGAATAACCCTACTTTTGGAAATGTTTATTGCCAATATTTGCTAATTACCATTATTTAACAAAATAAATTTTAAAATTATTGTTATGACAAAAATACAAATAAACATTCTTCATTCAATTGATATAATTACAAAAAATGTTGAAAATGGTGACCCTGATGATGTAGACATAATTAATTATCCGCTTCATGTTTTCAAAAACATGCTGAAGTTCTTCCCGTGTAATAGTCTGAATCTCGTGTTCAACTGCTTTCATTAATTCATCTAAATTATGCAATCTATTTCTATAAGTATTGTCTACAATCTTTCCAAGTTATGGAAATAACTGATTGTGAATATAACGAAAAATTAATACAGGAATGAAGAACACGTGCGACCATGGCAAAAAAGGTAGAAACCGATTGATTTTAGAATATAATTCTCAGTGTTGCAAATAGTAAGCAAAGAAATTTCCTAGATTTGACATGACGTCAGCTTCAATCATTAATGGACACGTGTTATTAAGCTCTTTCTGACATGCAGTTTTAAACCCCTGTTTGATATAGGTTATTGTTTTTGTTTTTACTATGTAGCTTATTTTCGTAATTATCGCATTATAAAACAGGTTGCATAATTATAAATTGTTTATTTTTGCACTAGTTTTTGGATAGACACTACAATTTATGTAAATAACCAATAACTTATGTTGTTTTGAAAAATACTAATTCTTTAGATTGGTATTCGAGTATATTGGAGATGTAAATGTAATTTATTTAAACCTGAGTTCATGTTAATTGTTAACATTGAGAGAGGGCGTAAATATGGAATTGTAGTCCCCGTCCTCGATCAAATAATTTACACCTGCAAGATATAGTTAGCAAATTGCACCCTGCTACATTTTAAAAAGTCGGCGTCTATGTTGTTATCTATTTGGTATATTAAGTGATATGGTTTTGTTTCTGAGAATATCTTTTGACATTTTTTAAGACAATGAAACGTTTTATTTCCAGTCCCATGTACATCAGAACCAATCTTGTGACTATTATACTGGTAACAAATCTCCAGTGGTTATTGCCGGGCATATGCAAAACAACTTTTATTTGTGTTGACAAACGTATTTAATATCCTGTATTCTAGTTAACGTGTGAATTAACAAATAATCCAGTCAAATACAATTCTCCAGATTATTTATCAATCTTATTGTCATTTGACAGTACCCATTCCAGCTCTATGGGCTATCCATCTAATTATTTTCCCACTCTCGGTTTAATAGGAGGGTTTTTAAAAGCCAACGTTTAGATGTAGTTGAGTTATTGTTAATACTTTTTTTTCTTGTTTTTACTTTGGGTAGTGCTTTTGTCTGTTGTGATACACACATTAAAAACAAGTTAGTGCAAGCAATGCTTGGGTTCATTCGTATACCTGGACAAATTGTTAAGTACCTTTAAATAATCCCTTTAAACAACAAAATATTTTACTACTTTTTAAAAACCCATGATATAATTAACTCACCAGGAAAGTACTATCAGAACAGCAATAATTTTTTACGGGGGTATTCTAACAATTGAAAGTTTGATATCAAATTTTTCATATAAACTAATGTGATCATGCATCACTGCTGAAATTACATAATTTCTTGCTCTTTATGACTTTTTAGGGTCGGTTCCGCTTTTTTTAGTGAATCAAGTTTTACATCTTTCTATTTCATTACATTACTACTGAAATTCCTCATTTCATTTTATATTGCATTCAAGTAAAGTATAAAATTTAAAAAAGATCCGTTTAGAATGTCATCTACATAAAAAATGTAATTTATATAATAAAGTATAGTAAAGCCCAAAAACGTTAAACATACTTTTAGAGTCTAATTGATTTTACTCCATTTAAAATGATACAGTTAGAAATTGGAAAATGGAGGGCTTATAAAAAAAATAAATTAAACTAAAAAAGAAAAATTAATTGAACTAATTAAGGAATCTCATGTGCGAGTAGTCATATCAATAATGGAATTAAAAAGTAAGTTTTACTATATACTCTATTAATTTTAAAAGATTTTAAAAAACCAATTGTCACTTTTTGAATTTTATTAGATGGCGTTTTCAAATTTTTTAATCGACGTTACGTCTCCGAGAAACCATCATCAACTTTATTTTTTTATATCGCTGCAACCAACGAAACAACCTGTATTTGATAATACTTTTACAAATTTAACCATATGGTACACATTATGGTTTTGAAGCTGAAAAATTTGGATTTTCATTTTTACATTTTTCATATGATATCAGTTAATATTAGAAGGCTTTGATAAAATAACACTTGTTTAACATTTTGTTGAAAACTGTTTAACTTAGTTTTATTGCGGTGAGATCGTTGTTGTTATTTAAATTGTACTTATGTTAAGTTGTTTTTATTACCATTACTTCATGGGTTGTTTTTTTGGTTTTGTTTAGTTAATTTATAATATAATTAATCAATAAGTGTATGACGAAATTTTACAAACGAATACAAGTTCGATATTAGTGGAGTTGATCGGCCTATTTCCACAGTTTATGCTTTTTGAGCGCGACGTTCCGGAAGCGGACTCTGCTTCTGTCATCAAGCTTAGTCCTGAGGAGGACTGTTTTCGCACTTGAGTCGAATTCATATGTTATATATAATTTTTTCCCAAGCACTTTACTCTCAGATTCGAACTTACTAGTCTGACACCTTTACCGCTGAGGCACTGAGTAATCCAATATATATTTTTAGAACTTATATATATTAAACTTTTTCGTGGTTGCGCAGAAGTTTATTGCGCATGTTACGCCGTAACTTCTTGCGCAGGTATATTGCGCTTAAGCTCTTCACGCATTATTGGAATCCATATGGGTTTCATTTCTACACTAGCTTTGCTTATTGGATTTTCTGCTAGTGCGATGTATGTGGCTTCTTTGAGTTTCCGACGAGTTGTGTTCTCATCCTTTGCCACCATTGGATGCGGTGGCCTTCGTTCCAAACATGTTCGGCGATTCTTGATATTTCTGTTTTGCCCTTGCGGACGTTGTTCTTATGTCCCTGCGTTCTCACTTTGTGTAGTCTACTGCTCTCTCCTATGTATGCTCTGCCGCATTCGCATGGTAGGTTGTATACACAATTGCTGGAATTCTGATCTTCATTGTATGGTTTGGTTTTGGTTAGTATTCCCCTGAGCGTTCTGGTCGATTTGAAGACAGTGCGTATCTTGCATTTGCTGCCTATCCTTCGTATTTTGTCTGAGGTACCTTGTATATGTGGTATTTTCCCACACCTAACTTCACGTTTTTGTGGTGATTGGAGTTGTGGTGTGGGTACCTCCCCGTGTGGTAGGTTTCCTGTATACACTTGTCGTGAAAGTCATTCCTGTGTACAAGTACATCCAGGAATAGCAGTCTTTGTTCCAACTCCAATTCCATTGTGAATTTTCTGGAGGGTGCGCGGCTATTTAGATGATCTAGGAATTCATCTAGCTTATGCTTGCGGTGTTGCCAAACTACGAAGGTATCGTCCACGTATCTAAGCCACATCATTGGTTTCTCTATGAATTCGGATATCGCTTGGTCTTCAAAGTCTTCCATATATATATATATATATATATATATATATATATATATATATTGCTCACTATGGGTGAGAGTGAGGAACCCATCCCATCCCAAACTCTTGTTAGTAGAACTTGTCTTCTACTTGGAAATATGTAGTTCTAATGCATATTGTCAGAAGTTCCATTATTGTGTTTACCGAGAGTTGCGTGCGTTGGTCTAATGTTTCATCCTTTTCCAGCTTCTCCCTTATGATAGTTAATGCCTTATCGGTAGGAACATTTGTGAATAGACTCACAATGTCGAAGCTTACCAGTATTTCTTCGTGGTTTGGTTGGAAGTTTCTGATGGTTTCCACGAAGTGCTGCGTATTCTTGACCATAGACTCGGTTTTTCCCGATAAAGGTGTGATGATACCTAGCAGATAGTGTGGTAAGGGGTAACAAGGTGAATTTCTCGAGCTCACAATTGGCCTCACAGGAATTCCTTCCTTGTGAATCTTTGGTAGGCCGTACAGATGCGGAGGTTTGCTGTAGTGTGGGGTAAGTCTAGTTCTCTGGTAATCGGAGAAGTCCCCCTTATATTTTGCCAGCATCAGGTATATCCGTCTTTCGATTGATGGTGTGGAGTGTTTTGGTATTTGTTTGTACTCGCTCCCGTCTAGTAGTTCTTGAATCTTGTAAGTGTCCATATCCATTACCACAGTCGCGTTTCCTTTGTCTGCCGGGAGAATTTTGATCGTTGGGTCATTCTTAAGGGAAATGGCCGCTCTCCTTTCTAGGTTAGAGAGGTTAGGTTTAGTTCGCCTAGATGAGTCTAGGACTGATCTAACCTTACTTCTGTATTCTTCGACTTCTTCAGGATCCAATTTCATAGCTTTTTCTTCGACTGCGGTTATTAAATCTACTTTCGGAATATATCTTGGTGTTATCGCATAGTTCAAGCCTTTGTCCAGAACCTGCATTTTGTTTTCGTTCAACTGTCGTTTAGATACGTTTATGGCAGTTTTTTCGATTGATGTTGGTTGGTTCTTCCTTCTTCTTCATTAGCTTTTCGAGTTTCTTCTGCTGAATTTCCTTGTGCATTGCTTTGGTCTTCGAATATTTACTTCTGGTAGATATGTTAGATATGTTTACATGTTACATCTTGTTCCACAGAAATTGTGTAGTTACTGAGCTGATGTATTTGGATAAATATCCTGAACAACGGCAACCTGGTAAATCCATTTTTAGATGTTTGGAATCTAATTTAAAAGAATTTGGTTCATTTACAAAACCTGTTCTATCCCGTCAAAAACAATCTGATGGCGAAAAAGCTAATACCGTTTTACAAGACGTTGTTGAAAACCCTGAAGTATCGACAAGACAAATTGAGCATCGTACTAGTATAGCAATTTCTACAGCACCATTAATTTTAAATATGAATGTTTCATCCATATAAATTTCGAGTTTGTCAGGGTTTTAGTAGGTTTTTGCGAATGGTATACTAGAAAATGTGACGAAGACCTAAATTTTCCTTTTAAAATAATTTGGTCTGATGAAAGCATGATAACCAACAATTGAATTTTCAACCGACGCCGACGTAACAAACATTATTGGGCAAAACAAAATCCTTATTTAAAAAAAGAATCAAGACATGAACATAGATTTGGATTTAATATGTGGGTGGGCATTTTGGGACGAAGAAAAATAGGTCCTTTTATTTACCACAACAATTTACATGTCGAACGATATCTGAACTTGCTAAGGAGTGATTTGGAAAATACCTTGGATGAATTACCTCTAGCATTTGGTAACAACTGTTGGTTTCAGCAAGATGGTGCTCGAGCACTTAACTCAGAAAATGTACAGGACTATCTGCCATTGCGATTTACAGGAAAATGGATTGGAACTTACAGTGCAGTAGCTTGGCTAGTCCGATCACCTGATTTAAGTCCGTTGAATTTTTTTCTGTGGGGTTACTTGAAAATCCAAGTGTATGATGGGAGTTTTGAAAATGAAGGGCAATTGTTAGTATCGGTTATGGCAGCAGTTAACACAATTTCGCCAACAACGCTTGACCGTGTTCTAAATTAATTCTTCAGTAAAGAGAACTTACCTGTGTCTAGAAAATAACGGCAACCTGTATGAACCGTTATTGTAATTATTTAACTTTAATTAAATATGCTTAAAGATTGGAGTTAAATTTATACATAAAAAAATATTATGAAATACTAATATTAATCCGAATTTTTCTTAAAAATTGGCTTTAAAACCATAATGTGTACTACATGGTTAAATTCGTAATAAAAAGTACTATCGAGTACAAGTTGTTTCGTTGGTTGCGGCGATATAAAACAACAAAGTTGATGATGGTTTCTCGGAGACCAAACGTGGAATAAAAAATTTGAAAACGTCATCTACTAGAATTCAAAAAGTGATCTTTGGTTTTTAAAAATCTTTTAAAATAAATAAAGGAATTACGAAAAAGGAAAAACCCAAAAATCGCATTTTGTTTTAAATTTCGGGAACAATAAACAATAATGAACTTTTGCAAACTACATATGAACATGCCCTAAATTATACAACTTTTCTCTAATTTAACCGCCTTCGTATCTCTTACCGTTTTCAAGATCCACATGTTGTTCATCCTTATCTTGGGCACGTTGTATATCCTTGATTTTCTTGACAAATGGTAAAGAAACTTTGATATCCTATTTTATTGTACGTTTAAATAAGTGAATCGACAAAGTACATTATACTATACGGGGTGTTTCTTAATAAAATGCTAATATTTAAGGAGGTTACTGCTGGGTCCGCTTTGAGGAATAATCTTCATATGAACATATGCCCTAAAGGTCTTAACTTTTGAACTACAGGGTGCTAAACTTTAAGAAAAAATCTTTCTTTTATGATAACTTTGGTATAACCCTAGATATTTTTGTGAAACGTAGTACGCATATTTGGTACATCAAAAGGCATTTTCTGCTGTACAACATAATTATTTGTTCTTGCTAGTGGCGTTCGTGCAGGATTTGCACTGAATCATTTGAAAGAGAAAAGCGATACACCACTGCTTTTTCTTAAAATAAAAACTATTTTTGAAACTCTCATTTCTTTGTGAGCAAATCTAGTCTCTTGGTGATTTTTTTTCTATTGACGTACAGTTTTCGCATAAAAAAATAAAATTTATTCATTTGCATGTCGCCAGACCACTTACGAGAAAAAACAATTTATGTAACTTTAAATGATTTATTTAAGACAATAATTTTGCAATGCTAATATGCATGTCTCCGCTTTTTTCCTCGTGGATTTACGTACTCTTTAGAAAATGCCGAGAATGTGTCTAATAGTTTCGTAGGAAATTATGATGCGATTTCTCTCCTGTATTAATTGGCGTACTGCACAGTAATGTTTTAAGATGACCTCACAGGAAATAATCTAACCTACTGAGGACCGTGGACCTCGGTGGCCATTCCTGAGGTCCTCCGCGCCCTATCCAGCGATTGTAATTTTTGTTTAAATATTCGCGCGCCAGAGCACTGAAGCGCGCTGGCGCCCCATAGTGCATAAACCACAGTCGATTTTTTACTGAAACGGGAACATCTTCCACCAAAGCTGGCAATTCTTTTTCGAGAAACTGCCGGTAATTATGCTCATTCTGCCTCTCGTGATGGAAATAGGGTCCAATCAAATAATCACCGCATATTCCAGCCCACGCGTTAACGGAAAATTGCTCTTGGTGACGTGATTTCGGTATTGCATATATTCAGCTCAAAAATGATTGTTGTGAAAGTTTTGGATGGCATTTCTGGAAAAATTGACTTCATCGATGAATAACGTTTCAGTATCAAATAATGGATTTTCGTATACTTTTTGAAGAAACCATTGACAAAAGTTCGTACTTAATGGAAAGTCGCGAGGGAATAGTGCGTAAACCCGTTGAATATGGTAGGGATATACTAAAAAGACATGGAGAATTTTCCAAACAAGGATATGAGATTGTTCCCAATTTTACGCGTACCAAATCCACAATCTCCCTCATGTGAATTCAAAATTTTTACCTCAATTTCTGGTGTTCTTACAGAACGTTGTACTCCTTTTAGATGATTGTCTGGTTCAAAACTTCAATCATACAGCAAGCCCATACATGTAATGCATATCTGCAAACTCAAAATTCTTATAATGAACCATGTTTTTTTCAATAGGTAATACTGTTAATTTTAAGGACTTAAATACGTGACAACTTGACTAGGTAGACAACTGTTAAAACTGTTTATGCTTACAACACAAAATCTGCTTCTTACCTACTACACACGTTTTTAATCCTTGATAATACCCAATTTCATACAAAATGCAAATGAATGAATTTTCACGTAAAGTACTATTCTGTACGAAAGTTTAGCAAGATAAGGCTTCTTTTATCTTCATCACTATTTAGCTCCTTTATCCTCATATATTAACTTTTCAAGTTAATATATGCGAAAAGTAATCATAAACGTAGTATTGAATGCACATAGTTTAACATTAGTAATGTTGCTTTGGTATGTGTGAATCCTTGCGATATTGCAGGCTCACATTCCATTAGTACAAGTAATTTAACTGTAATCTCATTACGTTTAGAATTTATATCAGTTCTACATACATAAAGACAAAATTTACATCGATTAGGGCTTGTATCTCGATAGCTCAGTTGGTTGGAGCGGTACTCTAACAAAGTACATGTCGTAGGTTCAAATCCTACTCGAGGTAAACTTTTTATTTATGTATTTAATAAAATTAAAATTAATAATAATTTTTATTATTGTTACTTTCAGAATTAAAATAAATATGATTCTTTACCTAAATGTTTTGTTCAAGCGGTGGTAAAAAAGCACTAGTCGGAAAACTGCAAAAATAAATCAATTCTTGTAATTGTATAGCTATGAAGTATGAATATATGTTAAAGTAACTTAATTAATTCGTATAATTAAGATAAAGTGCTCAAGAGCGTTAAAAATCTTTGTAGCAATAAAATAGTAGCTTACACTCTTTTATAGTGTCGTTAAGTTCTCAGTGCAATTTGTGATAAACTTTTTTTGTCATTCTCTTTAAGTTTAATAGAGATTAAAAAAATAGATACACTCACCCTATATTAACTTGATTTTCAAATATTCCAAACACTTGTCACGGGTACATTTGGAACATATTTTAATTAAATTGGAATTTAAACTGCGCGTTTTCACTCTTCCACTTCTTCATATAAAAAATTTCAGTATGTCTATCAATACTTAAAGTCGTTGACTGGCATCAGAAGCCCCAATAGAAACATAAAAGAAGAATCTTTTCTGCGCTCGTTCATATATTATTGGTTAAATTGGTCGGTCATGCGTCGTTGCATTTAACAGAAAATTTGAAGGAACGAAGTAAATTTGAATCATGACCGGATTTTGCTCGATTGATACAATTAAATTAAGATTTTTGTTTATTCTGAAAATTTAATAAACAATTTCACAAGCTATTCAAACATTTATTATTGTTTTAAGTTTATGTTAAGAGTTTCAAAAGCTCCTTTCTTATAATAGAACGAAGAACATTCATATCTGTTTATGTGATACAGTCAAACGTAAATGGAACGATTGTAGTTAAAAAATTCAGTATTGAACGTGTAAGTAACGAGGGCAAAAAAAGAGCAAACGACAAACTCATTGCTTGTTGTGAGCACGTACTCGAGCACGATTCTAATACCAGCAAATCTGAAGAGCCAATTCAGTGTAGCTATATTTTATATCATGGTGGTCTCTTCAGTTTTAATCTTACAGTAGTTTCTTTTTTGAATTAGAATTAGAGTTAATTTTAGTATGCTGATAAATCAGAATTTAACCTAACTATAAGTTCAGTTTCGGTGTAATTACATCCACAATCTTATGTATAGTTTTCTAAAAAATTCAATATACGCTGTTGCTATTTTTTAAAAACGCAATCTTCCGTTAACAAACAGAAGAAGGGTATAGGGAAAGAAAGAGCTAAGTCACATAATGTTTATTTTGAGTAATTATGATTTAAAAGCCTAAAACGTAATAACGTTTCAAACATTTCACTTTTGCTTTATATCAAACACAAGCATTTCTTGTATAAGACAGAATTGATCCAGTAGCGCGTGAGTGTGAGTGCGTGCGTGTGACTGTGTGTGTGTGTGTGTGTGTGTGTGTGTGTGTGTGTGTGTGTGTGTGTGATCTGTGTGTGTGTGCGTGCGTGTGCGCGCGCGTGTATGTGTGCGTGTGAGCGTGTGTGCGTGTGCGTGTGTGCGTGTGTGCGTGTGTGTGTGTGTGTGTGTGTGTGTGTGTGTGTGCGTATGTGCGTATGTGCGTGTATGCGTATGTGCGTGTGTGCGTATGTGCATGTGTACGTGTGCATGTGCGCGCGTGTGTGTGTGTGTGTGTGTGTGTGTGTGTGTGTGAGTGCGTGTGCATGTGTATGTGTGTAGATGTACGTTAGTATCCACGATAACTCCAGAACGAAAATTTTGTATTTAAGCTTGTTTCCATTTGGCTTAGAGTTGATTAGATTTTGGAAGAAATCCAGCCGCGGATAGGGAGGGTTTATTAGGGGCAGTTTTTGGTTTTTATCAAATATGTCTAAGACGGCTGCATATAAAAATACCTAGATATTTACCTTAAACATATCGATTAATTATGTTCTATGCAATTTTTTGATATGACGCGTAATTTAACAGCAAATTCCAAAGGTAAAATTGAAGTATCTGAATAACGATTAATTTTATAAGAAAAATTGTAGACGTATTTTTTAAAGAAAATTTAATTTTACATAAATTTTCTTTATAAAATTTATATATATAATATAAAGCGAAGTAAATGTAAAAATGAAATAAATATGGTTGAAAATACTAAAGCTGTATTATCGATATTTCTATAGAAGCGGGGGCTTTGAAATTTTTTTTACGTTATGTCTATGAATCTCTATCTGACATGAAAATTTAAACGACATTGTGATATAGATTATTGTTTTTGTTTTTACAATGTTGCCTGTTTTCGTTATGAACGTATAAAAAGAGGTTGCATAGTTATCCTAAAAAAATAGTTATTTGTTATACAAGACGATAAAATTTTATCGATGAGTGAAAAATGTTAATTTTTTCACGAGTCGATAGTTGTATTTTATCATCGTATATAACATTCTATTTCTTTCTATAGCAAATTTTTAACGAAAAATTAAAGAAATATTAATTGAGTTAGTCACGTTTTTAGATCTCAGTAGTATGGGTTGCTAGGGTTGACACTGAATAAATCAAAATGTTGTTTATCAGTATTTGTGGTTTATTCTATGTGCTTTTGTAAGCTTTTCTGAATACCGTGCTAGTAAAAATGAGCGAAAATGATTAGAAAACCGATTACGAACAAGAAAAACTTCTCTCAGATGTGGAAGAACAGGTGATGGAGGCAGTGGGTATATTATTGCCCCAAAAATCGAGGTTAATATACCAAAAAGAATATACGTGCTTTCAAAGCTGGAAAAGCGTAAAGAATATAAATGGTATGAGTGAAAAGGTACTTCTGACATACTTTTCGTAAAAGTGAAAGAAAGTGAATCCATCAACATTGTGGTCATATTACTTTATCATAAAGGTCTACGCTGCTAGTGAATGAAAATTGTGACATTTCAAAATAAATAATATATCAAGTGTGAGTGCTCTGTCAAATAATTACACATAATGTTTTCAGATACAGCAAACTAATTGCATTGCTGAAGAAGCTGAGTGATGGTTATAAGTCTAAAAAGTCCAAAGTCTTTGAATCTGATGATATTATAATATTTTTAAAAGAAGCTTCAGATGACGACTATCTGTTTGTGAAGGTAAAACGTTTAGAAATGGTGACGTCATAATTGGGCTTTTAAATTACAGGTTGTTGCGGTATTGGGTTTGTATAGAGCGTGCCGGTCCAATGAACAAGCTAGAAAGTTCTAATATTGATGATCGAAAATCTGTCATAATCGTCTCAGTTATTGACACAAGAACTAAGCAAGATCGCTCATTTTGCATCACTGATACGGAATGTGGTGTAAGTGTTTTGAATATTGCGAGAAAATACGTTTCTTTACGTCCTAAAAACGTGTCTCCAAAAGTTCTTCATCAACTATCGACAGAAAAAATGTACAGTTCAACCTATGGGGATAAATACCTAGACAGGAAGAGTTATATAATATAAAAACAGAAGACTTTCAGGAACGTGATGGATTAATCATTGTAAAAATACCCCAAACGAAGACAAATATTCAGCGATCACTTGTGTTATTAACATTGCACATAATAAAGTTAACTATTTGGACATATACTACAAATATAAAAATCTCCGTCAAAAAGATGCAAAATCATTTCATTTCTTTTTAAATTATCGAAATGGTAAATGCACTGATCAGGTTATTGAAAAGGGTACATTAGTTGTAGCGACCAGGAAACTCATCCACAAGAGTCGCAGGAGGTTCCAGTAGATGGTACTGAAATTTTGCCATCGGCATCTGTTTTCCAAAATAAGCTTCCGGTGACAATTGAAAATGGTAATAATTGTACTTTCAATATTTATGTTAATAGGTAAATTATAAAAATTGTTATTTAAAATTGAATAGATTTACTTACCGTTCTAGAACGCTAAAATACTTAACGTCGTACTTATTCTTAGCAACTAGTAAACATAACTTACTGTCGTGGAAACAGACGAGGTAAATAAACAATAGGGCATTGTCGCACAAAAAAAAAATTGTTTCGTTTCTTTTAATTTAAGTTAGCATCTAGATGTCTATTAACCTCTGTCATGAAGTTTTAAACGTCTGTTTGAGATAGATTATTGCTTTTGCGTTTACAATGTTGCCTAGTTTCCTAATGAACTTCTTATAAAAGAAGTTGCATAATTATCCTTAAAAAATGTTATTAAAATTGTTTCATTTCTTTTAATTTCCATGTTGTAGGCAGGAAGGTCGTGTGGTGTTCCACACCAGATATTTTACGTTGTAATTGTTTTGAAATAATAAATTTGTAATAGGTGCATATGTTTTCCAAATAATTTAAACAGATAGTTTTTTTATGGGTTTTACAATTAAAAAGAGTAGTTTGAAAAATTTAATTTCATACAGTCAAATAAAACTAAATACAAAATATTGTGAACGAAAGGCAGATCTACTCATGAATAAACTTATTATTGAAACTATTTTGTATGTAATACTTAACTACATTAACAAACGTTGCTATTTCATTAATTGTTCAAAACGACGTCCTTCGCCTTCAATTCATTTTTGCATACGTTTTTTCATTTGGTCGGCAATATTCCTCAGCAAAAATATATTAAGAGACAACTCTCTGCAAGTAATTTCCACTGTATCTCTGAATTCCCCCACCGTATGACTTGTGCCGAATATATTTTTTGCTTTAATATTCCCCACGAGGCTTTTCGTCAGACCAAAAGTGCTCGTTGTGCACATTACAAATACCACTTCGTGTATATGTTACTTCGTCGGTAAATAATACATTAAAACAAAAATCCCTATCCCTTCGTATTTGTCTAAGAAACAATTTACATAACTCTACTCTAGGTTCATAATCATTATCTAAAAGATCTTGCACGTTTTGCAAATAATAAAGGTACAGCTGCATATCTTTTAAAACTCTCCATGTTGACATTCTGGAAATCCCAGTTTGCAATACGCATTTGCGAACACTGATAGAAGTTGCGGCTTCTACTGTGTAAAGGACATTTACCTCATTTCTAACAGTCCGAGAACTTCTGATTCTTCCACGGTTATTAGCTGTAGGTTTAAAACCTCCAGTTTCTCTTAAACGTCGATCCACAGTAATGAATGTTCGGCAATTAGGAATATTGCAGCCCCGATATTTTTCGATATAGGTATCGCCTTACTGCACGTTTAGAATTACCGTGACATTCTCCTACTACTATTAAATGCGTGTCAGCATATTCCGCAAAACTATGAAGCACCGTGTTAATTACTAGTAATATGTACTTAATAACTTAATAACTGGAAATATATACTCGTTAAATATTTTCACAAGTAATTATTCATTAGATGGCATTGACAGCTTTAAGACAATGCTTTTGAACAAAATTAAATTGTCTGCCCTTGCTATTAAAAAGTTATAGCCATATTTAACGATTTCAACATATATGAATTAATTTAAGAGAAGATAAAGTGTGGAAAATATGTACATCTACTACAAATTTATTGTTTAAAAAATTTTACAATGTAAAAAAGTGTCTTATTGCAATAGAAAGTTAAAAATCTTGAAAATGGAGTGTTGTAGCGAGTTCAACCCTCACCTTGGCAGTATGGGAGTTTTAATAACGCACGATTCCCAGCATCTATTGTACGTTACTCGAAAATAAACCAGACGAGCGTGTTCACTATTAACTTTATACTCCTTGATATGACTTTTTTTCTAATAGATCGTATCTAAGTGGAACGTCCATTTGCGGAATATTTCATTGGTAACATTTATTGCTGTAAAAGGCGATGGTTTCTTTCTCGATTCTTCGAAACCATGAATCCAACCAGTTGTAAGTACTGCTCTGTACTTCTAGTTTATAAATCACATATTCTTATCACATGACGCCGTATGGAAAACCTTTACAATATCAAACCGTTTCTCTTGGTGAACAATATTATGTAAAAACATAAAGTTCTTGTTTTGCCCCGCGAATGGGTCGCAGAAAATTTCGAGGCGTTTGACTTTAAAACTTTTAAAGGATGATAAACAAAATAATGCAACATAGAACAAACATCATATGTAGCATTCTTAACAACTCCGGATATATAAATAATACACTTTCTGCATTTTTTTTATTGTGGACCTGAACTGGCTAAGTTTGTCCTACCACGCTAAAACACTCAGAAACACTTAGGAGGGTGGATAGCGGGATATTTAATAGCCAAGAGATGCTTGTGAACGGCTACCTTAAGTTATTTCATTTAACTAAGAGGAAAGCAGGAACTAGGGAGTTCGTTCCAGAGTTTAGAACCCACGTAGAAGAATGTGGATTGCGTCCGTTTGGTATGACAGGTGGAAATTTGTACTGCATACTGATGATATAAATGAGCGAACCAAGTATTCCTAGCGAAGCAGGCTCGAGATGGTATCAAAGCAAGTAATTCAGCAGCTCTCCCTCTCCCTCTCCCTCTCCCTCTCCCTCTCCCTCTCCCTCTCCTCTGAGTATGTGAATGTGAGTGTGAGTGTAGGTGTGAGTGTGTGAGTGTGTGAGGTGTGTAGTGTGAGTGTGAGTGTGAGTGTGGATGTGTGCTGTGTGTGTGAGGTGTGTGTGTGTGTGTGTGTGTTTATGTGTGAGTGTGAGTGTGTGAGTGCTGTGTGTGTGTGTGTGTGCTTAATGGAAGTATTGTATTATCGCCCTGCTTATCTAACGTATAGCATTTACTAAAAATAAGGTTTTTGTGCTCTCCATTTTAGGTTTAAATGCCCTGCCCTATCCCTCCAGGTGAACAATGATGGGTAAGAAGCGGAAGAGTGCAGGTGGTTTAGTGAAAACGCTAATCAATAAACTTCCGGTGGAATTACATTTACCCGTTTACTAGGTTTGTGGTCCTGGTACAAAATTAGAGAAACGACCCGCACGCGGTGACCCCGGTATTAATCAATTAGATGCTCTTTGCAAGCTGCGTGATATCAGTTATAGAGACTACCGAAATTTAGAAAGTAGACATAGATCAGGTAAAATTTTAGGAGAAAAAGAAACGCTTTAAATAGGCAGACGCAGCATTAGGTGAACGAGCTGCAGCTTTAGCAGTCGGTACCACCATGAAAATTTGGAATGGGGTGTAAACGTCGGTCCAAGAAGAAGAATGGTGGAAATTTATTGCATGTACAAAATCAATAGCTAAAAAAATTAAAATTAACGGACAGACACAATAAAGTCAGCACTGTCAACGGCAAAACGTGTAATAAAAAGGGTGTGAGGCAAGAAAAACATTAAAGTTCCTAGAGTAATTCCCCTACCTAAACAAGGGGGTATTTTACCATTTCTTATTCTGTTATTCATAGGATTATCAGCAATCGGTTCTTTAGCTGGCGGCGCATCGGGAATTGGTAAAGCAGTCAATAATGCGAAAAATACCAAAAAATTACACGAGACATCGCGCCATAATCACATGATAGAATCGATCGCTATAGGCTCCGGTGGCGCACTTTATCTAAAACCATACAAATCTAGCGGTGGTGCATTATACTTAAAACCGTTTCCAAAAAACTGAATAGATTACCCGAAAGACCGTTAACAGATATTAATTTAAAGAAATACACAAAAAATGTCCTCTACTTTAGGGGTATTTTTGTAAGAGATAGCATGCCTAAATTGCCATGGTAAAATGAATCTACAATCATCAACTTAGATAGTCATAGCGGACCGGGGACTGGGTTTGCTACAAAATGCCTGGTAAAAAGGTATGGTACTACGATAGTTTCGGTAATCTTCGACCACCACTCCAAGTGATTAACTACTTTCGGGGATGTAAAACTTGTTATAATTACAATCAAGATCAGGACTTTTTATCATTATTGGCGGGCACCTATGTCTACAATTTGTATATAAATAATCGATACAACGTCAAATTTTCTCAGTTATGTCAATAACATTCAGTTTAGAAGGTGTTTGTAACATAGCTAGCTACAACTTCTATCCACAGATAGAGCTAGATTTGGAGAAGGTTGGAGAAATTTTACGGCTGCAACAGCATTTGATACGGGCAACGATAAATTTTAGTTTAGAACAAATTCATCTTATTTGCGAGTGATTAATATTCCACACGATATATGAGTTAGATGAAATTAGTGATTTCCTGAAATCAAAGATACCCACAGAAATATTTTTCGTTGGGGCAAACAACAATACACTTAAGTGTGAGATAAACGGCTCATTTGAGACCGATTTTACTAAAGAGAATAGCATTGGTCGCATGTTCGGGTTTGAAAATATTAGAAGCAAATATTTTACATACTTCTGCGTTAGACATTCAAACAATTAAACACACTAATCTTCACGTGGAGTGCAATATTATAAAAGGATCTTATCGAAACGGGAAACCTGCAAAAAACTCCAAGCAATACTCAATATGTAGAAGTAAACACGGACATAATTAGTAATATAACAATTAAATTGACAAATCAAATGGGAGAATTATTACAAGTAGAATTCGATGAGCGAAATGGTGAAAAATCCTTTACAGTATGCATACCATTAAACCTCATATTTGGAATAATGGCGGATTATCGCCAAGTAATCGTGAATATGCGTCAAGAGCAGATTTTAATTCGATCTAGAAGTGATAGAAACTGGTACTATGGTGACGTTAATGCGGAAATAACCCTAAATAAAATTCAATGGAAATTACCACACTTAACACTTAGTGATGCCGCGAAACTGCACTTGTTTGAAGTAATCAATAAGAATTCTATTATTACTGTTCCATTTCGTCAATGGGACTTGTATGAATTACCTGCTTTAAAACAAGCAACCTCTAATATATGGCCAATAAAAACGTCAACGCAACTGGAAAAACCGCGCTGGATAATTGTTGAATTCCAACAAGGTAAAAGGTACACAAAGTCTGCAAGAGCCGGAAATTTTGATCACATTAACATCAGAAACCTTAAAGAACATCTGAATTCCGAGTATTATCCCTGTGAAGCAATGCATTTGAACTTGAGTGCTGACCACATACCTGCCTATCACAATTTTTTGAAATTTCGATGTGATTACTATGGTGAAGATGATAAAGATGCATTATTCAACTATTCAGAATTCAAATCATGTCCAGTATTTGTAATGGACTGGTCTAAACAAAATGAATCCTTACAAAACTCAACAGTAGACATCAAATTGGAAATGGAATCTCTAACACCTTTCGATAATGGAATCTTTATTGTCCACGATGCTATTGTGCAGTACAGCCCAGCCCACTCACCGGAGAAGTGAAAAAATTATAATCTGTATGTCTAGTTTATAAATAAAAATGTTGTAATTATTCGTTTAGTTTCATTTCATCCACCAAAGATGAAAGTAGTTGCGCAGAAACAAAAACTTCCAATTCAAAATCATGACTTTGATGAAAAGTCTGATACTTCAAAACATGGTGATTTACTTCGTAATAGTATACGTGGCATTATATGCGGCCCCTACAATTGCGGCAAAACAAACGGTGATTAGCAGAATTTCTGACACAATTATTTTACAACTGTCACATTACCATTCAGGTTACTAAGGAAACAATACATACGCTTGTGGCTCGGCTTGTGGTCATCTTTTAAGCAATTTTGAGATAAAATAAAATGTGTTTTGCCTACATTTTGCCATCAAGTGTATTGTTGATCGCACAAAAATAGCATTAGCATTTCGAACAGTAAGGAGTGTAGCCGTGTAGAAAAATGTGGATTGCGCCCGTTTGGTACAACAAGTGGAGAATTGTACTGCATACTGATGATGTGAATGAGCGAACCGAGTGTTTCTCGCAAAGATAGCCGGAGATGGTATCAAAGAATGTAATTCACCAGCACAATAGCCATTGTAATAACGATAATACATAGAAAGAACTGAAACCATCCTTCTATGCTCAAGGGACTGTATGTGAGAAGTTAAGGACGGGTCATTTATAAGCCTAATCGCTCTCTTTTGAATACGGTCAACGATATCGAGAGCGTATTGGGGAGTACTAACCCAAAGGTGAGAATTATATTCCAGATGAGGCCGAATTTGGGCCTTATACAGCAGAAGGAGTTGTCGAGAGGTAAAGTACTGCTTAGAACTGTACAAAAGCCTATTTTACGAGCAGCTGTTTTGGTAGCTGACAGAAGATGGTCAACCCATGAGAGATTTGAAGATACAGCCATACCCAACAGAGTAATAGAGTCTGAAAACTTAAGTACTGAGCCATTCATACTTACAACAGGAAATGATCGATCTTTTGGCGGACATAAGGCAACACTGAGTTTTGTTAGCATTAAATTTAACTAGATTATTGCTTCCCCATTCGAGAATACGTTGAATGTCTTTGTTGATTGAATTTGCCATTTCAGCTTGAATTTCTTGATTTGAAATAGAAGGTGGATTATCACTATGAGTAGACTGAGATGAACTACAGTGAAGAGTGCTATCGTCAGCAAAGCAATGGATGGGGTTAGTTGTTGAAGAAATAAGGTCGTTTATGTACAGCAGAAAAAGTGTAGGCGCTATAACGGATCCCTGTGGTACGCCCGCGTTAATGCTAACTTCTTTGAAAAAAGCCATCAACTACGACACGTATTCGTCTTTTATCAAGGAAACTAGAAACCCAGTTGATGAGCGTATCATTTAACCCAACGAGGTGAGTTTGGCAAAAACACTTATGCCAAACTTGGTCAAATGCCTTTGAGATATCTAAAGCGACTATAATCTCCTCCAACATTGTCGTCGATCGGTAAACTGTCCTTACTGTTCTCAATACTTAATATACTATAAGGTCGTGCTTATTCTTAGCAACTAGTAAACATAACTTACTGTCGTGGAAACAGACGAGGTAAATAACCAATAGGCATTGTCGCACAAAAAAATTGTTTCGTTTCTCTTAATTTAAGTTAGCATCTAGATGTCTATTAACCTCTGTCATGAAGTTTTAAACGTCTGTTTGACATAGATTATTGCTTTTGCGTTTACAATGTTGCCTAGTTTCGTAATGAACTTCTTATAAAAGAAGCTGCATAATTATCCTTAAAAAGTTATTAAAATTGTTTCATTTCTTTTAATTTCCATGTTGTAGGTAGGAAGGTCGTGGTGTTCCACCAGATATGTTAAGTTGTAATTGTTTTGAAATAATAAATTTGTAGTAGGTCATATGTTTTCCAAATAATTTAAACAGATAGGTTTTTATGGGTTCATGGTTTTACAATTAAAAGAGTAATTTGAAATTTAATTTCATACAGTCAAATAAAACTAAATACAAAAAGTTGTGAACGAAAGGCAGATCAACTCATGAATAAACTTATTATTGAAACTATTTTGTATGTAATACTTAACTACATTAACAAACGTTGCTATTTCATTCATTGTTCAAAACGACGTCCTTCGCCTTCAATTCATTTTTGCGTACGTTTTTTCATTTGGTCGGCAATCTTCCTCAGCAAAAGAGACAACTCTCTGCAAGCAGTTTCCACTTTACCTCTGAATTCCCCACCGTATGACTTGTGTCGAATATACCTTTTGCTTTAATATTCCCACACGGCATAAACCATTGATTACATTCAGGAGACCGTGCTGACCACTTGACTGGTGCATCTACCCACGACCTATGCATTTTCCCGCAAAGTTTTCATTTAGCTATTTCCTAGGTTGCAGTGTAAATGTATCGAGGCCCCATCGTGCATAAACCACGTTGACGGTCTACACTGATAAGGTACATCATCAAGAAGATCTATTAAATTATTCCTAAGAAAATTTACATATCTAGGTCCCCAATTATTCCAGCCCAAACATTAATTTTAAACATGTGCTGATGATGTAACTTGCACGGCTTGCGGGTTTTCGTCAGACCAAAAGTGCTCGTTGTGCACATTACAAATACCACTTCGTGTATATGTTACTTCGTCGGTAAAATACATTAAAGCAAAATCCTATCCCTTCGTATTTGTCTAAGAAACCATTCACATAACTTTACTCTAGGTTCATAATCATTATCTAAAAGAACTTGCACCTTTTGCAAATGATAAAGGTACAGTTACATTTCTTTTAAAACTCCATGTTGACATTCTGGAAATTCCAGTTTGCAATACGCATTTGCAAACACTGCTAGAAGTGGCGGTTTCTACTGTGTAAAGGACATTTACCTCATTTCTAACAGTCCGAGATTCTTCCACGATTATTAGCTGTAGGTTTAAAACCTCAGTTTCTCTTAAACGTTGATCCACAGTAATGAATGTTCGGCAATTAGGAATATTGAGGCCACGATAATTTTCGATATAGGTATTCGCCTTACTGCACGTTTAGAATTAGCGTGACATTCTCCTACTACTATTAAATGCATGTCAGCATATTCCGCAAAACTGAAGCACCGTGTTAATTACTAGTAATATGTACTTAATAACTGAAATATACACTACTGTTAAATATTTTCACAGTTAGATGGTGTGTGTGTGGTGTGTGGTGTGTGTGTGTGTGTGTGTGTGTGTGTGTGTGTGTGTGTGTGTGTGTGTGTGTGTGTGTGTGTGTGTGTGTGTGTGTGTGTGTGTGTGTGTGTGTGTGTGTGTGTGTGTGTGTGTGTGTGTGTGTGTGTGTGTGTGTGTGTGGGTGTGTGGAGTGAGTGTGTGTGTGTGTGTGTGTGTGATGGATGTGTGAGTTAGAGGTGTGTGGGTGTGTGGGTGTGAGTAATGTGTGTGTAGTGTGTAGTGTGTGATGTAGTGTAGTGTGAGGGTGTGAGTGTGAATGTGAGTGTGTAGTATGTGTGTGTGAGTGATGTAGTGTGTGAGTGTGGTGTGTGTGTAGAGTGTAGTGAATGTGTGTGTGTGAGTGTGTGAGGTAGTGTGAGTGTGAGTGTAGGTAGTGTGTGTGGGTGTGTGATGTGTGATGTGTGTGAGTGTTGTGAGTGGTGTGTGTGGGTGAGTGTGAGTGTGTGTGTGATGTGTGTGTGGTGTGTGTGTGGTGAGTGTAGGTGAGTGTGAGGTGAGTGTGTGAGTGTGATGTGTGTGATGTGTGTGTGTGTGTGTGTGGAGTGTGATGTGTGTGTGTGTGGTGTGATGTGTGGAGTGTGGAGTGTGTGTGAGTGTGTGTGTGTGAGGTGAGTGTGAGTGTGTGAGTGTGAGTGTAGTGTGTGTGTGAGTGTGTGAGTGTGGTGAGTGTGTGGTGTGTGGTGTGTGTGTGTGTGTGTGTGTGTGTGTGTGGTGTGAGTGTGTGAGTGTGTGGTGTGTGAGTGTGTGTGTGAGTTGTGAGTGTGTGATGTGTGAGTGTGTAGTAGTGTGTGTGTGTAGTTGTGTGTGGTGTGTGATGTGTGTGATGTGTGAGTGATGTGTGTGATGTGGTGAGTGTGAGTGTGAAGTGTAGTGGAGTGTGGAGTGTGTGTGTGTGTGTGTGTGTGTGTGTGTGTGTGTGTGGTGTGGTGTGTGTGTGTGAGTGTGGTGTGAGTGTGATGTGTGTGAGTGTGGTGTGTGATGTGTGTGTGGTGTGTGAGTGTGTGTGTGTGGTAGTGTGATAGTAGTGTTTAGCCTGTGTATTAAGTTAGCATTTACTAAAATAAGGTTTTGTGTTCCATTTTAGGTTTAAATGCTACCCTATCCCTCAAGGTGAACAATGATGAGTAAGAAGCGAAGAGTGCAGGTGGTTTAGTGAAAACGCTAATCAATAAACTTCGGTGGAATTACATTTACCCGGTTACCAGGATTGTGGTCCTGGTACAAAATTAGAGAAACGACACGCGGTGACCCCGGTATTAATCGATTAGGTGCTCTTTGCAAGCTGCATGATATCAGTTATAGAGACTACCGAAATTTAGAAAGTAGACATAGAGCAGGTAAAATTTCAGGAGAAAAGAACGTTGATATCACCTGTGAAAAGCAAAATAATATAAGGGCATATTTTGTATGGGTAGGTATAACGATATTGACTGTTTCTATTTGGGTCAAACTTACAGTAAAATTCAAAGCAATTAATTCGTGAATCTAATTATATTATTTGAGCAAGATGAATTAAACCTAAAACATGTGTATGAGGATCATATAAGCTCCACCATAAGCATGACATTGTTTCGGGATATGTGTTCAAAGAGCTGGATAGATTCGTTTGGTTTCATAGCTATAAATAAGGATGCTGAAGTCAATAATGGTCGCTATAAGAAAAGGTTTGATGAATATATAGTACCTTAACTGCTCAGTTTAGGTATAAACAGCTACTATTACTCCCACTATCCCGCTAGCTCCAGACTCATTTCACCTCCCCTAGTTAACCTCCCGGTTTTTTTCAAATAAATCCTCCAGGTCCTCGTACACCATCTGTCCTAGATGTATCTGTCGTAGGAAAGATCAATACCGAGGAAGAAGTAGAACCTCTTAGTATCGCAGATGATTCCTGTATTGAACCCATCTCAGAAGAATTTTTCAAGCAGTACCACGAATTACCTCTTATATACGTCGAACGTGTTAGGAAGGATCTTGAAGATGCTATTGATCGCACTTATGGAGTCACACTACGATACCAAAACAGACAAATGGACAATTGGTAATACGTCACAATTAAATGAAACGATATGGTTACTAAAAGTGTCACGCATAAAGAGACTCGGTTTATATGATCTGCTTGTTATGAATGAACTCGATTTAAATCTAGTAAGTTCAAAGAAAGAATTATAAAATTATTTTAGAAGCTGCGAATGTTGCAAGGCGAGATTATGATGTAAGTGGACAGATTCAAGGAAGTCGCAGAAAAATCGTACAAATAATCACACCCTTGTGTCAGCATCATCACCCACAACTCAGGAGGTGGAGTTATGTTTTTAAGAAATTAACAAACTAGAAGTATTGTGGGCAGAAAATTGGCGAATCACAGGTGTCGTAAATGATATTATATCAATTGTAGAAGAACTATATGAAGATGGGTACATTGAAAGACCAAACAACCGTTTTCTAAATATAAATGGGGATGCATTCATGTCGGCATATCATAACTAAAATGCCCTTGACAAATTTGGACGGTCACATACCCAGTATCAATTCAAGAAATTAACCTCAGTTTCAACTTATTGATGATAATCAATTCGATATCGAGAATAAGAGACAATGGCAATGTTGCCAACCCCATAGATCCTCAAGACGTCATCACCAAGCAATACTATTTATCGACAAGGTTGAATTTGGATGAAACCTTGACCTTGAAATTTCCCGCCGAATGAACAAATGACTCATCCAACTTGATGCCATTGAAAATTTCCTGTAACACGTGACCTTGACTCAACCAAATTTCAAGATTTCCTTAATGGCCTTGGACATTTCCTGTCGCGTGGCCTTTAAGACTTTGATACAGGGAACGTGACCTTAAACCCGTTTAATTCGACGTAGAGAACGTGAGTCTCGATACCTTGAAGAATATACGCAGGCAGCGTGCACAACGGGCCCTTTGAATACCTTGACGTAGGTAATGTGACCGTATACGCAGGTAATGTGTACGATGACCTTGAAGAATAGATAGGGAATGTGAGCGACCTTGACCTTGAAAACCATGTACTTAGACGTAGACAATATGATAACCTAGATGAAAATACTTCGATGTATGCAATGTGTACGATGACCTTGACCATGAAAACCATTGACCTTGATGTGGGCAATCTGTTCGGAAAGGTGTATTATTTTTATTATCAAAACTGGATTAGGATCTGTATAGCATATCTACCTATTCACAACATCAAAATTTGCACGAACAGTGACAAAATATTGTTTTACCTTAGTGAGAGCTTAATTCAGTTATTTAAGCTTAACTACAAAATTTATCGTTCAATTCACATTCAAGAGTTTAACGCACCACCACCACCACGCACCACCACCACACACCACACACGCACACACACACACACACACACACACACACACACACACACACACAACCAACCAACCACACACACACACACACACACACACACACACAATTAGAAACACTTATACATTGAACAACAACGGTGACACACACACTTGTCCACTCCTTGCTCAAATACAGTATTCACCACACCTCCTCTTACCCAACACATCCCACTACCTTGTATACTGCCCATCACTCTCATGCTCCAAACTACAGACGCACAGTACAGCTTCCTTTACACTTAAAACACTTTTTGATCACCTGCTGGAAACAACCATCATAACACACCATCTCCATGGCATAACCACCCTGCACATTCCATACATTTCCGTGATTTCATCTACGCCTGCTCCTTACCGTTTTCATACATTCCTACCTTTTACCTCAATTATCCCAATATTCTTCAGTTTCATTAACCATTCCTTCTACATTCTCCTTATTTAACTCTTCAGTCTTACTTTACTATAACAGCTTCGAAATATTCTTGCCAGCATTTCCTCACTTCACAATCGTCCCATACTATTTCGTTGCTAGTATTATCACTCCTGCAGCGTTCTGTTTTGGGCCACCTTTTGTATTTTTGATCCAGAAGAGTTTTTTGTTTCCCTTAAAAACATTCTGCATTTTCTGTCCTTCCAAAGCCATCACTTCCTCTCTACTTATTCTCACTGCCTCCTTCGCTTCTTTGTCTCTTAATCTGTACTCATCATACAATCACAAACTATTTTAAAATACATTTAATATAAACATACCAGATGTAACAAGCTATAAGAGTAAAATTAATAAAACACGCTGTTCAAATTCTCATCACTGATCGCAAATGCGAAAATATTTCATGTTTAAAAATGTTTTTCATCTCATTACAAAAACAATGTTTAACAACGTCTTAATGTTATAAAAAAAACTTATTTATATAAAACAATACATTTGGGATGTAGGTGCATTTGTATAATTAATGACTCCCACAACTAGACGTTGGAATAGGTACAATCCAAAAAACAAGAGAGTACGGTGGCATTTCATTATATGTAGTAGAATTAATGAGTAGTGGTTCTATATTGGGTAAACTGCCATTCGGTAAAAGAGACAACGTTCTTCCATTTAACTGTATGCTCCTACAATAATATATTTAACTAAAAACTTTTAATGGTTATCTCATACTTTGATCGTAAATTTTCAGCTGTTGTTAAACTGTATTCCCAAAGAACTCCACGGTACCTTTGTATTCTTACATATCCTGACACATAATTTAAGTTGACTCCAAAAACTAAAAAAAAAAATGCTATAAGTATTGTTCAGTTAAAATTATTGTATTAACTTACTGACAATAAATGGAGAATAAGTACCAAAAATTTCCTTCTTCGTACAATGACAATAAAGTCTTACTTTGTCGGAAGTGGCAATATAGCAAGGAACAACTTGAGGACCCACCAGTTTTTTATAAATGACGCTTACCCACCAATCCTAAAAAATATTTAAAGAGAATTGTAAGATTAAATACAAATTTACTGCACTGGTAACGGTGTAAAATCTTGATCCAATAAGGGATAATTACTACCAAATAAAGTTTGTCGCACAACGACATCTAACCCATTTCGTGCTGCTATACCTAATTTATCGAGCCAAATAAAGGTAGCAAGATATGAATTGGATAAACCAGGCGCACCTCCGCCGTATGCCGACGACGTCTCCCCTGTACAGAATATAAGTTTTATAATTTACGTAATTTTATATACAAAAACGTAAAAAAAGAAGATAATACAAAGTACTACCTAACCATATTGGTTTGTTTGTTGCATTAGCTTCGTTAACTATATGTTTTATAAACATGATTTGAGTTTCCAATAGATTAAATACGTTCGGATCTAAGAAATCAAAGATGCACGCGTTTTTTCCATTAAAGTAATATCTAAAATATCTGAATTATGGTAATATTTACGTTTACTATTATTCTTACTGGTGCCACGTTATTGCGTCAATAGTGTCCTTTGCAGTCAATAGAAAATTGTACAAATACAACATACTTGCTTTATGTTTCAGAATAGGTCTTGTAGTATCAGGACCGACAATTTTTGATCCCCTATATATAGAAAAACCATTTAAAATATGTCTTAATTTTGCAAAGTCCTTGGCTAGCTGAGTCGCATTAACTTCATAGTTAAAAACGTGTCGAAATGCATTTGGTTCTAAAAATTAGGTAGTAATAAATTGGAAGCATTATTTAATGTTCTACCATTTCCTAATTGCCACATAATATTAAAGTTTTGTTTGGCCGAATACCTTATTAATTCTTCAGCATTTTTCGAATTCCAAGAACCGTTGGGAAAACGAATTAAACAATTAAGGTCGAAAAGTATTGTTAAACCAGATTTTTGTGCTAAATGGTTCAACTGTTTCCACTCGGTAGCTGCAAAATATTCAATAAATAATTCATTTTTCAATAAATTTATTGAAATATTGAAAATAATTTACACTACCTTTTGCTATTTAAGATCATGATGGAATAAAACTACAATCCAAATAATTTTACCTGACATTGTAAAATTTGGTCGATCAAACGGGTCACATAGTCGTTCATTATGGGAACATTCACCTCCATCTGCTTCGGTAAAGAAACGACTTTTAGAAATAAATTGTTCATCTGGATTAAACCATAAACGATCCGCCATATTTCCTCCAATTCTTAAATAACCAGGCGCCAACGGTTTCATCAACTGCACCAATCTGGGATCGCTAAAATGGTACTATAAAAAATGCCTTTCACATAAAGCGAATACAATTCTTACGTCATATTAAAATGTGGAAATCCATTTGCTATAAGCATCGAATCTAGAGCGGTGCTTAAAAACTTCTCATTAGTTATGTGAATAAGATTTTTTTCTTTAGGTAATAGGACTACATGAATCATTTTAGGCGACTTACTGAGCAAAGAAGCTAATGATAATAAAATCAAACAAATGATACAAATTAATATTGTACACATAGAGAGAAGATTCTGTAAAATAGAACCTGAAATAATTCTAAATGTATAAACTTGACATGAGTAATTAATTGAACTGACAAACTGATTTAAAACACGGAACCATTAGTTGAAGTCCTTTAATCAAAACCATTGTATTTTTAATCCTATGTATAGGAACTAGATCCCTAAAATAATCTGTAATCAAAAATTTTCAAAATAAATTTATGACACTTCAATTTTTTTAATATATAACCTAATGACTTATTTTGAAAACACAGTATATCTACCCCTATACTGTGTGGAAACTAATGAAATGAAATTTATATTAAGTAGATGACGCTTTGATGTAAGCATGTATAGAGTTCCTATATAGACAGAGTATTGCAATTGGTTTGGCAGTTAATTTAGAGTTAAAATGGCGGCTAGTGACCTCATGACCTCTTAGTTATCAGCTGTCAGTGCGAATGAATTGAAGATTTATTTCAAGAGTTATCCAAAAAAAATTCCGGGTTGTGTTCCTGAATGCAGGAATCGTAGTGAAGGCGGCTATCGATTGTTTAATGTACACATAGCCAAAAATGATGACCAAAGAAGAAAAGTGTGGTTAAATTTCATTAACAGAAGGGAATTGCCGGCAAGGGCTTCAATTTGTGCGATAGGTAATATTGTTTCGGTATTAAAAATCATAATATGGATACTATTTCGTTACAATTTGTATTTCTTATTACACTGTCTTTTCAGGTACATTTTAATGACGATCAGTTATAAGTTATAAGGAGAATGTTTTAATTTATCCCAAGTTAGAAGTCTTCCATTATTTCCTGAGTGCCGAAGAATATTTTAGAAAATTCAAGTTAGACTTATTAAGTAGATTCATTAAGAAGACATTTTAAAATAATTTCTTTTGCACTGTGCTTTTAATGTAAGTATTTGTCATGCTAATTCTCGAGAAAAACATGTAAATTTATTTTTTAGAACCAGGTTTTTTTGCATTAAAAATATATAACAACGAATAGGTCAAAAAATTAAATCTACCGAGTTTGTTAGAAGTAGCAAAATTGTTGCTATGCGTGCACTTAAAAAATGTTAAATAACTAGCTTGTATTTTTGAAATAAAAAATAACGACTTGACTTTGTGTTTTAATAATTATTTGTACAGGGTGGCCAACTAAGAATACGAGGTACTGTATCTGGGAAACTATACATCGTAGAGGCTTGCGGAAAAAAAAGTTATTACTAAAACGGCCAATACAAAAAACCTGGAAAATATTTTCATGTTTCTGAAATGGCCGCTAGGGGGCGTAAGTGCAGTCTTGAATCTAAAAAAGTGATGTTTTTGTAAATTCTGCTATATTAACCTAATAAAAAAATAACTGATCTTTGAAGTCGAGGATAATCTGAACTTTTTTTGTTTGGCACTTTTTGACGTATCTATAAAAATAAAGTGGTGGGTGGTATTCAAAGGTGGACAAAACTGCAGCTTCAATTTCGGCTCTGAATAGGTTACCTAGAAATTGCGATTTTAAATGTTTGTAAATTTATTCACCAGAATAAAATCACCCTTTTTGAAATTACCACGGGCAAGTAAGCAATGCTAAAAGTTATACGAAAGGCCTATTTTTTGTTTGTTTAAATGCATATTCACTATGGATGTATACGAAAAATACAATTAATAGAAGCAGGCAATGGAAACAGATACCTAAACAAAACATACATAATCCTCAAATTGTCAATAGTTGTTTTACGAATAATGAAGCTGCTGATATGCTTGCGGTTTATTTTGAACGTCTTCAGAATGCCGCAGTAGCTAAAAGAGTTTACGCGGCTCGATATCCAAATCGGCGTCTTTGCGATGTAAGAGTTTTTCCCCGATTAGTGGCGAGCTTACGAGCCAATGGTAGTTTTCGGCCTACGTTTCAACGTCAAAGAATTGGAAGAACACAAGAAAATATTAATCGTGTACTGGGTTATATTGAAGGAAATCCTCATGTTAGCAAAACAGCATTATCCACAGAGTTGGGCATATCACGGACAACGGTTCAAAATATTTTGAAGGACCATAGGTAAGTTCTAATGGCGATCAAAATATATAGGTATTCCTTTAAACTTTTTTTAATTACTTTAAGGATGCACCCATACCATGTCGTTTTGCATCAGGCTTTGAAAGAGGAAGATTTTGATCGAAGGTTAGACTATTGCCATTGGATGTTAGACATGATACGCGAAAATAGAGAATTTTTATTTCAAATTCTTTGGACCGATGAAGCCACCTTCAGTAGTGACGGGAGAGTCAATCTGCACAATATGCATTATTGGTCTGCAGAAAATCCCCATTGGTTGCGTGAAGTTCAGCGCCAAGAACGTTGGAGTTTAAATTTATGGTGTGGCATACTGGGAGGCAGAATTATTGGGCCATATTTTTTCGAGCAACTCCTAAATGGCAATGTATTTCTTGAGTTTTTGGCTAATCAATTGCCGTTGTTGTTGGAAGGTGTGCCTCTGGAAACAAGGCAAAAATTGTTTTTGCAGTTGGATGGTTTCCCAACACATTTTGCTATTAATGTGTGAGAGCATATTAATGCAGCATTTCAACAGCGGTGGATTGAAAGAGGAAGTCTGTTTCCATGGCCTCCGCGATCGCCTGACTTAACTTGTCTCGATTTTTATTTATGGGGGCGCTTAAAGAACATCGTGTTTCGGACTCAACCTACTACTAGAGAAGATATGAAAAACCGGATTCGTAACGCAATACGTAAGATACCGAGAGCCGAAATTGAAGCTGCAATTTTGTCTAGTCATGAGAGGCTTCAGCAATGCATAGAGCGTGATGGTCAGCATTTCGGTCCTTTTTAGGGCCGAAAACAATTCCAAAAAAATATAGTTAAAAATAAAAATTTAAGGGATTTCCGTATAGTTTTCTTTGGCCGATATTTTAGGTTAGGAACAAGATATCGAGATGCGGTTTTCGCGAGCTTATTTAGGCATCATTTAGCTACTTGTTTATGAAAAAAAGTCATACCAATGCATTTCATTTTTTTGCGAAAATTAACCGTTTCTGTCGGAATGTCGAACAAAGCCCTCTAGCGACGACATGTGAAACTAACAAAACTTCAAATATTATAACATTTGTAGCCCAAGAATAGCTGATTTCAACGCGCCCAAGATTGTTAAAATCGGCTTAGCGTTTCGACGATACAGGGGTTATTTAAGAAACCTTTATTTTTAGACATACGTCAAAAGTGCCAAACAAAAAAAGTTCAGATTATCCTCGACTTTAAAGGTCAGTTATTTTTTTATTAGGTTAATATAGCAGAATTCACAGAAACATCACTTTTTTAGATTCAAGATTGCAGTTACGCCCCCTAGCGGCCATTTCAGAAACTTTCCAGGTTTTTGTATTGGCCGTTTTAGTAATAACTTTTTTTTGCGCAAGCTTCTACGATGGATAGTTTCCCAGATACAGTACCTCGCATTCTTAGTTGGCCACCCTGTACATACAACTCGTTTTGAAAGTCAGAAAAAAAGAGACTATATTGAACCAGCATGGGTACGGACTTTTCCTGCAATTCAAATTTCCCGCCCTTTTCTGCAGTAAAAATGACGTCAATTGCGCTACTCTGCCTATATAGGAACTCTAAGCATGTATATTGCCCCCATATATCTGACATACTATGTTCAATCGTATTTTGCATTAGAGCAGGCCATGATTTTTTTTCTGTAGTGTATTCACATTTGTCAAAATAACAAGAAGTTAATTTGACATCGTCCTGTCAAAAGTAATCGTGCTATGTTGCCTACTTAAGTAGCAATAATAATAATAATAATAGGATTTATTGTCTAACAGAAAAATATCCAATAACAGTATAATTTAATTAAACTAAATTACATACGCAGTAGCACGACTTATCAGAAACATGTTTAAAAAAGTAACGAAACAATTGAATGATATCAAAATATAAATCTGCCACTTCATACTACAGAATATGTTTATATTTTATTTACAGGTATTGTAATTGAGAAATTAAGAACCTTAGCGCACAGCTAAATATATCTACTCTGTGGGACATAATGTTGTAATTGCGGCACATTGTAAATATCGGTGATTCTTGCAAAACATTTGTTCTAAGAATAGAATAATAAAAAGTAAAAAAATTCTTGACAAATATATAGGCATCAGTGGCAGCGCGTGGTTTGATACTTTAAAGGTGCACAACTTTACACTAAAAGAGAGTGCCGCTAGTAAACCGCCGCCGGAGGCAAAAACTGTTTTGGGAGCCACGCCCAAAGAGACTTATTTTGGACTATAAGATCGTAGAAATTAATGGAATTTATTAAGAAATTAGAAATGAAGTAATTTACTTCGCTGTGTACCTCGGTGTCGCCAAACAGTTGTTTTTATAGATAAATATATCATATTAAAAATTATTATTAACTTTATTAAATACATAAAATACCTCATAGTTTCGAACTCGATAACAGTACCGTCTACACTAAGTTCAAGCCCAATTAATTTTGTCTTGATGTATATAGAACTGATGTAAATTCTAAATATAATGAGATTAAAATCAAATTACTTATATTAATGAAATGTGAGCCTATTTAGAATTTACATCAGTTCTATATACATAAAGACAAAATTTGCATCGATTGTTGAACCTTGGTGAATTTTGGCGCGGTACTCTAAAAGTACAGGTCGTAGGTTCAATCACTCGAGGTGAACTTTTATTTATGTATTTAATAAAATTAATAATAATTTTTAATTACATATTTACCTTTGAACTTATTCGTTCATAACAAAAACTTATAATAATTAAATATATCATAGTTTTTATATTTGACAAACAAGTTTTGTATTGAAAATTTTTTATTCGCTTTAATGTGGAGAAACAACGTTCCGCTTCTGCGGTTGTCATGGGCATCGTAACAATTGCTTGTAGCGCTGAAAATGTTTGAAAAATCTGTTTGCAAATTATTTTCAATTAAAAATTTAAGTAAGTGGACTGCTCCGGAAACTCCTCGAAAATCTGTTCTTCTGGTATTATTTCCTATTCTGTCTTTAATTTGTTTTTATCTAAAAATGGAAAGTCTCGAATTGCTGAATTTAAATGTAGCATAGGAAAATTTGATGAATATGTTTCAAAATTTTCCTCCGAAAATAAGTGTGCCATTTCCAAATGTCGTGGAAACAAGAATTTGTCTCCTCTGTATTCCTTCTTTTCCTAGCTTGACTTTCATCAATATCTGCTAACTCGGATTCTATAATAGTCTGTCTTTCTTTTTGAATATTTTTTTCAAACTCAATAATGCATCGTTTTATGGTATCGGAATCAGTAGCCCCTTTTTTAATCTGGGAATATAAAATATCAACGTAAGGTATTACACGATGAAACACTGTCAACCAAAAAACAAATTTAAAGTCATGAAGTAGCCTTAAAAGTGCACCTGCCTTTCTGATGGTATCAGATTGTCTGGATGTGGATTGTATTTTTTCCATACACACTCTATAAGTGCTTCTCTGTATTCATATACAGTGTTAACGGTTCTAATTTTAAAGTTCCACCTTGTAGCAGATGCTCTAGGAACCCTATTACCAACCAATTCATCCAATATCTCTCTCGCTCTCTCTCTCTCTCTCTCTCTCTCTCTCTCTAGCTCTCTCTCTCTCTCTAGCTCTCTCTCTCTCTCTCTCGCTCTCTCGCTCTCTCGCTCTCTCTCTCTCCTCTCTCTCGCTCTCTCTCCCTCCCTCCCGTTTGCGTCGTCTCGTGTTGGTTTGAATCTACCTTAACTATTATTTTAATGTTTTAATCAAGTCTCATATTTGAGTCTTTTGTTTTGATCAAATTTATTACGAGGTTTATAGCAAAAAAATTGTTTTAAGAGATTCCTTCATATTTCCAAGGAAAGAAATAAGAGGCTAGGCACAAACGTCAAATCTTATGCAATCATCCCCACTCAAGAGGATCTACAATGTGTTTTATTAACAGCAAAAAAGAAGCAATTAAAGATGCAGAAGCCTTGGGCATACATTTATCAAAGAAGAATGCGAAGCTGCTTTAAATAAGGTGTCGATTGTTGTAATAAATTGGCTTCCAGAAGAAGAAGGATTGAATCTGGAAACAGTAATACTACTCAAAATGAACGGTAGTAGACGTAGTCGTTAATGAAGAAGACCAAGAGGACATTGAAAGTGAACAAATTGACTTTAAAAACCTTCAGGAATTGAATTTAAAGATTTTACAGGCAAGAAACTAATCACGGATAGGTCTGTTCTTCAACTTAAATTAAAAATAAAGAGGTCACGGTAAAAAAATCAACCTTATGTTGGCTATATTTCGAGAAGAGATCTCGTTGTCCACAGATCGGCTAAAACGATGTAAGGGAATGAGTAATTCAAGAAAATTAAAGAAAAATAAAGGAAGTTGCCTTAAAGACCTAGATAATGCTACATTAAAACAAACGTTAAAACACTCTCGAAAAACTTCGGAAGAAATCGATCAGTAAACCGAAGTAGAGAAACATCTGATTCTGAATCAGGCCAATATAGTGCCTACAGTGAACTAGAAGATGAAAGTTCAGTGGAGGATGAGGAGTCTACTACAAATATTGACGATGATCTCATTTCAGGCAATAACGATATTGACCTTCAAAAGGAAGGTTATTATGCGGTATGCTACAAAAGTTGGTATATTGGAAGAATAACAGAGATAGTAAATGAAACCACAAGTGAAGTTAAATTTTAAAATTAGAATTGGACAAATATGTTTGGCCCAAAGAGGAAGACAAACAGGTTGTCGACAACAAATTTATTTTTATGGTCCAATTTTATTGGAGGGCAATGGACCTTTTCAGATAAGAAGAGCTGATAGTAAATATAGAAAAGCCTTCAAAAATGTCAAGAAGAATTTAAAAGACTTTCTCTAAAATTACGGTCAGTGTTTGAGATAATATTCACAGATATGTGTATATCTGTGATATTATCAAGCTTTTATATATTTTAGTACTTGTATGTTGTATAAATTAAAAGCTTCATTTTCATGCAAAATATGTAGTTTTTATTCTGCAATCATGCACTATAACGCGAAATCCTGCGAAATCGCGCGAAATCTTGCGAAATCATGCGAAATATTGCGCAATAATGCGAAATATTGGAAATCATGAAATCTTGAAATCACACTATTTGCGAAATACTGTCACATTTTTGGCATAGTGGTTCATCCTCGCGTAACCTATTGTGTGTTATATTGTTGGGATAGAAAAAGTGCGCAGAATTTAAAAACGCAATCAATAATATTCAGAGTGTCCCATTTAAACAAATGCAAAATTAGTGTCCTCTCTATACATGTAGTTAATTTTAAAACATACATGTTATGATTGTGTACTAAATAGACACAGTGAATTGAGTGAATGTAACAAATTGTGTTTAATTCAATTAACATTCTGTTTCTACAATAATTCAAAATGTATAAAACCATAACCACGCTTTTTATTTATAAAATGTTAAGATTTCAAATGGCTAGCAATATCTGGATTAAACATAATATGATGTTAATAAAGCTTGTCAAATTGCTATATAGGTTTCCCCCGTATAATATGCTTACTTATTGCCATCTATGTGTTAAAGTCTCATACATAATAAAATCTAATACAGTATCTCTATGAATCACCAAGTTTGTATGAATTAAATCAGAATTGTAGTTAATACGTATATATCCTAGTGTAACAGTTAAATTTTACTTACCCTAATGCGATAACTTCTAATTTACACATTTTTATAAAACAAATTAATATAAATTATTTATTTCCATTACAAATTTACTGTTTTGCCAGTTCAGTTAAAACAATGCCGAGTTTGGATTAGGCAACACACATCACAGATAGAATCAACCAAAATAGTCTTTCATCGTTACAATTTACAATAAAAATGATGTATAAAATAACTAAAATGGGAATACTTAAAAAAATATACGTTATACAAATTGGATATGATAACGTTTAACTATTGCTGCAATATAAACGTGTAAGAATAAAATATAACGTTTTCAAACAGTCACGAATACTTGTATTTTATCTCTGTCACGATTACTTCCGTGCTCTATCTACTAAAAATGTTTATGTGGTTTAATGCATTACTAAAACGACGATAGTATATAAAATTAACACATACATTTTACACTTTGTCGATTAACTTACATGCATTTATCATACCGACAAATGTTTTGGACCACTTTAAGTATGTGGGGGTATTGATTACTAAAACGTTGCAGCCTAAAATACATATCTTGTAATGGTAGGTATTATGTTTAATATGTATTTTTTTTATTATGTTAATAAAACCTATTCAAAATCCTCCAACCGTTTATTTTTTTAACAGTTTGTTGGGCGCAATTTTCCGCTCCGATGTAAGCGAGATTTACGCAAATAAAAATTTAATACATTTTAACCACCCCGAAATTCTTTTAAATAACGATTCTACCATGAGTCAGGATTTATTGAACATTTAATATTATTCCTTTTTTTTATTAACTTTTTTTTAGTAAGTACAGTATGCTCTTTCGAAATATTTCACACATGACATAATCCTTCTTCCACACCGGTTTATGGCATATGCACACCAGGTACGAGGCATGTGCCAAGGGCTTTCAATGGGGCTGCGTGCGATCTATTTAGTTATCAAGAGTGTTATTACGCAACGGACGTATCAGCAAGCGATCTTCAACACTTTATTACTCTAGTAATCTGCTACGTTGAAGAGGAATGTGCTTTTTTAAGCAAAAGCAGAATAACATCTGCTATTTCATACACACCTACAACCATTCAAAGAATTTATTTAACTTTTCCCAACATGAAGAGTAAAGACACTCAAGAATTCTAAGGCTGACCAAATTATAACATCGGCGGGCTTTTGTTTATGTCCGGCTTTTCTATCACTTGAAAGTCAAATTCCTCTTCTTCCTCCATTCTAACACAAAAGTTGAATATTTTCAAACTAGAACCTCTATTGAAAATCTACGTTCAACACCAAACATATTTTGTATCAGTGTGTGCACCGTAGGACAGATTCATTACAGTGTGATACGGATTACATTATTTTATAATCTTTAATTATTTTCCATATATATATATATATATATATATATATATATATATATATATATATATATATGGAAAAATAATATATATATTAAAAATGAGGATTTTTTAGTTGTATCAAATTATTTTGTGAAATTTGATGAAAATATTTTATTTCAATTGAACGATAACCCTAAAAAATGTATGTGTAAGTTATAATACGGCGGAACCCTACTTCTTCACTCAAAATTCAATAGGTTCCTTCTATTATTATACAGTTTTCCTATTAATTTTTGAATTAAATGTGGCAAGCGTTAAATTAATTTTGACATATAATCAGATTTGAGGTTGGTGTGAACCGTCTAATACCAGCATACTTCTGTATTTCCAGTTATTGCTTTTTGAGCGCGACGTTTCGGAAGCTTCCGTCATCAGGCTTTGTCCTGAGAAGGACTGTTTTCGCACTTGAGTCAAATTCATATGATATATATAATTTTTTCCCAAGCACTTAACTTCTCTCAGATTTTCTGTTAAACGCTTATCCCGCACTACAGCAAACCTCCTCATCTGTACGGCCTACCAAAGATTCATACGCAAGGAATTCCACTGAGACCAATTGTGAGCTCGAGAAATTCACCTTGTCACCCATTAGCACACTATCTGCTAGGTATCATCTCACCCTTATCGGGAAAAACCGAGTCTATAGTCAAGAATACGCAGCACTTCGTGGAAACCATCAGAAACTTTCTACCAAACTACGAAGAAATGCTGGTAAGCTTCGCCATTGTGAGTCTATTCACAAATGTGCCTACCGATAAGGCACTAACTATCGTGAGGGGCAAGCTGGAAATGGATGAAACGTTAAACAAACACACGCAACTCTCGGTAAACACAATAATGCAACTTCTGACAATAAGCATTAGAACTACATATTTCTAGGTAGCAGACAAATTCTACCAACAAGAGTTTGGGATGGCGATGGGCTCCCCACTATCACGCATAGTGAGCATATATATATATATATATATATATATATATATATATATATGGAAGACTTTGAAAACCAAGCAATATCCGAATTCATAGAGAAACCAAGGACGTGGCTTAGATATGTGGATGATACCTTCGTAGTTTGACAACACTGAAAGCATAAGCTAGATGAATTCGTAGATCATTTAAATAGCCGCGCATCCTCCATACAATTCACAATAGAATTGTAGTCGGAACAAAAACTGCCATTCCTGGATGTACTTGTACACAGGAATGACAACACTTTCACAAGTGTATACAGGAAACCTACCCACACGGGGAGGTACCTACACTACAACCCCAATCACCACAAAAACGTGAAGTTAGGTGTGGCAAAATGGTTGTGCGATAGAGCAAAAACAATATACTCAAAACAAGAGGACCTGAACAAAGAAAATACCGATAGAACACTCAAAGAAAATGGCTACCCGGATCTAACACCTAACCTAAACAGGGAAAGGGTTACCGAAAAATAAGAACCTAAATATACAGCGATAATACCATATATACAAGGTACCTCAGACAGAATACGAAGGATAGGTAGCAAATATAAGATACGCACTGCCTTCAAATCGACCAGAACGCTCAGGGGAATACTAACTAAAACCAAACTATACAATGAAGATCAGAATTCACAGAATTGTTTATACAACCTACCATAAGAATGCGGTAGAGCATACCTAGAAGAGAGCAGTAGACCACTCAAAGTGAGAACGCAGGAGCATAAGAACAACGTCCGCAAGGGCGAAACAGATAAATCAAGAATCGCCAAACATGTCGAACGAATACCACCGCATCCAATTGGATAACATACAGATAGTGGCAAAGGACGAGAACGCAACTCGTCGGAAACTGAAAGAAGCCACATACATCGCACTAGCAGAAAATCCAATAAGCCAAGCTAGTGTGGAAATGAAACCCATATGGATTCCAATAATGCACGAAGAACTTAAGCGCAATACACCTGCGCAAGAAGTTACGGTGCAACATGTGCAGTAAACTTCTGCGCAACCACGAAAAAGTTTAATATACCAGGATATCAACAATGATTGACAGAAAAAAAACTGAATTTTACAGAATTTTTATCAAAAGTTTGTTCCAACTTTCTGGTGAAGTTAGACACAAATATTTATTTCAACTTCGATTGACATTTCATAAACGTACACAGATTTTTGCTTTTTCAAATGTTCCTTTATCTACATTATTTGTATTAAAATAAAACAGTTTTTTTTCAAAACTCATTAATAAATTAACCAGAACTTGCAAGGTAAGTTAATTCGTGTATTTTATGCCTTTTTCGTTAATAAATTTTTTAGGTTATAATGCCCTTTACTGTCGAACAAGACACATTATACAAAACATGATTGACTTGTTTAAGCAGTGAAATAAGGAGAATCTTAAAAACCAAAACATTAAATAAGTAAAGTTAGATTGACAACATTTTGCATATTTCAATATAAGCAATTGTTACAGGTGTTTCTTATGGTACATGCCATAAAGCAGTCAAACGTCAATTACATTTTCATCTTTTCAAAAAGCGGTTGTGCAAGAATTACTACCTATAGATTTTCAAGAGCGTTTAAAATATTGCCAATCGTTCAACAACAACTTGAAAGAAGATGAAATACTGACCTTAAGTTTCTTTACGGATGAGCATGGTTCTATTTACCTGGTTATGTGATTTTATTTTTCTACGTAATAATAAACATATACCTACTTGTATTATGTAGGTAAATATAATTAAATCTAAATTTAAAAAAATTAAGTGTTAATTCAAAATAAACGTACATTACAATTTTTCAAGTTTTATTACGCCTACATGATAGGCAATTCGACATTCACGAAAGTTTTTGTCATTTATGGTAGTGTTTATTTTAATATCTGCATTTACGTCACTGTACATAGCGGAACAGTAGTACTGTTCTAGGAGCCGCACAGTCAAACAATAATGATCGCACTGTATATATATATATATATATATATATATATATATATATATATATATATATATATATAGGATAATTCAATGGCTCAATGGTAAGGGTATCAGACTAGTAAGTGAAAGAAAACTGTGGAAATAACCCAATCGACTCAACTAACCAGCATACTCTTGGTATAATAATAAAACACCCCAAATCTAGGGGCAAATAAAATATATATATATATATATATATATATATATATATATATATATATATATATATATATATATATATATTAATTGACGTATATTATGATTATTAATAATGATAATGAGGGTACTGGTTTAATCGTCAAAATAAGAGATTACTATATAAAATTGCCTAGATTTCAATTTCGGATGAAATTATTTTCAGAGCCGATTTCTTCAAATGTTTTGACAGTTATTTTAAATGACAGTAAAATAACAAATTTGATAGTGTAACGCATCTTAAAATTTTTGTAAAACAGAATTATAACTATTGGGTACATCTTCTGAATCTTTTTACTATTGCAAACATTATTAACTTAACTTAACCTTCACACCATTCCCTTGCGTGGTAGACAAAACAATCCCTGCCTCTTACTTATTTTTCGTTCACAATCTTTCTCCATGCTTTCCTATCTTCGCATACCTCCCTAGCTTCCACAAGATTCATACATTGTCTCTGACATCCCCTTTTATTTTTAAAACTCCTTATCTTTCTTTCCATTATCATACATTCTACTACATTCAGCCAAGTTTTATGTGGCCTACCAGGACCCGCCCTTCCTCTAACCTCGCCCACATATATTTCCTTCGTTAATCTTGCGTTGTTCATTCTCTCAATGTGACCAAACCAACGTAATATACTACTTTTATATCTATCCATCATCGTCTTTTCCTCGCCACACTCCGTCATTATGCATTCAGTCTTTATTGTGTCCCTTCTCGTTTTACCACATGCGCTTCTCAGGAATCTCATACCCTAGGCATTTAATTTTCTTTCGTGCTTTTTTGACATACCCATGCCTCACTTCCATACAGTACTGACGGGGCAAACACGCCATTGTATAGTGCCCGTTTTGCTGCTAGGCTCATGCTTTCGTTTCCATTATCGTCCACATACTTCTAATCACATTCCTTACATCATTGACCGTTCGCCCAATCTCGCCCTCCATTGTACCCTCTACAGTAAACATTCTACCGAGATATACCAGCTCGTCCACTTGCACCAATTTCATCTTGCAGAGTATACTCTACTCTCCTTTCCACATTCCGATTGAACACCACAATCTTAATTTTGTTCACGTTTACTTTTAGGTCTATGCTCACAGACTGTATCAATCTTCCTCAGAGCGTTATAAACTAATATTTCTCATAGCTTCTCCCTATTTACTCTGCTCATGCTTTCTCCAGATCTACAAACGTACAGTACAGCTTCCTTTTTACCCTTAAACACTTTTCGATCACCTGCTGAGAGCAACCATCTGATCAACACATCCTCTCCTGCATGAAACCACCCTGCACATCAAAATCTAAACTACTGATTAGATTATTATCTTTGTTATTAATATTCAAACTGCTGTGTATAAAATCTGTTCAAAAAACTTAGTATTAACTTTATAATGTAACATTTCCAAATATCTTTTTGTTATTATTTTCTACGTCTAAAATAATAGTTTCGTTATATTTAAAATTATGCTTCGAATTTAGAACATGTGCCAAAGAAGTACTTTTTGGTTTGATGCCCACATCTGATTTATGTTGTATTAATCTATTTTTTTTTTTTGTATTGAAGTTCCAATATAAGAAATTTAACAATTCATACAAGGAGTTTGATAAATTGTATTTGTAGTCAGTTCTGTTTCAACATTACTTTTTAATTTTGAAAACAAATATATGCCTTTATTTTATGGTCTAAAAGCTGTTTATAAATTAAAATTACGAAAGAGATTTGAATACTAAATAATTTTTATTTTTATATGGAATTGGTGAATAAATAAGTATGTCATCATTAATCAAAATAATTTTTAAATTATTGTTTTTTAATAATATTTAAAATTAAAGATTTGGGATAATTGTTTTTAATAAGTGCCAAAATAATATTGTGTATGTTAGTTGGTTTAAATTTTGTATATAATATTTGCAACGATCGAAGGACATTGAGATTACTTGGGACAGTTTTCAACTGTAAACAAGTGTAGGGCTGAGTGAAAAAGGAATAATGTCAATCAAAAAATGTCAAAACATGGGTCTGTGTGTGTACTTTAACCCTGAGTTTCCATATTTGTGATTTATATTACTTTTATTAGGAAAAAAAATAATAAGTACATGTCCCAAGTAACCCCACCACAAGGTGTTACTTGGGACAATAGCTTAATCGCATTGAAAGTTTAAATAGCACTATTGATGGAGTTACTTGGGGCAGTCGAGATGTTTTTAAAGAAACTGTCAATGTTGATAAAAGACAAAATACAATGAAAAGGAATAATTTTGATGATAATTTATTAAAATAAATAATAAAAATTTATTACAATTTCATGAAAATCAAATTTTATTTAATAGTTGAATTGTAATGTTATGGAGTTCATATTAGATTGAATACAGACATGTTTTAATTATTTATTAAGATGCGCAGTCTTAAAAATGTGCCTTCCCCTTCGGACAACGAGTGCCTCCAAGACCTGTATAACATCACTCTTCCTTACAGATAAATTCATCAGCAACAGTTGGGAAAATGAATGTACTGTCACATTTAGAACTCTTCCTCAAGAAAGAACAAGACCACTCATCATTATTACATTGCTGCCCAATCACTTTACAGATAAAATATTTTTCAACTAATTTCTTGCTCGATTCTCCATGATCAAGCTTCACAAGAAGAAAGTCAGCTTCTTTAATAGTATCCAAATCCTGGGAAGGAATTTCTGGTAGGCCTGTAGTGTCTTCATCGCTTGAAGTCTGAGATTCATTTGAGGCTTCTTCGTTCTCTGTGACTGAGCCTGCATCATCAGAATTGTCACGCTCTGTAAAATGCTCAACACAAACACTCTCTCCAGGAGCTGCAGATACCTTCTTACGCGACACTCTTTGACTGGTTCCTTCTCCAAAGCGTGCAGTTTTTATAATTTCTACAAATCTTTCTGACCATGACATATTTTCAGTACCATCAGCTGGGAAACCCTTACTGAACATTTATTCATTGTGACTATCAGGGAGCCTTTTGAGGACTTCATTTGGACAAAAAGGGAATATGCCATAAGCCCAGAATCCCGCTTTGAGTTTGTCAGTAATTTTGGATTCAGTCATCCCATCTAATGTTTTTTTCAAAAGCCTAGGGAATGTATCCTTTGGTATGGTTCCTCTATTAGACTTCTTCCACTCCAACAGTTGTTCTTCAGGAACATTTGAGAGGACCAAAGAAGGCGACATCAAGGGGCTGGCAGAAATAGGTGCTGTTTGGTGGAAAGAATACAAATCTTATATTATTTTCCTCACAGGCTCATATTACCTTCAACGAAAGGTGGCTTGCCAAATTGTCACCCTGCAAAACTTTTGGGAGATTCTCATTGTGAGGATCTGTTTTCGAAAATAGGGTAACGCTAATTTAAAAAACCAATCCTCAAACAACCTGCCATCGAACTAGCCACTCTTAGAACGGTTGAATCTCCATCCCTTTGGACCACTTTCCATCCAGGAAATATATAAATGCTCCGATATATAAACGACATAGGAAGCTAAGAGTGTTGCTGAAGCTGAGCCCGCAAACATTACAGATGTGCTGGATTTTGACGAATCCATCACTCTTTCAGCACATTTGCTTCCTCGACGTGTTACAACTTTTGATTGCCCAGTGTCATTAGTCATGTTAGTCTCGTCAAGGTTAACAACCCTATCATGAGTTACATCTGCAAGACTAACGTTTACATTTTCAAAGTAAGTGTACAGAACAGACTGGCCTACTCCAGCTCTGCTTCTTTTTATACTGTCGCACAAACGAACAGACAGTTCTTTATTTCGCTATAGAAATGACGCACACCAGTCAACCCCAGGAAGGTTATTATTGAACGATTTTTGTATTATACCTCGCCTGTCAAGATAACCTTTCACAAGGTAATGGATGTCTAGGTATGAAAATGGGATACCCCATTCAGCAGCTTTCACCAGTCCGTGAACAAAATATTTGATTTTGAAATTCTACATAAACTTTTATTATACTTAGTGATCCTTTCTTGAGTTCTTTTAGAGCTCTTTCCAGGGCATCCGGAGTGTAGGCGGCATATGTTCGACTTCCAAGCTTTCTTTTATACTTACGACCCATTTCATTTTTTGGAATTGAGCTGAAACAAAAAAAACATTATGGTAGGTCTATAACACCTAACCTTATACAAAGAAAGAAATAGAATGGATGAAAAATGATAAATTAAATATATTATAGTGGATGAACATGATTTTAGAGTCACTTCAGACATGTCTCAAGTAACCCCAAAATTACAATAGAAGAAAATTTTCCCCCAAAACAGCTAACAATTATCTTAACCAAACTTTTCCCATGCTATCTCTATATTATAGGTTATGAAATAGTTAGAGCCATACATGCTTAATACTTACTGATAACGTTCAGGAACAGAAGTTTGAAAAAAGTCGTGACTTGAAATAAAATTTTTCAAAATCTCTGAAAACTGAAAAACAATTTAAATGAGCTTTTATCTGGTTCTACAATCTCAGAATAATGTTTTAAATAGGTCCAGCCTAAATCAGCTGTGAAATATGAAATGTGAGGTTATGCCAACCTAACAAAAGAAATTGCCCATTTTGTCCCAAGTAACACCACTGTCCGAAGTAACTCCGTTTTACGGTACGTAACGGAAATAAAATGATGGTGCGCAGGATAGTTTTTTTAGGCATTCATCTTCTATAAATTCCATAATTACATTTGCTACAGTAGGCCAAATTGGGAAACCATAGCACAACCAAATTTTTGTTGTTAAAAACAGTTTTGATATTGATTAAAGACAAAATTCAGCTCATTCAATAAATTGATTTTGATTTAATATTTTGAACTGTTTGATGTATGCCCATTTTTTTATTAATAATTTCTATAACTAAATTTGTTGGAAAGTTAGTATACAAATATTCTACATCTAAAGTTGTTAATATGTGATCTTTGGTCACTTTCTTTCTAATTTTCGTTATAAATTCCAATGATTTTTTAATAGAATATTCTTTCTTTTGTGAAATCGTTGGTTACCTTGGTCGAAGCAATTTTTTAACATAGTATTAACGTTAGTAATTATTTTTACTTGATTTTTTATTAAGTAGGATTATCCTCTAGATGTTCTTTGGCTTCATTTCATATTCCAATAGTTTTAGTAAAACTGCATTGTCCTTTATCAGTCTTCACGGTGATTTCATTTCATTTTCTTTCAGAATTTTTTTGGTTTTTATATATAATTCTGTAAAAGTGATTAATTTTATTCTCTGAAAAGCTTTCCCTGAAATTTAAAACAGAATTAATATGCCTAAGCTTAAACAATACAGAACATTTTTAGGAATTGTTTCATCAGTACAATTTTTTATCCACTCTTTGTTAATTTTGCTGTTTCTTGAGGATATCAATTTTCTTTAAATGAATCATTCTGATTCTATTAAAAGTAAAGAACGTCAGAACATAACGGGCCTCCGTGATATAAGGGACAACTTCCCTTTCTGCTCGCAGCGCGTGCCACCACGTTCAAACGCAACGCATCAACATTCCACTTAGAACACAGCGGACGTCAACTGACGTTAATTGCAAGTTTATTCTATGATTGCAAGCTAGCGAACGTGTTATGTACAATCTGATGTTATTTTACAAAACATTTGTACAGTCGTAACCTATGTATGATTGTGAATTAAACTTGATGAAATCGAGGTAAGTAAACAGATTCATCTTTAGCATGCTATTGTGATGTTGAGTTCTTAGCTTAGGTACTGTTTTACCATATGATCGGAAAAGTAGCTCCTGTGGCATAATGGAAGAGGTATACTGGGCATGCCCATTATTCGTTGTTGTATACTTCATTTATTCTTAAAAACTATCGGATAAAAAATTTGAAATCTCTTGTTTACATTTGTAGTTGTTATTGTTATTGTATTTAGAATGTGTTTTATTGGAAACGGCGAGATTTAACTGACTTAATTTCATAAATTTATAAGAACATACCTAATCATAAATTTATTTAACCCGTTACCGCCCAGCGTCCTATTCATAGGACACTATATTACATATTTTTTTTCTATCTTTAAATACAGTTCAAATTCAAAATAACATTAATACAATGTACAATAAAGACTAAGGAATAGGTTGGTATAACATTCGTTAAATATCTAAAATTATCTTGTCAATAAAAATTATTGAACTTAGCGAATATTTAGCTGTCTTGTTCGAGAACAAATATATATCCAAATACTTTACATTTGTACGATTGTTTCACTGTTTTCAATGTATTCTAATGGAAAAGTGTTTGTATTATCCTTGCCTATATGAATTATTATATAAATGTTTAGAATGACAAAATTACGATTGTTATAATACGACTGTCCTAAAATATGACGCTGGGCGTTTGAGATATCAAATGGAGAATGTGTAGCATCATTCCTCTGTAAACAATAGTCTGAAACCGGTATTCCCAAATTGTTTATGTTGTTTGTCACGCACATCTGGTTTACAATCCTTTATGGGCTACAGGACCTTCTCAGAAATTTCAAATAATAAGTTGTAGATATTTAGTTAGTCTACAACTATAGTCACGGCAAAATCTTTTCCGTTGTGGGGTGAAATTGTTAGAGAGAGACAAACTTAACATACCAACTTCCATAATAACCCTGATAATTACAAATGATATATCTATGTTAGTGAAATACACGTTGTTGGGTTGTTAGAACTGTCGCATAAATTACAATGTTGTCAGCTCTTCTGTTTACACATAACTTCTAATTTTGACGTTTTCCACATTTTGAGATTTTCGATTCGTGTGGCTTGCATTGTTCTATTATAAAACAAATGTTACAATTGCTTAATCATCGCAAAATGATCTAAGAACTGTTAAACGTATTGTTACTTAGTTGAGAACGAGTATTTCCATCAAAAACTAATTTTCAAAATAAATGTAAACAATATAACCTAAGTATTATGTTGACGTCGAATTTCATACGTTTGGCAACAATGTCAAGCGCTGACGTTTATCCCCACATTGGAAAAGTGTTTGCCGCGACTATATCTTTCAATAATGTAACTAGTGTTCGTAAATTTTGTGTTATTGTACAGTTTTATAAATTGTATAAGTTTATATATATTATTTTGTCTAATAGTGCTACTTTTTGAAGAAATCTATTTCATGGTGAGTACAACAATTTTCTATTGTTTATTGCACGGCATATGCGGTTTTTTTTTCGAAATGTTTCTGACGATAAATATTTGTTAACAGATGTATCGAAAAGCGTTAACATTACAAGAAATAGAGGATATTGTAAACGATTCGAATTTTATGACAGCGGAAGACATATATTTAGTAGTTCTTTCACCAGATCCAGATGAGCTAACTGATGAGGATGAGGTCGGTGATGAATTAGGAACAGTAGAAGTCAATGACGTGCCAGGAGAAATTATAGTGGAATTTCGAGTACCTGATAATTCTGAAACACTGGAATCTAGCGAAGAATCTACCATAAATGAACCTGGACCTTCTTCAGCTTCGAAAAAGGCAATATCTGGCTTAAATAAATCTAAAAAAAAGACGTTTACTCACTGAAGAGACCCTCCTACACAAAACTGCCACCGATAGGACAAGGAGCTACCATAAACACTGAAAATTTGATAGAAAGTTTATCACAAAAATCTTGTTTGGAAATGTTTCAAGAGATGTTCACAGATGCTATTTTTGAACATATTTTACAAGAAACACTAGAGTACGCATCAAACAAAAATGATCCAAGCTTTACTTTATCTGCGTTTGTGGGTATTCTATTATTTTCTGGGTATCATCAAGTTCCATCAGAACGAGATTATTGGAGCGAGCAAGAAGGTCTTGGTATAGAGCTCGTCAAAAATTGCATGTCCAGAAATGAATATTTAAAAATTAAGAGTTATATACATTTTGCAGAAAATACCCAAATTGATAAAGAAGATAGAGGGTTTAAAGTTAGACCTTTGATAAAAATGATAAATAAAGAATTTCAAAAACTTGGAATATTTGAAAAAAATTTGCCAGTCGATGAAATGATTATCAAATATTTTGGACATCATGGCCTAAAACAATTTATTCGCGGCAAGCCTATCCGTTTCGGATATAAGTTCTGGGCTTTCTGTGGCAATAGTGGTTATTGCTATAATTTCGATTTATATACCTGAAAACTATAGCCAAAAATGATCGAGAAGATTTGACGTTGGGCTCGAGAGTCGTGCTTGACATGTTAGACTGCATTTCGGATCAACAAGTCATCATATATATTTGGCAATATTTTTACGAGTCGGGATCTACTGATTCATTTACAAACATTGGGGTTTCGTGCCACTGAACTTTACGAGAGAATAGCTTAGCTTCGTGCCCTATAAAGATTCTAAATCCTTAGGAAGCAAGAACGGGGATCCTTTGATTATCGGTTTGATACAAATGCCGAAATTCTGATAGTCAAATGGAATGATAATAAGTGCGTTACAGTCGCTTCAAACTTCGATAAGATAGAGCCTCTTCATGAATCCAGTAGATGGGACAGAAAATCAAATGAAAAGAGACAGATACCACAACCTCGATTGATTAAAAACTATAATTCATACATGGGTGGGGTGGACCAACATGATTGGTTAGTTGGAACATATGCCATCAATGTGAGAGCAAAGAAATGGTACTGGCCTTTGATCATTAGAGTAATTGATATGGCACTTGTGAATTCATGGTTCATCTATAAATTAGTACAGAAATCAGATATAAGTTTGAAAGATTTCCGAAGAACTGTAGCCGTGTCATATATGAAACTAAACCGAAAACCACCTGTTGGAAGGCCCCGAACATCATCATCTAAAGTCTTCGAAGATGTGAGATACGACAATAAAGCACACTTCATGATCAAACGTGATAAACAAAGACGCTGTCAGGGAGAAAATTGTAAATCAAAGCCTATTACACTTTGTGAAAAATGTGGAGTGACACTGTGTCAAAACTGTTTTGTACCTTATCATACGAAATAAAAGTATAATTATACCGTTTAATACATTTTCTCATTTAAAATCGCAATGTCACTTTCTGAACGAAAACTCTCATTTTGATACCCCTAACGCCCAGCGTCCTATTTATAGGACGCGCTATATCTACATTAATTAAACAAACAAAATTTTTTTTCAATGTTTTTAATCTTCAATTTGACATTACTAATTGATCTATTAACCAAAATATTTAATTTTTGAAAAAATTAAAAGTTGGGCGTTAATGGTACGTAAATACGTCAAAAAGACTACAAGACGAGAATGGAATCAAGAGGTAATGAGGAAAGCCAATTACGATATAAAATCTGGGAAGTTAAGTTGCAACGCAGCTCTTCGTTCTTGCGATATTACTCGATCTACACTGCAAAGACTCATTAAAAAAAGTGATAAAAATCCCGCTATCACATCTGAAGTAATAAAACCAGATAGCTTCAAACCCGTTTTTTCTCCATAACAAGAGAATGAACGTGTTGAATACCTGTAAGGGATAGAACGTTGCCTGTTCGGTCTATCAACTAAAGAATTCCGTAGTCTAGCATATGAACTACCTGAAAAACTGTCTGGAAAGAACTGGTTCTTAAAAAGAAATCCCACGGTGCCACTAAGAAAATCAGAATATTTCTCTGGACAAAGTCTTCAATTTGCTATAGGAGTGTATAGATAAATATAAAATAGGAGCAAACAAAATATTTAATGCAGACCAGACTAGAATCTGCAGAGAAAGGGCAGCTACTCACTGTCGAAGTATGCATGAAGGATGATGTCTGTTTATGCCCCCCCCCCTGCTTACATTTACGAGGGATAAAATACAAATAAAGCTTATACATGGTACACCGCCAAATTCATGAGGTGAATACAACAAAAAGGGATGGACAACCAAGGAATTCGTCCTGGCTTGACTTGCTTCAAGAAATTCGTGGGAAAAAATGATTTTAGCATGGACAACAACCCTATCATTCTTCTTGTTTCCACGAACTGATTCTATTGTTAGAATTGAACAATAGGAACGCTTATTTGCTATTTCCAAGATGATTTGACCTTGAAGAGCTTGGTTCAATTTAGCCAATACAAAAACCGTCTAACCTTGATATACGTTTTAGCATGGACAACCATATCATTCTTTTTGTTTCCACAAACTACTTCTACGTTTAGATTTCTAAGAATTATAATACGATACCAGCAAAAGTTTACCTTGAATAGCTTGACTCAATTTAGCCAATACGAGAACCACCTAATCTTGATATACGTTTCAGCATGGACAACAACCCTATCATTCTTCCTGTTTCCACAAACTGATTTTAGCTTTCTAAGAAGTGTAATATGACACCCTTTGGATCAATAAACTTGAACATGTATTTCTTAGAAATGTTATATGATACACCTCACGAGCTGATTCTATGTTTAGCTTTCTAAGAATATGACACCCCTTCACATCAATAAACTTTGACCTTGAAAATGGATTTATAAGAAATGTAATTGATGCCCCTGCAAGTCAATTATCTCTTTTGACCTTGAATACTTTCAATTTCTATGAATTCAAAAATTTCTATTTGTAGGTTTGACTTTAACGGGCTCCCGGAAGGCTTACCCATCAACACAGATATTCGTATATTGGGGTGGGGGTCAGGATCATATGATACTACCCCCATTTAGCAATACAATTTTTAGATTTGACGCTATCCTAAAAGACCATCAAAACAAAGGGGAGCGCATACGCAATGAACTGACAACGTTAAATCTGACAACGCCGCATGACCTTGACATGTGGCAACACTGTAAAGGGAGCTAGAAGTGACGTAGCTATGCCTTGAACATGTTTCAACTTGTCAAATACTCACCTTTGGCGTACGTATGTGTAAAGCCGGACACATGAGTCATTCATTACGAATGCTGCTATTTCCAAAAATTTGACATTGACGAGCTTGACTTAATACAAGAACCACTTGACCTGCTTTCATGAACAGGGGTCAATGAACTTTGATTCCAAGGATAGTTGGGGGACGTGACCTTGAAATGTTCCGATGACCTTTAGCAGGTCAATGGCCCTGGACATTCAAACGGTCAATGAACTTTGACCTTAAAAAGGTCAATGAAATGACACCGGCGTATGACCTTGAGGCATGGCAACGTCGCATGACCTTGAGACATGGCAACACTGTGGAGTGCGCAAGATGTGACAGCTATACTACTTTTTTATTTGCATAAAAAGCTCTTAATCCCGCTTGTACCTTCTCACTGATTTCCTCGTCCTCCCCTTGTTTCTTATGCTTTTCTATCGTTACGCCTAAGTATTTAAATTGGTTTATTTTTTCAAGTTTGTGATCATTTACTTTGAAGTACTGCTCTTGTGTATACTCGCTTCTGTCATATTTCATGTATTTGGTCTTATCCACATTTGCAGCCCTATTTCTCTCGCCTCCTTTTCTATTCGTATCATCATCTCCCTTCGTCCTTTTTCTGTTCTACTTATTACATCATCCGCACATGCGATGACCTACGTCTATTTATCGAACCCGTGCGACCTACTTTTTTTATCACATCATAAAGTGCTGTATTGGAATAATGTCGTAGATAATCCCTGTCTTATGCCTGTGCTAAAAGTTAAACTACCGGTGTGTCCTATTAATGTCCTTATTTTAGCTGTAGTGTTTTCTAATGTTAGCTGTATTAACCGTATCAGTTTTTGTGGTATTTCTGTTCATTATTCGAAGGAGCTTTCGTCTGTTTATGCAGTCAAAAGTCTGTTTGAAAACTATAAATATTACGTGCATTGTTATATTATATTCCACGCTCTTTTCAAATATTTGCTTGAATATATGTATCGGATCTATTGTCGATTTTCCTCTCTTGAAGCCATATTGGTAGTCCCTTCTGATTTCGTTTAAGAAAGTTGATGGCCCCTTTTGTATCCACTCATTCGACATCTTTTCTTCTCTCCAAATTCTATTCTATTAATAGTTCGTATATCCTCTCCCTTTGTTTTTCTCCTCCGTTTTTCAACATTTCGACACAGATTCCATTGCTCCCTGTTGCCTTTCCATTCTTTTGTCTCTTTATAATTGCCTCCATCTCCTCATATGTCGATTCTGCTATTTCTACTTCATTTTCCTCTATTACCCTTCCCTCTCCTTCCTTCCTTCATTTCTCATTATTATTAGTTGTGTTTAATAAGCTTTCGAGGTATCTTTTCCACACGTATTTTATTTCCCCCTACTCTTCCTTTAATTCTCCATGTCGTTTTTTACTCCTCGATTTTTTATTCCCCTACTTTTTTGCTCTCTTATCTTCATATATAAATTCCTTATATTATGTTTCGCGCTCTCTTCTTCCATCTCATCCATTTTTTTTTATTTATCCACTCGCTTCTCTTTCGTTTACATATCTTGTTTGCTATCTTTTTCTTAACTATGTAATTTTGGAGATCCTCTTCACTTCCTGTCTTCAGCCATCTCTTCCTTTCTTCATTTTTTCTTTATATTGCATCTTCCCATTCTTTATCATTCCATTCTACCCTCCTTTCTCTTTCTTTGTATCCGATCGTCATCTTCGCTGCTTCATTAATCGTGTTTTTTATTACATCCCATTTTCCTTCGATAACTCCTACTGCCTTTTCCTTATTTAACCTTTACTTTATTTTTCTATTTTAATATCGCTACCAAATAATGGTCTGTGTCGGTGTTTGCCCCTCTAAACGATCTCACATCATGGAATGCCTTTACCTTTTTTTATTAACTAATACATCATCTATTTGATTTCCTTCTTTACTGTCTTTTCCAGGTATTTTCCATGTTATTTTATGTATTTTTTATATCTGAATTTTGTGATAGCTAATATCAGATTGTGGGCTGCAGGCTGTTTCGCATAATCTACTTCCGTTTTTATTTGTTTCATCATGGAGTTTCTTTCCCAGCTACACTACTTATTGCCTCTTCCTTACCTATTTGCGCGTTGAAATCCCCCAAAACCATCATCACATCATGTTGCGATATGCTTTCTATTATTTCTTCTAATTCCTGAACAAGCTAAAGCACTCAGGAACACTTAGGCGGATGGATAGAGGGACATTGAATTGCCAAGATATGTCCATGTACAGCTATCTTAAATTTTTTCATATCATAAGTGAGAGGAAAACAGGAACTAGAGGGATCATTCCAGAGTTTAGAAGCCGTGTAGAAGAATGTGGATTGCGCCCGTTTGGACAAGTGGAGATTTTTACTGCATACTGATGATGTGAATGAGCGAACAGAGTATTTTTAACAAAGGTAGCCCGAGATGGTATCAAAGAATGTAATTCAGCAGCGCAATAGCCATTGTAATAACGATAATATAAAGAACTGAAACGATTCTTCTATGCTCAAGAGACTATGTCAGAAGTTAAGGGCATGTCATTTATAAGCCTAATTGCTCTTTTTTTAATACGATCTACGATATCGAGAGCGTATTAGGGAGCACCAACCGTGAGGTGAGAATTATATTCTAGATGAGGTCGAATTTGGGCCTTATAAGCACAAAGAGTTGTCGGGAGGTAAAGTACTGCTTAGATCTGTACAAAAAGCCTATTTTACGAGCAGCTGCATTGGTAGCTGACAGAAGATGGTCAACCCATGATAGATTTGAAGATACAATCATTCCCAACAGAGTGATAGAGTTTTATTAACATTAAATTTAACTTCCCCATTCAAGAATACATTGAATGTCTTTGTTGATTGAATTTGCCATTTCAGCTTTAATGCCTTGATTTGAGATAGAAGGTGGATTACCATTATGAGAAGACTGAGATGAAGTACAATGAAGAGTGCTGTCATCAGCAAAGCAATGGATCGGATTAGTTGTTGAAGAAATAAGGTCATTTATGTATAGCAAGAAAAGTGTAGGCGCTATAACTGATCCCTGTGTCGGGCCCGCGTTAATGCTAACTTCTTCTAGTACGCTGTAGTAATAAATACTGCTTATTCCAAGGTATTCTATTCTCTTGTTTTTACTCCTATTTCATTCACTTATGCTTTTTATTCTCACCCTTAACACCTTTTTCTTGGTTTATTTTGCGCTAATATTCACAATATTTAAATCGATAACCGATAACAATGTCACCTACATCATACCCTCAGTCATACGTCACGTAATACTTATGATTATCTTAAAAATCACTTAGCAATAAAATCAAATAACATAAAATTACCTTTTGTTGATGAAATAATAAAAATAAACAAACAGCCACCGCGAAAGAAGAGGAAAAATTTTTTACAGAAACATACAAGCAGCATATAACAGTACACCAAAACATGATACCGTAATTATATTAGGCGATTTAAATGCACAGCTAGGAAAAGAAGGCCATTTCAGAAGAACACTAGAAAAGCAAACATTACACAAAAAAAATTATGAAAATGGAAACATGCTATGTCAATTTGCAATACTAAACAACTTGGTAGTAAGTGGTATGATGCACCAACATAAAAAGAGCATAAGGTACATGGTTATGCCCAAGAAATAAACAGCTTTATCAAATCGACCATGTACTAATCTCAAAGAAAAGAGCGTCAAACATAAAGATGTCAAAACGCATAGACGAGTATCATGTGGATCAGATCACTTCTTGATTGTTACAAAAATGGAAGACAAAATAAGAACAGAAAAGAGAGTAATGGGAATGGAGAAGAAAGATGGGACGTAGAAAGACTAAAAAAGAAGCAATACAAAAAGAATATGCGAAAAAAATAACGATGTTATAAAACCAGAATTTCCGCAGAAATAGAGGAGGAATGGAATACAATAACAGAAACAATAACAAAAATGCTAATGAAACAATAGGAAAAGGAAACACAAACAAAGGAAAGAATGGTATGGTAATGAATGTAGGGAAATGGTTGAAGAACAAACTAAAATGTGGAAAAAGTACATAAACAACAGAAATGGATATAAAAAAGAAGAATATGAAAAGCTAAGAAAAACCCAAGGAAAATGATCAGAAGGAAAAAATTGAAATACTAAATAAGAAAATAGAAGCGCAAACCACCAACCATGAAAGTAGGTAATTATATAAAAGCATAAAAAAAACGACAAATAAAACACAAAAGATATATGATGGAAAATGCAGAAACAAAAAGGAGAAATTATAGACAATGATAAAGACACCATGAAAAGATGGCAAGAATACTTCTCGGAAATATTAAATAAGGAAGAAGAACAAGAGCAAAAGAAGTAATACCGATTTTAGAAACTAACGAACCTGAGATACAGATACCAGCAAAGATAGAAGTAGATAATATAATTAAAAAATGAAAAATGACAAAGCCTCTGGAAGTGACAAAATTGCGGTTGAACTAATAAAAAAGAGGACAAGAATTAAAAGAAAGAATCCACAACAGATAGACAACATACATATAGTCCGCCAAATAATTGAAAAAGCACATAAATATGAAAAGGACTTATAGATTGTACTTATCGACTTTTCCCAAGCTTTGACATTGTCAATAGGAAAACACTAATACAAGAAATGAAAGAGATAGGAATAGCTAGCAAATAATCAGGATGACAGAAATAACATTGGAAAACTGTAAAGCAGCAGTAAGAACACATGGGGCCAACAGAACAATTTGAGTATAAAATGGAGTAAGACAAGGAGACGCCTTATCTACCACACTATTTAACATCACAATAGAAGCAGAAAGAAACTTGAAAAAACATTTACAAAATTTGTTAAAGAAGCGAAAAAGCAGGCCTAAGATTAAATGAAAAGAAAACCAAAATTATACAAATAAGAAAAGGAAACAGAATAGAGCATCATATGAATATTGAGAATACTAAATAGGAAAAGTAAACAAAATAGCATATCTAGGAAGTGAAATAGACAATTCAGGAAACAATAAAGAAGAAATCAAAAAGAGGTTACAAACGGGAAACAGGGCATACTTTGCAAATATAAAGTTACTACAATCTAAAATACTTAGCAAACAACTAAAATAAGAATATACCAAATAATAATAAAGCCAGTAGTAACCTATGCCGCAGAAATCTGGACGTTAACTAAGGAAAGCGAAGAATTTGGGAGAGAATGATAATCAGGACAATATATGGACTGGTAAAAGACGGTGATGATTACAGAATACTCATGAACCATGGAATAGAAAACATCCTAAAACAGCAAAACATAGTGAAAACTATAAAATCAAGAAGGATTCAGTGGTTTGGTCATATTACTAGTATGGAAGGAAACAGAATGTTGAAAGCAATAACGGAATGGGAACCCAGAAAATCCAGAAGAGGAAGACCACCAAAGAAATAGATGAAAATGTCACCGACGATCTTAAGATATTGGATGTGAAGAATTGGAAGAGCAAGACCCAAAATAGAAAAGAATTGAAAGGTATTGTGGAGCAAGCCAAAACCCAGCGAGGGTTACAGTGGCCGGCGTGTAAGAAGACGAGGAGCCGGCGCATCGCGAAGAACTACGGCGGTTGCCGATTATAATAAAAATACTAAGCAGTGGCGTATCACATTTGTATGTTTAATTATATGTATATTGGAAGAATGCGTATGAAGATGAATAATTCCAATATTTCCATTGGTGACGCGTTTTTTTAACATTTGGTTTTTCATGTTTGCATAATAGGCATCTATCCCTGAAAGTATGTAGGCATCTCTCCCATTTGTCTAATAGGTAATTTTAATGTATTTTTAATATACACTAATAAAATGAAATAATGAAAGCATTAGGTACCCATTAGAAAATTGTCTTAAACACGATTAGAGGGAAAACATACTTATCTAAATAATAAATTTCTAAGTAGTTAACATAATGACAGCAATTAGAGGTTTGATATATAAATATCCGGATTCTTGGTACATATGCATATTAGTTTTGAAAATTGATTATACGGTGTCAACATTTACTGATTTGTAATCGGTTTTAAAAATGTCTAAGTCTGAAGTGACAGTGAAATGAAACATTTTAGACAATATTATTTTAGTAATAGGTATCAATTATGTGTAATGTAATAACATATTGATTTCATTAATTTAATTATAGTATTACTTCCAGTATAGCTTTTAATTATAATAAATTGCGTATTTACATAAAATATGGTTCTTTGAATTACTTTTAATATACCATTAAAATATACATTATGCACCATGTGACGCCTCTGAGGTAAACGAACACGGGAATTTGAACAACATCATAAAGTCGTCTTTCGCGCATAGGCGGGCTCGTCTTCTTACACGCCGGCCACTGTATAGCGCTAAAGAAGGGCATGTCATTGACATAGTCTACCTAAAAAGTAAAGACCGTTTTATGCGAATCATTAGTGATATCAAATATGAATTATTGCTTATACCTGTACGAGTCCTGCTTAGATCAACGTTACATTTAACAACAGCGCAAAATTCATACATACGATTCATTTGTGAAGTTTTGTAAGTTTGAAACATATCTCACAAGCTGGTAGACATAAACCGAGTTAAATATCAATAATAAAATCATTTTTCATTCTGCATGCTTATTCCATAAAATAATAACAACAAAAAACCCATCTACCTATATCGTAAAATTACATTCAGAATTGACGTTCACAATGTTAACATTAGAAATCGACACCGATTAAGGTTTCCACAACACAATATAGTGCTGTTTACCCATTCATTTTCTTATAATGTAGCTAACGTAGTGAACAAAATACCTGAATTAATTTTAAACAGACATTTTTAATTAGCCAGGCACATAACACAGTCTAGTTTTGGTAATAGTGAATATATGTGAAAATTAATTTAAAATAGATATGTAATTGAATGTTTTGTTATAATTGTTTTTGTATTATAAATCTTGCTAGAGGAACAAAATCAGATCTTCTATTTGAAGAGTTCTGATCTTTGTTCTGTTCCCTTGAGTTACATTAAATATATAAATTATAGATTTGTATGTAAATTGAGTTCATAAATGTATTATTATTATAGACACTCTGTAAATTTAGTGTGTGTTATATATATATATATATATATATATATATATATATATATATATATACATACATATATATATATATATATATATTGTTAGAAATTATACAATTAAAGGTAATAAATAAACAAAAAACAAAACATAAAATTCAAATACTACACGTGCGATTTATTTGAGTACAAATCAAATGCGATTTATTTGAGTACAAATCAAATGAGAGAGCGGCAATATATCCGAGCACCGGAAAATCTTGCGATTGACTGACTATCATCCTCTTTTATTTCTAAATATATGCCAAAATTAGACGTAGTCAACCGCAACGTTTTCCTTGACCGGTAGCGGTCCTCATAAACCTACAAAGTCAGCATCTCCTAGTTACAATATTCTGACATATTTATGGAATTACATACATGTACAAAATAAACATTTTCTAGTTGATAACAATATTTCTGACATATTTATGGGGTTACATTGACCCATTAAAAGAAATCGTAAAAAAAAGTAAAACATCTAATTCGAACAAAAGTTAAGCGTTTCCTAGAATTAATTAGTATTCAATACGAAAATACAATAAAAGTGCTTGTCCTAGTAAAAAGTGTAAAGGCAATAAAGCATCTGATTTCCTGGACACATAAAATTAATTATTCTAGCTAACAGAAATTACATAATAACGAAAATACAATAATAGTGCTTGCTCTAGGAGAAATTGTTATATCGTTTATTTACTGTAAAGTGAATAAAACATCTGATTTCTAACACGACCAACCTGACTCTGGCGACGTTCTCGAGCTTCTCATTCACGTACCTAAACAGAGACACCGTCAGTCATATTGTACATAGTGGAGACCTCAGCCAACACTTGGCTCTACAACTGCCGGAACACAGACCACCAAGCATATCGTGCATAGTGGGCACGCAGCAACCACTTGGCTCTACCACTACCGGGACAGAGACCATCAGCATATCGTGAATAGTGGGGACCGCAGCCACCACTTGGTTCTGCCACTACCGGGACAGAGACCATCAAACATATCGTGCACAGTGGGGACCGCAGCCACCACTTGGCTCTACCACTACCGGGACAGAGACTATCAAGGATATCGTGCATAGTGGGCACCGCAGCAACCACTTGGCTCTACCACTACCGGGCAGAGACCATCAAGCATATCGTGCATAGTGGGGACGCAGCTACCACTTGGCTCTACCACTACCGGGACAGAGACCATCCAGCATATCGTGCATAGTGGGCACCAGCGACCACTTGGCTCTACCAGTACCGGACAGAGACCATCAAACATATCGTGCATAGTGGTCACCGCAGCGACCACTGTGAGGGCCATGATCTTAACTGTTCCTCGGCTGCTTTCGTAATTATACTGGTACCAACTTGCTTAAGTTCATACCGACCATTTTCAAGACATTACACCACCTCGTACGGACCTAAAACTCATAATCGCTTTTACTGATATGCATCTGTGAATCACGGTGCATTAAAACAAAATTACCTGGAGTAAAATGTGAAATTTTTCCTTTACGATTACTCTCTTCTACATTTGTTTGGGATAACTTTGTGAAACTCGCTGCCTGTCTATCTCCGATTACGAACAGGCGTTAAATCTTCCGAAATATTTTGCAATAGAGCTTGTATGAGAGGGTGGAGCCATTAACCCCTAACAAAAGTTGAAGAGGGTCATACCGTAAACTTTTGGACATTACTGTTTAATACCAGCTGTATCTTCCATAAGCCACTCGGCCATTCTGACTTGGTGATAGTTTCGATCCTAAGTAGGTTACGAATTGTTCGCATGTATCTTTCCGCTTGTTCATTTTCCCTATGGATATCTGGTGTAACGTAATGGTATTCTATTTTCCAGGAGTCTAGATATTTGGGAAACGTTGTATTTTAAAGGATGTCGCAGAATCCATAATAAGTTTTTTGGGAGTTCCGAAGAGAGCCAGCACATTTTGTAGTTTCCCGCGAGCTTCAACAGTAGTAACTTACTTCATGGGGGTTAGAATGCAATACTTTGTGAATGCGTCGATGATAACAAGAATGTGTTTGTAATTCTCGTTAGCCATGGGAAGAGGGCCCAAACAGTCCATATGCAAGGTGTGCAAGGGTTCTTTTGGCTTTTCCACAGATTTTATGGTACCTTGCAGTGGCCCAGTTCTTGTTTTCTTGATCGCACACAATGTTTGATATAACATTTGATAAAGTTTCTCATACGTCGAAACCAAAAGTGCTCAGAAATAGATGCATACGTCTTTTCGGCACCAATATGACATTGCTCGACATGAACTGTTCCAAGAGGGTTCCTTTTCTATACAATATTTCAAAATCAAAATCCTGCATGTACATCCACCATCGAGCCACACGAGGTATCAGATCCTTCTTGTTAGCTGTAGCCTTGATGGCGTTGCAATCCGTAACTAATTTGAACTTAAGACCCAATAAATAAGTGCGAAATTTTAAACTGGCATTTCTCACTGTTCGCACTTTATTTCCGCTGGTTATCATCCCTGTGAATTCACGAAGTACCGTTTGGAGCGCATCGTGATGTTCGAAGGGTACATCGATGTCATATGGGTTGAAGGAAACATTGTCTGAAATTCTGTTTATTCCAGACAATTCTCTGCGCCGAATTACGTACGAGCCTTGATGATTAGTAATTACAAACAATGTTGGGTCCGTAAAAATATCCCGCCCAATAATAACGTCATAATCAATACACTCATCCGAGACGAAAAAATAGGTAACGTTAACGTCAACGTTTGAAATTGTCGTGCAAGCATGGAATTTCCTAGTTGCGCTAATCGTTGCATTAGAGAGCCCTTTCAGCATAATATGACAAGTTGTCACCTTGCTTTCAAATAACCACAAAAATTTCTCTGATATTAGAGAAATATCTGCGCCTGTATCCATTAAAGCCGAAAATCGATGTCCTTCAATAAAAATTTCCGTAGTGTCGGTAGGCGTTCCCGTCAGGCAGATATTGACATGTCTACGACTTTCAATAGCTGCCTTTGTGAAGCAATTTGACACGTCATGACCGCGCTTAGCACATAAGGCGCAAGAGTCATTGTGAGAACTCGATAAATCCGATTGTTTACTCGAACCAGTCACTTTCGAACGACAGCTTGCCTGAATATGCCCAGTCTTGCCGCACTGAAAACATTTCTTTCGCGAAACTACCGAACGGCTTAAATTTCCACCATCGCCGAAGGGATATTTTCTTTTAGTAAAAGGAGCGTTCTTTCCAAACTTACGGACCTCTAGATCCTTTCGCGGCGGTTTTAGAAAACTTGAAAGGAAAACTAAGAGTGCGGATATAGTAGGACAGTTAGCATTCACTGCTGCATTTCGTACATCGGGTTCACTTATTCCATGGACAACAAGTTCCGTTAGATCACTTTCAGACCAATTCGCTCTAAGATTTCTTAACAAGGCTGATTTCTCATGAACATACGTTTCGTAAGTGTTAAGGAGGGAACTGTTAAAAGCTGCCGCTTCCGATAATAAGCGATCCAAGTTCCTTTGGAGGAAAAGCCTCAATAAAATCTTGTCGAAAGGTAACTTTTGGCACCGTTCAAAAAAAAATCGACCCAGTCTAGCTAACGTTTCCACATCAGACCATGCTAATTCATGCTTTATTTCTTCAACGTGACTCACCCATTTGCTGGATACGTTTACCTCTGGTCGAAAATATGGTACTTCAACATGTGTTGCAGATTTTTGCGACTGCAGTGTTTTCACCAACTCCACTAACAACGCAATATTTCTGACATATTTGTTTACATACATCTACAAAATAAACATTTCTAGTTGATAACAATATTTCTGACATATTTATGGGGTTACATTGATCCATTAAAAGAAATCGTAAAAATAAAGTAAAACATCTAATTCGAACAAAAGTTAAGCGTTTTCTAGAATTAATTAGTATTCAATACGAAAATACAATAAAAGTGCTTGTCCTAGTAAAAAGTGTAAAGGCAATAAAGCATCTGATTTCCTGGACACATAAAATTAATTATTCTAGCTAACAGAAGTTACATAATAACGAAAATACAATAATAGTGCTCGCCCTAGTAAAAATTGTTATATTGTTTATTTACTGTAAAGTCAATAAAACATCTGATTTCTAACAATATATATATATACAAGGTAATTCTAAAATAGGTGGTCAAAATTAGGGAGCTGATGCAGGATAGCAATGCAAACAAAAAAGTTCCTATCAACTTGGGTTGTAAAACGCACCATTACGGAGATACAGGGTGTTTAGTTTTCAATTTGATAAGTTAATTTATTTAATATTTCCGTTAGTTTTCAATAATTTCAAATTTCAAATTTGTAGCATTGCCTATAATTCTTATGCCGAATAACGTGATTTATCTAATTTCAATGTATCGCGCAGATGGCGCTAGTTGCCACATATTTTTGTGTTAAAAATGCCGTAACTTTTTCTGACAAAAGTATCAACTTTTCAAAGGCACGATTGGATTCTGCGATCAATATTGCATAAAAAAGGTATACCTTATTGAGCTCGCTATCTGTAACCATTTCCGAATAAAACTCAATTTTACATTTCAATTCTCAATTATTGGTATTATTACAATTCGGAGAAGTCAGTAGAATATTATTGAAATAAATGATTATAAACAGATTTAACAGAAAATATGAATAAATTACCGATAATGATACCATTTCAATTCTCAAAGTGTCCTCCATTTTCCTGTATACACCGTTGCAGTCTTCTCATAAGTGAAAATACTACACGATTTAGTCTGCTCTTGTACTATTTGATTGAAAGCGTCTTCAGTTCGCTGGCGCAGTTCCTCAACAGTTTCAATTAACTTATGAAACGCGATATCTACAACCGTTGTAGATAAAAATGAAATTTTGCATTACGTGGACCTTGTACGTGTGTAATCCAATCATACAATCGCATTCGTATGGCACTGAAACGCAAAAAAAATTGGCACTGACAGTAGCTTGCTAATATTTCGCTATCTGTCATTAACGTTTAAATTGTTTGAAATTGTGTTTTGCATCGTTGTTAAATTAAAATACCGCTCTACACATTTTCTTAGTATGTTGATATGCTGCTGGTGTTGGGCGAATGTCTTGGAAGTGCACGGGCTGCTGTGAGACGGTACAGTGAAAATATCCCAGAAGAAATCTGCCTAATTATAAAACATTTCTGTCTACTGAACGCCGCTTACGTGAAAGTGGAACTTTGAAGCCTCAGACTGCTGATAGGGGAAGACGAAGGACGGTGAGATCAGTTGCAAATGAGGAGAATATTTTGAATATTATTGAAGATAATCCCACTGTTAGTACTAGGCGTGTGTCACTACAAATTCAAGTGTCACAACCAGTTGTTTTGAGAGTTGCAAAAACAACAATTGCATCCGTACCATTACCGTCAAATTCAGGATATATTGCCAGGTGATAGACCCATACGCAAGAGATTTTGTGGATTGCTCCTGAGGAGGCATGAACAGGACCCCAACTTTCTTTCAAATATCATCTTTAGCGATGAGGATACTTTCACCAGAAACGGAGTGTTTAACATGCATAATGAACATGTTTGGGCCGATGAGTATCCGCATGCCAGAAAGACTACTCATTACCAACATTCTTTCAGAATTAATGTCTGGTCTGCAACACTTGGGACTGAACTTAGGCTACCGCATTCTCCAAGGTAATTTAACCGGAGAAACGTACCACGATTTTTATCCAATCAACTTTATGAACTTTTGGGAGACATTCCTTTAGCGAGAAGGCGTGCACTATGGTACATGCATGATGGGGCCCCTCCCCATTTTAGTCGACAGTGTCGTATATGGCTATCCGAAAATTTTCCAAAACAATGGATAGGCCGAGGCAATGAGGCTCCTTTAATTTGGCCCCCTAGGTCACCAGATCCCAACCCTATGGATTTCAATGTTTGGGGGCAAGTGAAACAAGAAGTATACGCTCAGTTGGTTGAAACTGTTGAGGAACTGCGCCAGCGAATTGAAGACGGTTTCAATGAAACAGTACAAAAGCAAAGACTAAATCGTGTAGTATTTTCACTTATGAGAAGACTGCAACAGTGTATACAGGAAAATGGAGGACACTTTGAGAATTGAAATGATATCATTACCGGTAATTTATTCATATTTTCTGTTAAATCTGTTTATAATCATTTATTTCAATAATATTCTACTGACTTCTCCGAATTGTAATAATACCAATAATTGAGAATTGAAATGTGAAATTGAGTTTTATTCGGAAATGGTTACAGATAGCGAGCTCACAGATAGCGAGCTCAATAAGGTATACCTTTTTTATTCAATATTGATCGCAGAATCCAATCGTGCCTTTGAAAGATGATACTTTTGTTAGAAAAAGTTACGTCATTTTAACCACAAAATATGCGGCAACTAGCGCCATCTGCACGATACCTTGAAATTAGATAAATCAGGTTATTCGGCATAAGAATTATAGGCAATATTGAAAACTAACGGAAATATTAAATAAATTAACTTATCAAATTGAAAACTAAACACCCTGTATCTCCGTAATGGTGCGTTTTACGACCCAAGTTGATAGGAACATTTCCTGCATCAGCTCCCTAATTTTGACCACCTAGATATATAATATATATATATATATATATATATATATATATATATATATATATATATATATATATATATATATATATATATATATATATATATATATATATATATATATATTGCAATTTTCTTATCCAAATATTATTTATTATTTAAACCACGTTGCTGCGTTAATTTGAACTGGCTACGCTGTGTATAATTAACATTAAATAAAAAAAAATCTGATTATTAAATCAATTTAATTAGCTATAACTCAGTATGAGACTCTCTCAAAGGGGACAGGGGCCTTCATTAATTCGCATCTAACATTTTTATTTACAAATTACATATGCATGACTAAATTAAAAAATTGTATTAAATTTTAATAACATTTCTGGTTTAACAAACTTCTATGGTGAAAGCATTGTGTACACATGCGCTGCGCCTTGAAATCGTTTTATAAGTGCTCAGTTCCATGTCAAATATCAACAATATTTGCCGATTTGTCAGTATGATTTTAATTTCATTTACATTAGAATTATTGTTCATTAAAGTAATGTTTGTCTTTCGCCATTTCAAATATGGATAAAAGCCGTTGTACAAAATCATTCATAAATATACATAGAAACACAATACACAAATGATAAATGTTCAAAGCAATTTTATGGTTATAATAATAGTTATGACTCACATATGCTGAAGTAATCTATTCGAACTGCAAATATTAAAGATGAACTATCCCAAATTGTGTTGAATGTTGATCTTCATATCTCCGTATTCCATTATAATGTTGACACCGCACTGCCAATTTTGAATGTAATGTTTACTTCCATTAATTCCATACATCTTCATTAATTTTCTTTGTTCAATTAATTACGAGGGTACGTTGCACTTTAATTTAATAATTATACTGATAATATAATTAATATTTTGTCGGATGCATTAATTTAAAATTTTCATAAATTTTGATTGAAACACTTTTCTTTTTAGTTACTGCTGTTGATAATTTGTTTTTATCTTAGATAAAGCTAGGTTAAAAAAAAACTCCAACTTGGACTTTAAAAAAAAATTTAATAAAAAAAAACTTGAACATCACCCGAAGTTCGACAAAATTCTTGACTATTAACATCAATCGGAAAATCTTAAAACGGTAACCTAGCTTTTATGATTACATCTATACTTGTTCGATTGTTCTTGATTTTACAATTCCCGCAGTTATCACGATAAAAAAAAACGATTTATTTAAATTTAAACACGACATGTGCTAATTTCTACATGTTATGCACTTGATGTATGATGATATAGAGCTTGTAAAACCAGGAACAAATCCTTTTATAGCTTCTCATGGTAACCAAAATCTTACATTGTTTTGCGTCAATGTACACATGAAATAAAGGTCCTTTATTGGCCAAAACAAAACTGAAACTTGCTAAAAACCTATTTTTGGTCTTAATGTAACTCGGATTTCAATTATTTTTACATTTTTGAATTCCTGCCTAAATTCTGCTTCTATAGACATCTCTTTCGATATATTTCATTCAATTACTTTGCATTTTGAAAAATCCCCAACTTGAAATACTAATTTCTAACTTATGTTACAATTTTCAGGTAAAACAAGGACATATTCATATGCTGCGTTCAAAACTACATTTTAGAGAAATAATATCTCAAAATATCTAATTTAAGTACCTAACCCAACTTTTATAATTTTGTATTAAAATTACATATTTACTGTTAATTTCTCTTGGGGAACAAGGGAAACTTATTATTATATTAGCTTATATTTTATTTTGGCTCTGTTTGTGTCATTTGAACTTTAAATTTGTAAAATTTCTCATTTTTTTTAGTTTAACGTAAATTTGTGTTATTATATGTGTCTCTATCAATTTTACACCTTTATCTGTATTTATAACCACAAATTTTGTCACTTTGCACTTTTTATGAAACTATCTTAGTTTATAAGTTTTTTTTTGCTTAAATTGTATTTATTACATTAATTTCACTGTGCACACATGTAGATCATGATCTTATATATGTTTCTAATATACTTCTAATTGTTTCACACTTTTAAATTACGCCTTCTGTGAGATTCCAATTACATGTCTCCGTATCATAACCTTTCTTACATTTGCAGATTTTGTATACTTTGATTGATGTTTATACATGTTCTTTACATTATAATTATAATACTCCATGTAATCAATATCTTCAATGTGCTTATCAGCTTGTTTTATATGTGAAAGTACATATTTATTTATTACAAACTTAACCGTACAACCTTTCTATGTAGATTTTTTATACTTCAATATGAATCTGCTATACTTAATTGCTTTTATAACTAATATGACACACTGCAAGTTCCATAAAGTCTTGTTCACTTGTATTTAATCAAATTATTTCAAATATGAACTCTTCATAATCCTATCCCTTCTACATTACCGTAATTCACTCATCTCATATATATATATATATATATATATATATATATATATATATATATTATATATAATATATATATATATATATATATATATATATATATGGATTATCTTAACCCTAACACATGCTGCAGTACATCTGAGTTTTTACATTTATATACTACAAGGTGGTATTTCTGTGTTATTTTTAATTGCTTCTATCACTACACTTCACTTTCCAATTCACTTTTCCCATTTCTTCAAGTCTTCTATGATATCCTTCCAGTTGCTTTTTGGCCATATTTGACTAAAGTCTCATTTCAATCTTTGTGCTTTACAAATTTGATGTCCTCACCATCCATTGCTTTTTTATTTGGAAAACATAAGATGTAAAATCTAACTCGTTGAGAAATATCTCTAGGTAAAAGAGCTTGAACCCGTTGGATATGGTAAGGATGTAAGTGCTGCTCTTTTAAAACTTGCCACACAGATGAATGGCTGATATTTAGGGTGTTGGCAATTTTTCTAGTACTTGTTTCCGGGAGTACATCAATTTCATCTAAAATTGCTTGTTCTACCATTACATTTCTAACTGTCCGGAAACGACCAGTGTTGGTTGAATTTCTTTTTAACATTCCAGTTTCGGATAAGCGGTGGTGAATACGTGCAAATACGGAATGATGAGGCGTAATTCGTTGCCGATATTTTTCAGCATAAAGACGTCTAGCTTGTCGAGAATTACCATTTGCCATACCATACACAAAATGCATGTCGGTCATTTCAACATTTGTATACATGTTATAAAATAAACAATACACAGATAACGCAAAAATAACCTACAAACTTATTTACTAACTATCAACAACAGTGTTTGACATCAGCCTACTACAATTTGAATAAACATTAAGTAAACAGGATAAATGAATTGTCGAAGTGACAGCAGCCTACTATTCTAAAACCTTGTAATTAAAAACAATGTATAGCTGGTCATTTCCAGCATTTATTAAGAATCGTATTACATTTTACATCTTTACTGTTTTCCACTCAATTTAATAAAAAAATTATAAATTATGGTGTTTATTTTTATCTCTGCAGCTATTGATTTTGGGAAAATAATTTAAGAATAAAAATTTTTTTAAATAACAAAGATTTTAAGTTATAATTTTATTTCATAAAACTTCATCTCGAAAAAAAGTTTTGATATGAAATAAAGTAAGGGTTGCTAATTTTACCCCCGTATAAAATAACAGGAATATTGAAAAAATACCTGTGCTTAGTCCTTTGCGACTGCACGAAAATTACAGAATTTCAAGTTTCTAGCTTTACTGAAATTTTAGAAACAAAATAAAAACTCAATTTTAGTCACCACCTTTTAAGGGTGATATCTCGGAAAGGGGTGGGCTGAGTAAATTTTGTTATAGGAAAGACCCATTTTACTTTCATGCTAGCAATCACCTCCTGAATTTTGTCGCATGAATTTAGAAACACCCTGTGTGGGTTTTAGCTGTGTATTATTTTTTTCCATTGCTTCTTATCACTACACTTCACTTTCCAATTCACTATTCCCATTTCTCTGAAGTCTTCTATGATATCCTTCCAGTTGATTCTTGGGCATCCTCTGAACCTTTGTTTGACCCTCTGTCCGACTCATTTCAATCTTTGCGCTTTTACAACTTTCGTTATGTCCTCACCATCCATTGCTTTTGTTATTTCGTGATTCATTCTCCTTCTGAAATCCGCGTGTTCTGTTCTTACTGGTCCAAGTATTTTCCGCATGATTCTTCTTTCAAAACGCCTGAAATTTTCGTCTGCTTTTGTAAAGGCCCATGTTTGCATTCCATATGTGATTATTGCTCTTATCATTGTGTTATAAACTCTAATTTTCGTTTCTACGCTTATATTGTTACTGTTAAGTATTGTTTTATATATGTATGTACTTCGGTTACCCTTTTGTATTCTTTCCTTTATCCTATTTTTTTCTATTTTTTCTACTCTTGACCCCAAATAATTGAACCTATCTACTTCTTAAATACTGTATGTGCCTATGTCAACCTTTTGTCTCCTTCTTTCTTTGTTATAAGCTATGTACTTTGTCTTTTTTTCATTAATGGTAAACCCATATTGTTTTGATTCTCCTTCTAGATTTTGAAAAGCTTTTACTATTTCTTTCATACTTCTACTTATTATTACTATGTCATCAGCATAAGCTATCGCTTGTGTTTGATTGCTTATAATTATTTCTTGCAGTTTTGCTTTTCGTATTATGCATTCTACGATAATATTGAATAGTACTACTGGTAAAGGGTCACCTTGTCTTATACCTTTAGCTATTCTTATCATGTCCATCTTTCTATTATTTATTTGAATTACCGCTTCTGTTTTGTTTAGGGTCATTGCTATTAGGTTTATTAATTTTCCTGGAATTTTCACATTGTATAATTCTTGTATTATTTTTTTTCTGTTTAAGGAGTCAAATGCACTTCTGAAGTCTCTAAAGATCATATGCAGTTCTATATTGTATGCATATGCTTTTTCTAATATTTGTTCTAATATGTAGATTGAAACTGTTGTGCTCCTGCCTGGGCGAAAGCCTTGATCATCTCCAACGAAATTCTCACTGTATTTTTGTAATTTCTCCTTAATAATGCTTGCTGATATCGTATATGGCACATTAAGTAACGCTATGCCCCTATAATTCTTACATACCTCTTTCTTGAATATCGGTATTGTGACTGCTTTTTTCCATTCTTTTGGCATTTGTTCTTCCTCCCAAATTCCGCCTATTAATTCTTGAAGTTATTCTTCTACCGCAGTGCCCCCATATTTTATTGATTCCGCAGTGATTGTGTCACTCTCTGCTGCTTTGTTATTCTTCATTTTCTCTATTGCTCTTCTAACTTCGTCTTTTGTGGGTACTCTTGTTCTTGGTTTCTTTTTGGCTTTCCGCTTCTGTTTCGTTCAACAAATTATAAGTGTTCCTCCCATATCCTTTTAACCGCATCTTCTTCATGTTGCAGCATCCCATCCTTGTTTCTATAGCTTCTTGTTCTTGTTGTCACTTTCCCTTGCACATTCCTCAAAATCTGGTAAAATCGTCTTGCATTATTATTTTTGTTTTCTTGCTCTATTCCGTCCATTTTATTATTTATCCACGCATTTTTTACTTTAAAGAATGTCTTTGCATCATTTTTTAGTTCAACGCATCTCCTATGTTCTTCCTTCCCAGATCTTAGCCATTGACTTCTTGCCTCTTTTTTTCCTTCTGTTTTTTTCCGACATTCGAGGTCATACTACCCTTGCTCACATTTTCTTCTTTGCTTCTAAGCCTATATTTGTTTCAGCTGCTTCTATTATTGTGTTCTCTATTTTCTTCCATTGGGCATTAACGTCTCGTTTCTGTGTCCATTGCTTTTCTAGTGCAGTTAAGCTTTTTATATAGTTCTTTTTTATTTCATCTACTTGTAATTTTTCCACCGCCCATCTTGACCTGTTTTCCTGTATACTGATTTGATATATTTTCTTCCTATTAATATGTGATCAATTTGGTTCTCTGTGGAGCCATTGGGGTGCTGTGTTTCCTTGGGTGCTCAAAGATTGTTGTGGTTATGACCATGTTTAATGATGCTGCAAACGCGGTCATTCTAAGGCCATTATCATTTTTGTTATCGTGCCCTGTATATTTTCCACATCCGTATAGATATTCCTCCTTGCCAATTTGCGCGTTTGCATCTGCCAGTATAACCGTCATATTCTTGCTGTATGACTTTTCGGCTACTGCTTGGAGTTTCTCGTAGAATGTATCTTTCTCTTCAGTATCTTGGGTTTCTGTCGGTGCATATGCTCTCATCAATTTTACTTTCTACTTTTATTAGTTTAGTCATGATGTCGCCCAATGTTATTTCTTTCGCATCTACCATGTTCGCGATCTCTTGCACTGCCCTCTTCTCGCAGGTATTTATGTAACTTCTAATATAATGATACTCATTTAATGACCTTTAGGTTTTCCTTTAAACTCTTGCTTATTTTTAAAGTTAACTACTCAATTGTTAACTCTTCACAAAGTTTTATACACCCTGTATACTTCATATTATATCTATTTTATTTCGATTAAAATGTAAACAAAACATATGTATATGTGCTTTATATGATATTATTGTTTATCTAATCGTGCTGCCTAAGAGTCAACCCCTCGAACCTTGACTCTTATCTGTATTTCAGTTCCTTTTATTGGGGAATTGTTACATACAGACATATATTTAAATTGATGAAGCAATTAATTAATCTTACCTATTTCTTTTTTTTTTACCATGTGAATCCTTATCACTTTTTTGGGAGATTCACATCACTTTACTTTTATAATTCTTTTAGATTTCTTTTAATTTTAAATTTTTCACAGAGCAACTTTCACCAGGTAACCTCACTTCAACAGCCTTGATAAGTCCTAATTTAGTATATTTAATTAAATTATACAATTATAGCTTACAAGATAAGTATGTTATTTAAGAATAAATGTGGACACTTTTATTTGCATGCCCTATCCTCCATTTACTCATGTAAATGAATTTTGTTCCACAACTTCAATCGGTCAAAAGTAGATTGTTGTTAAACGCTACTTCAGCATGTTCAAATTTATGTTTCGTTAAAGGTACCCAATCAAAAATAATGACCACATAGGGATCTTTTCTTTGTAAATGCTAGGATCATCATCATAAAACAAGTTACTTGTAGAGTAAAATTAAATGTGACTTTCACTTGAATACAATATTAAGGCACCACAAGTAGACCTGATAATATATTTATTACAATATAGAATGATTATACACTGATTTACAGAATTTCATATAATTTTCTACATAATTTAAGTATAATAAATAAAGTTAATTTTCATAATGTTTAGAATATTAAAATAGTCTATAAACTACACTCAAAAAATTACTTCTGTATAAATAAATACATAAAATAGTTTTTCTATTAAAATATGTCCACATCAAAAATTATATCTTTTAGGCATTAGTTAGCAATTTGGCGATCAAACACTTTATTTAAATACTTAGGCAATCAGTCTCATTTAAAGGTGCATATCAATCAGGATACCTTAAGAAAGTAACAAACAAGAAAAAATAAATACTTCCAAAGAACACATGGAAAGTGACTAACACGTACTGTTTTATTAGGCCTACAAATGCACAAAGGTTTAATTTTCCTTATAACATGTAATAAACTCTATCTATAAATGACTAGATAATACAAAACTAAGCTAAGATGTGTATTTCCTTATTCCACAATCTACGCACAAGCAACAAAAAACCAATTAAATCTTTAACCATTACAAAAATGATCTAATTGGATTTAAAATTTACAAAAAGGAAAAAAAATTAAGTACATTTTAAAAACTTTAAGTAGTAATAACTTTCAGCAAAAATTTTCTATCCTATTTCTCGAGTGGATGCTGACGTAATGTTGACTCTCTAATTATATATTAGGTATATTGGACGAATTAAGCAACTAATTACAGTTGTGATGAGAATTAAAAACAATCGCCATAAAAAAATAAAGTATACATTATTGTACTACACATGCAAGCATAATGACTGTTTTATGATAGAATTAATACAACCCTTTAAAGTTGTAGATCGAATCAAATTTACTAGTTATTGTTCATTTCACTAATTACAAATAATAATACTATCTAACACCTTTATTAGAAACATACCTAAAAGTGTCATAAACCTGATCACCTACCTAGTAATGAGTATTACATTTAATCAGTATTATTTTATTAGTGTAATGGAATAAAAGTGTCTGCAAGTTTCTGACATATACATATCTCTAATGCAAAATATATATTTACGCATATGCTTACTTAACTGTCAGTATGTAGCGCTGGCAAATTGTCTAATTGCAAAATTTCCTTTATTCTTGTTAAACACAATTTAGATCCTTCCTCTGCTTCTTTACATAACTAAAATTATAATGTTTATTAAAACACAGCAACTGTTTCTTCTTTATATAAAGTAAAGTGTTTGGTAAATAACGTACATAATTTGTTTTTAATCGCATAAATTTTTAAACCCTTTATAATACAATAAACCGCTGCCAAATTATCTGCCATACGGCGTTCTCATATATGTTAACAAGTTTTGGCCAAAAATTTGTAATAAGAAACTTAAAAGCATATTTTTAATCCGCCATTTTGAATTTTTTGATTTTAACAAATGATATACTTCTTTGACAAGAAAAGCGAAGGGACGTGCAATTCCGGAGATACCAATCTGTTACCATTCGCCACCAAAATGTTGAAAGAAGAGAGAAATATATCTTCTCTATCTGTCATATTGCGGAAGGCGGACGATGCTAAAGTTTGTTTGCCACCAAGTCAATGGCGACCTATTAATATTTGGTCTGAATTTTTTACCGAGGTCTGAAATGCATGTTACTCTTTCCTTATCAAAGATATACTTAGCGATCTTAAAAACCCCCAACTTTAAAAAAAATCGGTTTATAAATAAATGCACAATTTTATATCCTAAAAACAGTGCGCCACTGGTTATTTTTTTTTTATTTTGAAATTATATAAAAAAGTATACGTTTTTTAATTTTGTAACTTTGAAGCAATGAATTTTTTTAATTTTCTAAACCCGTAAAAATGCCTCCCCACTGGTTGGATTTTGCTTATTAACAAACTTGATCTAGATTTTATAGCAAAGAATTTTTGTACCAAATTTCACATCGATGGCTTTAATGGTTCAAAAGATATCGCGTGCACACACACACAGACACGAAATTTTTTTCTAAAAATGTGTTTTTCGTGTTGTTTAAGACATAAAACGTCAAGAAATGCAAAAAAATATTTTGAAAATTTAGACCGGTTTCATAGCTTTCTCTTTATATGTAAGTATATGAAAAAGCAATAATGCAATCACAAAAATTATGAAGTGATAAATCTGATTGTTATACATGGTATAACAAACATATCAGATAAGCTCCCATAAAGGTAACTACGAATACACTGATTATAATTGTTGCTCGTTCAGCAATAGAACATATAGTTTTCATGTGTTTAAGAGAACTAAAACATATTAACTCTCAGTAACGTACACTTTCTCAATCAAGTTTTCAAATTCTTTCTACCATTACTATACAAGGTGTCACAATCATGGCCTATTAGATGTATCTCAATAACTACTCAGAATAGAATAATGAAACTTGGTACATAGGGATTTTAGGACATGCTGGTTTTCTAACTTCCGGTTATACCGGACGTCACTATCTACTTCGTTATTTTAAATAGAACTCCCTGTATTTTATGGAATTTTTAGAATCCTCTTTAAAATGTATACGAAATTTAATAATATAGTCCTATACCTAGTGTTAACCGTTTTCGAGTTATGTACAAAAGAGTAATATTAACCTTTCCTTCTTAAGGCCCGGTCTCTCTGACCGAGCGTATAAACTATTCAACAGAACTTCCAGAATTGGCCGAACAGAACGTTGTCACTCTCTATAGCTTCCTATTTTAAGGTTCTCGATTTAGTGCTGGTTTGGTGTTCAACATGAGCGGATAGTTTGTACGGTGCAACAGATTTCGGAACCACAAACCAATCTTAAGTACATTGTTATTTTTTAAAGGTAGGTTAAGATTATTATATTTTAAAAAGTATCCTGTTTTGCTTTATTTCTCATCATACATTCTAAAACTAAATTCATGGCTCTATGTTAAGTATTATTTTTATTCCTTGTTTTAGAAAAGTGCAACATGAGCTAAAATACAAGCAAGCACGGATTCTTCAGTTATATGAAGAAGTTGAGCCAGATGACTTTCCACCATTTGACAACTGTATATTAGAAGGAAGTGTAGAAGATAACGACCTTGAAATTCAAGATATTAACACTGATAGTGAGCAGCAATTTGACGCGGATTGCGATAATATAATTAGACAGCAACAGCAAATTATAGATAACCAAACCACAGTTCGGGTACCCTCATTTGTATTAAAAAACGGTACAAACACGCTGCAACCAGAGTAATAAGAAGGCGAGCTCAAAACATTTGTTCTCAATTTGCCAAGAATTAAGGGTCACGCGTTGAAATCAGAAACTTCTACTCAAATATGGGACGATTTTTTCACGGAAGCTCTGCTCGAAATTGTTGTCCAAAATACTAATATTTATATTGAGATGAAGAGGTATAAAAACTAATACGACGTTTTGGAGATAAAGGCATTTATTGGACTGTTATATATGGTTGGCGTAAATAAGAATAATCACCGCAATGCTGCAGATTTGTTCCGCACAAATGGTACATTGTTGGAAATATACCACCTGACAATGTCTTTGGCGAGATTTTAATTTTTGTTGGGTCATTTTAGATTTGACGCCAAACACACAAGGGAGGAACGTCAAAAAATTGATGTTCTCAACCTGGTCCCAAAATTTTTCCTTTTCTGAGTACCGTTGATGAAATGTTGCCTGCTTTTAGAGGCACTTGTAGATGCAAAAATGTTTTATTGCAGAAATTTGGAAGTTTACGTTGGTAAGCAACATCCAGGACCATATAAATTGGATACTGCATTATTACCCAGAATGTGCAAACCAATTAGCCGTACGAATAGAAACGTTACGATGGATAATTTTTTCACACATAAAGTGGTTGCTGATACCTTACTAAATGGCCATAAACTGACCATTATAGGCACAATGTGAAAAAATAAACCAGAGATTCCAACTGAATTTCGTCCAGAAAAGACAAGTATGTTTGCTTTTCAGCAGAATTGTATTTAGTTTCTTATAGTCTGAAGCCCAGAAAAAATGTCAATGTTATGTCAACAATGCATTATGATGATGCAATAGATCCTAATACTGAAAAACCCGATATCATAATTGACTATAATTCAACGAAATCGGGTGTTGATGTTGATTAGATGATAGAAGCCTATAATTGTGTGAGAGTGACGTGTAGGTGGCCCATGGTCTTTTTTTTTATGATTGTGGACCTGAACAAGCTAAATTTGGCCTATCATGTTAAAGCACTCAGGAACACTTAGGAGGATAGATAGAGGGATAATGAATTGCCAATAGATGCCTATGACCAGCTACCTTAAATTTTCTCATATCATAAGTGAGAGGAAAGCTGGAACTAGGGAGATCATTCCAGAGTTTAGAAGCTGTATAGAAAAAAGTGGATTGCGCCCGTTTAGTACGACAAGTGGAGATTTGTACTGCATACTGATGGTGTCAATGAGCAAACCGAGTGTTTCTCGCAAAGATAGCACAAGATGGTATCAAAGAATACAATTCAGCAGCACAATAGCCGTTGTAATAACGATAATACAAAGAAAGAACTAAAACCATCCTTCTATGCTTAAGGGACTGTATGTGAGAAGTTAAGGACGGGTCATTTATAAGCCTAATCACTCTCTTTTGAATACGATCAACGATATCGAGAGCGTAGTGGGGAGCACTAACCCAGAGGTGAGAATTATATTCCAGATAAGGCTGAATTTGGGCCTTATACAGCAGAAGGAGTTGTTGAGAGGTAAAGTACTGGTAAAGAGGTAAAGTGAGGCTCAGAGAAATTTGTGGTATTACAATTGAAAATACTCCAAAACCAATCACATATGGTCGTTGCTATTTCTGTGATAGTAAAAGAAATAGAAAAATAAAATATTCGTGCGAGAAGTTCAATAAATACATGTATCTGGAACACATCAAATGCATATGTCCACAATGCTTAGAAGATCTTGATGGAAATTTAGATGAATAGTTTCAGTTTCTATTTGTGTATAAAATAGACATTCATGTTTTACTTATAATATGTATTTTTGAGTTGTGTGGTTTTTCGAGTTGTTTTTTAAAGTTTATAATTTTTTTCTTAACGAAAAATATACATTATTTTAGATTATATTTTTGTTTTCATACCAAAAAAACAATATTTTAATTTCAAAAAAATAAATAAATTTATAAAGACAAGGGGTGACTTTCATTTATTACACAAAAAAAAGAATGGTCCAACATTTTAAAAAATGTATAGAAGTTGTCTTTTTCGGTGTCCGAGACCGGCCTAAAGGAGTTTGTGTTATGTAACCACCTTATGGAGGAAAGGTTAAATGATCGTTGTAACTTCTCATATAACTGCTTAAAATTTTGTTATACAATGTTATTTTGAAATTTTGGCCAAGATACAAACAAATGATCATCTCTGCATGCAAGCAATATAAATTTTAAATTAGGGTATTCATAACAGCCTTATCATTCCAACCTATTTAAAATCAGTATATCTCATTTTTTTATATGAAATACCATATATATTTTTTTATTTTTGAATTCTACATAATTTTTAAGGGTAAATTTATTAAGGATTATCTATATCTAAGTCTAATAGGTTTTAAGTTATAAGACCTAACATTAAAAAACATGGAAAGTAAGTAAAATTCCACTAACTTTTAAAGTAGTCTTTGGAAAAATTGATTAAAATGGAATAAACCCAAATGTCAAATTATTTTAAACAAAAAACAATGTAAAGCGTTAAATATTTATTATAAAACATTAAAATATGTATACTATTATAGCAGGTGCTCAAAAACACTGCCATTCGTTTGCAGACATTTGTTGACTTGTTTTAACAAATTTTCATTGGTGCCTACATTGTATTTGGCCCTCTTCCAAGCTATTGAACGCTTGTACTCTTTTAACCATATTTTCTTTGGTAGTAAGAGGATGGGTATAAACAAGTCCCTTCACATAACCCCAAATAAAAAAAATGTAATGGCGGCCAATGGAAAGGACCATTATTGGCAATCCACCGGTCCTCCAACATTTGAGTCAGCATGTTTCCAACAATATAGGACTTGTGCGTCGGTGCTCCATCATGCTGGTACCAGGCTTGTGCTTGTCCCGCTTCTTGAACTGGCAGATTATTTAAAGAAATTCGGAGTATAAATTTTCATCGTAAATGCTTAAACACAAAATTCTATTATTCTTATTTGCACAATAAAGATTGAATTGTCAAGAATATTGAAAGTATCTTTCCCTTACCATATGTTCATTCTCACTTGACCAAAAATGAATATTGTGTCAGTTGCACAACCCATTTTTAAAAAAATTATCCTTGTCATCAAATATTATTTTTTCAATAAATCCTTCATCACCTTGAACATATACGAGCATCCACTCGTAAAACTGTGTGCATAAAGGCAAATCCGTAGGTTTCAAGTTTTGGACTTGCCAATACTTAAAAGGCTTCCGTTTATGTTTTATTAGAATTCTATGAATTGCCTTATATGGCACATTAATAAACCGACATAGTTCACGCAAACTGACATTAGGATGTACACTAAAAGAGGCTAACACGTTTATTTCTAAATTCTCATTGTCCACCATAGGTTTGATTTGTGTTATTTTCAGACGAAAGGATCCAAAATTCCAAACAATTTTTAAATAAAGTGCGCATAATGTTAGGGCTAGGTCTTGGACTGTCTGGATATCGTTCTGCGCGTACGTTCTAAAATTTTGTTACACTCTCCATAAACAATAATTAAATTCAGGTAATCTTCATTGGAAAAAGCTAAACGAGGCATTTTCTAACAAAATAATTTGACATTTAGATTTATTTCGTTTTAATTTTTTCCAAAGGCTACTTAAAAAGTTAGTGGAATTTTACTTAATTTCCATGTTTTTTAATGTTAGATCTTATAACTTAAAACCCATTAGACTTAGATATAGGGAATCCTTAATAAACTTACCCTTAAAAATTATGTAGAATTCAAAAATAAAAAAATATATAGAGTATTTCATTTAAAACTAGGTGAATGCTAGTGAATTACAGGACTTTCTTGCAAAATACTAAAAAATATATGGGGTATTTTTATATCTTTGAAATATTCAGATGTTTAAGAAATATTTAATAAAAACCAAAAACTGACCCTAATAACCCCCCGCCCTCCCTGTAGACGCAGAGGCGTTAATAAGTTACCGTTACCACCGCTGGTGAATTATCGCGGAACGACGTTACCTTAAATCCGTGTAGAAAGAACCTCCGTAGGTAGGGGCAGTTTTCCCACGCAACCCTTTGAAGGGATTTAATACTGTCGTTCAACCAACACGTGATTGATTAATCGTTAAGTGCACCTTGTCAAAAGGTGTTGAGCGTTAATTCTAGTGATCTCCCTGTTCTATGGAGTAGTTATCGCTTTTGTGCGGAAGAAACCAAACGTCCGTTCTACTTTCCGGATACAGCTTGTCGGTAACGAAAAACTCGCCGTACATACTTAAGCTTTTTGTGTTGTTAAAGAAAAATAATATGTCTGTAACATCCATTATTTCGGATGTTACATTATTTAAGCATTTGTTCACTGCTGTTCCTATTATCTTCTTATTTAACGTTGTTCTCATTATGTTATTTTCCTAAAGTAAATCATTTAATATTCAAAATTGTTGATGGTCACTCTCACTTAACACACATTTTTTAGAATTTGGAACCACTGGTTACAGTTGGTAACATTAAATGTTATTTAGTGAGTTCTTAAAAAGAACGTTTCTTCTTCCTGTTTAAATTGGTACAAGCCATGCTTTAATACCTAGAAGAATCAAATAATTTCTGGATTTATTCCATCCATTGACAAAAGTCGGATTTATATTTATTCTTCAGCATAAGAAATGATTAATTGGTATTATTTATTTCTACGCATTTTGCGGATATAAAAGGTTATTAAAAGCGTTCAAGTATGCCTCTCTTCCTTTTTGTTTCTGTATTTAAAAATTGCTTTACTTTTAGCCATCACCACAGCTATCTTATGATTTAAAACTACCTACTTTAAAGAAAATACTTTAAAAATCTTTGGATACAAACAAGTTTATCTCGGATTTCTACTTTGTGAACCTCATGAAGGTAATGTATTCAAAAGCGTTACTCGTGTGTTATTTTAATAAATTACAAAGGTTTGACCTCCACTTCCACTTCGACTTTCACTTCTACGTTTATTTCTAGTTTTACTTTACTCTGGGGATAACTATAAATGTTCTTTTACTCGTTCAATAACTACATATACAAATGGATGGATTGCTAACTGCTGCTCACTTTTGGTGAAATGTCACATTAACTGGAAAGTGCCTTAACTAATAGTACTGAATATCACGAAGATCTGTAACTAACTCCAACAAAAGGAATAATCCCACAGCTAAGTTAAACTATAATTATATACCTTTGTGTGTGAATGCAAATACACTTTTAAGTTCTGTAAATGTACAGCTTGCCTTACCTTGTCACAGGTTCATTTAAAGTAACTTCCCTTTAAATTTTAATATAGTTATCTGCATTAGTTTTAAAACAAAGTCAATAATGCATTTATCATCAAGCTCTATGTATTATTGTTGTGTTATTAACTATATAATGTTTAAATATTCGTCTCGTTGGGAGACTAATGTATAATTGACTGCTATTTAACTAATTTATTATTTGGTTTTTATTATTGTACATTGCACAATACATTTAAAGTGTTGTCGGGTGGCCTGTGCATTTTAATTAGCAATGGCAATTTTGATGATATAAATATAATTTTTCTTTTACTAAAAAGATATTATAAACTCAAACTTCATTAGCTTGGGATCATCCTAATTTAATTTAACTTGACCTGTAGGTTACATGCTTCATTTCATTGTTCTTTTATTATAATTACAGTGAATTACTGTAAGTACTACCTTTTCTTAATTTAGACAAAGGATAATACATTCAGTTATTTTTGGGAATTACATTATTGGGAATAAAAATTTTTGGTACTAGTTTGTCGATTATTACTATTTATATATAATTTGTGTATGTATAACCTTTCTTTTACAGGAAACCTATAAAATTACCTAGCTCATTGAATAATTACTTCTCCGTGTTGTGAGTTACCTTTCCTGTTTGGAGTTTTAAGGAAAGGGCTCTTTTTTTGTATTTCACTTAAAAATTCATGGCGTCGAAATTTCTGTCCTTCGTTCTACATATATATCTTTCTTTCCTTTCTCTCTCGGACCTCAATGTTCCCCACGCATCCAAGTGCCCTCTAGCTGCTGGTTGAGGTTCCCTTCTCCTTCCTATTCCTATTTCCTTTTTTTTGCATACGTGCTCAACAGCGGTGCAAGTCTCATTCAGAACTAGGTCATTAGTAGAGTAAAATTAGCGTATAAATATAGACCGCAGTGTACCGTACAACCAATTGAGATATTAATCATCCACGATTCAGACATTGAATCGATGCGTCATTTTTCTTCACGAGGTGCGTCATACTGGGAGATTCTAGCGTAGTTACAACGTCGCTCAATTGCCGAATCCGCTGCAGGGTTCATCCTCTAGGTTTCCACCAGGTGGCTGTATAACGAGAGAGGGTAGATTAAAGCAGTCAATTGATGTAAAGTCTGATCAAATTTAAGGTAATCATTTCCGTTCATGTTGTTACTGTGTGTCGACAATTTTTAATAAAGTATTGTGTTTTTTTTTGTATGTGCTAACGGTTGAATACCTTGTTCAATAGGATCAATTCCTTAATATTTTCCCATTTAAAGTTTAAAGCAAGCGTATTCATCTGTGTTATAATCAAAATTTCTATGAGTTTTTAATTTTGTACCGAAATTTTATGTGACGATCGCGTTGAAAAGGGGAACGCAAATTATTTCTTATAACCATTTGTGATCTTGGCATACGACCAATATTTACAGTAATTTGGAAAAGGCAGACGTTGAAACTAGCTAGTATCACTGCATTTTAAGTACCGAAGTAATTTGATTTTGTGTGGGAAACCAATGTAACGATTGTTTTGACATCTCTGAGGTGGTTTATTTATAATACGTATCTATAGGTTAATGAACTTGTTTTTAATGTGAATTCAGCTGTGAATCCGACTTCTCTACACATCACATTATTTGAGTTTTGAGTAAAGTAGTTACGTTCGAAAGATTAACAATTGATTATTTTGATTATAACGTAACATGTAACGAAAGATGCGTTAATGCATCTTTTACGACGTTGAGTATCTTTTGCAGCGAATTGATTGATATAATTTAAAGTGGTTGCAAAAACTGATTTAAAGTGTTTTCTTTGAATTATAATTTCATTGAAAGTTAAATTTATTAAGTGACTGGTTTTGTGGCACGTAAGTATTTAAGATAAACGTGCGATACTTTTGTAACCTCACAGATATAGCGAAAATCTGCAGGTCCTAGGACCGCCTGTGATTACGTCCAAAGGTAAGCGAGTTATTTGGGTATTCAGACGAGCTGTAAACCTTCCTAATTAAGCATTTCAACACCGATTGTGAAATTTCAAGTACTCTGGCGCCCTTTCCGATTTATGTCAACCCCAACCCCTACTATGACTTATTTATGGCAAGCTATCATACTGTGCGCAAAATTAAGTAACACCGTACCCACCCCCAACCACTGAGTAGTCGAACAACTCCCAATTTTACCTGTTATCCCGTTTATACCGTAACAATCCTTCTGATAGTACTCCATTTACCCTCACTTCTACATTGTTATATACTTTTTATTGCTTCTACAAGCTATTTATTTTATAATATTCCAAAGTTTTCCATACTTGTATTCTTGATACGTTATTAAATGTATATCTATAAATGCTATGTATATATTTTCCCATTTTCTAAACTCTTCTTATTATTCTTAATGTGTATATACGAGGGTTGTTTTAACAGTAAGGTCCGATTAGCTCCAGTTGCGAGAGTTCTGTGTACCGGTAACTCCGCGCACGCGCGTCCGCTCCCCACGTGCCTTGCGCACAGCCACCATTTTGGACTTGTAGCATACCTTTAATTGTGTTTGTACTGCGTTAAAATGTTTAAGACGATTGAACGAACCGCCGACTGTGAAGTGCGGTCTGTCGTTAGATTCTTGACAGCAAGAAATGTGTCGGCGGCCGATATTCATCGACAAATTTGTGAGGTTTATGGCCCCAATATAATGAGTGACAGATGACTTGTTTCGAGCAGTTGATGCTAAACTTCATAAGGACAGGCGATTCACAATTTCCACTTTCACTACAATTTCCACAGTCGAAAAAATTGTGCGCCCATTGGGTTCCCAGGCTGCTTTCTGAAGAACACAAATGCAAGAGGTTGGCTAGTGCATTGACGTTTTTGACCCGATACAATGAAGAAGGAAATGAACTTTTGGACATTGCCACAGGGGACGAGACATGGGTGTTCCATAGAAGCCAGAATTAAAACGGCAATCAATGGAAAGGCGGCACACAACATCTCTAGTCAAAGTAAAAGCCAAACAGACGATCTCAACACGCAAGATTATGGAAACTGTGTTTTCGGATAGACATGGAGTCTATCGCACCGTGCGCCTATCATTTGTTTCGCTACCTAAAGGAGTTTCTCGGCAGTCGGCAGTCAGCGCTGATGACAATGTGAAAACAGCAGTTGAAGATTAGCTGTCTTCCCAGGCGGCAGAATTTTAAGACATTGGTATAAATAACCTTGTTGACAGGTATGTAAGTGCTTAAATAAGCAAGTAAATTATGTAGAAAAATAGGCTATAATGTACAGAATGAAATTAAAAAGTTTTTAGAATATCTTTACTTAAAAAATAGGCCTCGTATTATCTTGTGTTTGTCTATCCGGTCTAAACGCAATTTATTCTTCCTTCAGTTTTATTTCTACTTCCTTCATCCGCCTCTTTTCTACTATTTTTGTGTATTTTTTAATTGACTGTAGATAGGCTTAGTGCTCTGTAAGTCTCACCTTTAGTTGTGCTACCTTTTTTATGTATAGGCCTAATAATGTTTTGCTCCCATTGGATGGATATTATTGTTTCTCCCATATTTTTTGTATAATTTTAATTGCCTTTACTATGCCTTCTCCTCGTAACTATTAATTCCTGTGTTATATTATCTATTCCTGCTGGTGTTCTCTTTTTTCATCTTTATTATTTCTATAACCTCCTCTTCTCTTATTTCTATCTTTTTCTCTTATTGTCTTTCTTTTGGAGCTTCTCGTATCACTGCTTGAAATTTATCTTTATGTTCTTCCCTGTTTCTGCTATTGCTTCTATATTTCATTTTAATATTGTCCAAAAGTTTTTGGTTTCGTTTATAATTTACTTCAGTTTCTGTTCTGACTCCTTCCCAAGTTCTTTTGGCTAATTTCACTTCATCTTTATTTCGTTCTTTTATTACAGTGGATTTTATTATGGTAAATATTGGATAATCCTACGTTTAGGTAATTGTTAATTTATAGCTTAGTTTTGAGTGGAAATTACGTCAAGGGAAAGTAATTAAAATTACTGCAGGAAATCGTACGAATGTTGAGTCAGGATGATGTAACAACGCGATACTTAGAACTTAGAGTAGATAAAGAATTTAAAATATACGACTGTGGTTTTAAAGTATGTTAAGGTAGGAATGATTTTCTAAGGTATAGCGACGACAAAAACAGATCAGGTTATAATTTTTTTGCGTGATTGCCTTATGCTGCGAGTTGGTGCCGTTGGCGTATTTTCTAGATCATGTACACGAAAATTGTTTCGATTTTACCGCGCATACGGTTTGAAAGAACCTTAGCTTTGTGATTGGTTATGCTTCGTGAAGTTTAAAATGGCAGCCTGGAAGAACCGCGAGAGAAGAAAGATCATTGATTGCTTAAGTAGGTCGTGCGTAAACTACTACCTGGTGGTAGAGCGGTGAGGTTACGCCAAACCTCTCTTATGTACGTGTATCTGAATAACGTGTAAACTGGTGAAGTTTAGACGGGTTATCCTGTTTCGCGAAACGTATTTTGATCAAGTTTGCAGAACTTATTTTAGTAATTTTGCTTTCCCGGTGTACTGGATCACCCAGGGAAAAATAATCGTGAACGGTTTTGTTAAAAACTTTAGTAATTAAGAAGGTTGGTTTAGCGAACCTGGGCTATCGTGCCGAAAGGAGAAAGCAAGTCGGAGGCCCGGTGCATCCCTTTACTGTTTCTACTTTCACTGCCTGGAGGTGTAAGGTGAAACTATTAATGTGCTTATTGTTTAATTTTTTTTGTTATTACAAAGCGAAACGTGTTGGTTTAAAAAAAATTATTGACTATATCATTTAAATGTTATGAAATAGGAGTCACCAGTTTTATAGTATTTACGAAGGTACATGTTGAATACTGGTGATGTATGCATATGGTTTGTAATTATGTCTTTGTAAGGTATAAATATTTATATTTAAATAAAAAGGGCATGTGCCACCAATCTTAAGCTCTCATATAAATATAATATTAATTTTGTGAAACTTTAGGAGTGATTTAGATTGAAATCGTATCAACGATATAAGCTTTTGTTTGAAACGTTGAAATTGATAGTGTACTTGGACGTTTATTTGTTATTAGCTAATTTAATAGACGTTTGCTAAAATTGGATTATTAAGTTTCTTTTACGTGTTGGATTTCTTTTGTAAAAATTCCAGTATACCGATGCTAAAGGAGGTTAATCTTTTCTTTATCTGTATTATTTGCGTGTACAGAGTAAACTAAACTTGATTTCAACACTGGGGAGATTTCTTTATTTTAATTTAGTATAATATTCAAGATAGTATTTAGTACAATTTTAAAAGTTGAAGTTCCAACTAGTAACAGCTATATTGTGGTATTTCGAAGCATTGCGTTTTAGAATCGACCTAGGAAATCGTTGGTGGCAAGCAAAAAGGTAGGTTCAAGTATTTTTCTGTTTTATGCTAGTGCAGCCGCTTTTGTTTGCATTTAATTTATCCGGATTAAAACAGGATGGCGTCCAAAACATTATCTGATCAGGCTTACCATTTCACCGTAACTACAAAATTTCAATAAAATTTCAACCTCACAATGAATTATTTGCCCGTGCGATGTTCTAATGCCGTTTGAACCCGTTACAAATTTCATCCAAAATTGATGACTACAAAGAAACCTAAATTTGCAATATGTTGTTGGCATCCATAGTTTTCAAACCAACCTAACTTTTTCAAAATCGATGAAATCACAATAGCTATTAAAGGTCAACATTTACCCATCTCCCTATCCTTATTTTAGAAGATAGAGCCATACATACAAGAAAAAATGTTTTCCGATTGTTTACAGTTTGCGTTGGTACAATACTTGTTCAGAAATCTTTGATTTTAAAATTGAAAACTGTGTTGGATAATATAAATCGAACATTGAGGTACAAATTTTACCAAACACTTTTAAAAAACTATACATTATTTCTTAGTTTATTTTCATTTTTGAAGTCAAAAAACTACATCAAAGACCTTATACTTACCAATGAGAAATTTAGAAAACCATGTGGTAAACCAGGTAAAACGTCAAGTGTAACATTTTTATTTAATCTCTTTAATTTAGAAGCAAATATTACATTATCATCAAGAAATGGATCCAAATGAGTGGTCTGAAAATGTTGTTGATGAAGATACGATTAAGTTTGATACTATTTACTTACCAACAATTTAATCATAGGAAACTTGATCAAAACATCATCAGATGCAAGATATGGACTTGCAAATGAATCAGTTGTTATATTTTCTTTAATCTCTTCCAAAATATTATATGGTTTGCTAGTATCAAGAAATATCTCTTCGCTACTATGTCTTGTAGACACCCAACCACCAATACGATTTCTCAAATTACTAACAACAGAAAGAAGTCTATTATGAACGGAACGGTCATAATCTTGAGAAGCACTTTCTTGTTTTAATACTGCTATTTTGGTACCATCAGTATCAGTGTCAGAATCTACAGAGAAAGTTATATTACAAAAACGTACATTTGCCAAATTCTAATACTAATACATTTCTATACATCAAAGTAAAGGCACAGTTACTATCAATTTCTATGAAAAATCGATTTACTACCAGTAATATAGCAAAAGAGAGAATATTACAAATAATTCACTTTTCCAAAACTTGTTGCCAGACAATAGACATTAGAACGCATAGGATTTGAGTGGCTTTTCTCTTGAGTAATATTTAACTAGATTATTTTTTGACCCACACGTTTAATTCAAACACAGGGATAGAGAGCTACATTAAGTATGTTTGCCAAAATATCAAGATGGGTTAACTAGAAATAAAACCTTGCAGTTGATTAAAAAAAAGTCAAAAAATAATCTAATAACTTACATTATGTGCCCATGGTTTATTCTATAAAACCTTCAAAATTTTCTTTATCAGATTCAACCTGGCTGTAGTATAAAGCCATTTATTGCTATACCCTAGTATTCAACTAGTGATTATCATCAATCTGGTGGGCGCGTTGGTCTGTATGTTATATCCAAATCGCCATATAGTAATTAGGACTACATAAATTTGAATTACAAAAAAAATCTCACCGACACACAGTTGAGCCAGCCATCATATCCTAATAAATGATAAGGTACATCCAGCGCGACCTACCGGTTTTAAGTGCATGAACGCGGCAACTTTTGTTGTTTGTTTTTGTTTTATAAAATGTATGTTTCATTTATGCTGATGATTACGTTGAATAAAGTTCGTTTTATGCTTTGATAATGTAGCTACCTACCAGAGCATACCATCGTACAACTACATCAAATTCTACAGTTTCTGAGATTATTGTATTGTATTGCATTAATAAGCAAATTTATAGTCTACATTGACCTACATAACCATAATACTAAGTTAATAAAAATTAATAAATCTGTAATCAATCTCACTGTAAGAATACAATGCAGGGACAAAAATATTTGTCCATAGCTGAAAATTGTAATAACGTCTAGGATCTAGGTTCACCTGATCAAAATGTAACCGGAACTGCTCAATAAATTCTAGGGTAAAATCCATTCGAACAATAAATTTTTATATACCAAGTTTAGTATGGGATGTGAAAAACCTATATAAATTATAATACGTCTACAGCCACAAAAAAAATTAAAGTAAAGTTGGTAACAGTATCAATATTAAATCAATATTTTCACAGTTTGTATTCATAATAAATACAGTCAAACATCCTATAAATTTTAATATGTTGACTATCTCAATTACTAGAAATGCCATTTCTAAGCTAATTCATATGGTTTCTCAAAAAGTATTTGCAATAATGCGAATTTTGAGCCAAAGCAAAAAGTACTGTCGGTGGTAAAATAGTTATTTCGCAACTACTGTGCCGTTTACACATTTATTGGTGCGAGACCTTGCATTTTAATCCAAAGCGTTAGCTGCGGGATAAAATATAAGGTCAAGCACCAAAAATTTGAGTGCACATGTTACCAACAAAATTTTTTGTAATCGTTTTTAAATATATGTTGACAAATATCAAATTAAATACATAAACAAAATATCTGGTTTGGAACAACACATGACCTCCCAGCTTACAAAGTGCAAATTAAAAGAAATGAAATATTTTAATAATTTTTTTAGAATAGTTATGCAACCTATTTTTTAATACGTTCATAGCGAAAATAAGCAACATTGTAGAAACAAAAATAATGTTCTATGTCAGATGGACGTTTAAAACTTCATGCCGGATACGCACACGCAACAAAAGATGCGCATTCGTCCGTTTTCAAATATTCTACTCGCGGTAATTCCAGAATTTCAGTAGTGTCGCAGGTAAATTGTTTCAAGTGGATATTACGTCATTGTATAACAATGATTACGTATACAAACAAAATTAACACCTCAATACTTATTATTTAAGTGTGTCATGTTAAAAATATGTTTGTATTGTTAATGGGGGGAAGACATTGAATGGCTTCTTCAGATACGAAGTTATATAAAATATGTGGATAAACATTTTCTTAAAATTGCGACTTTACATTTAACTTTAATCAATTACTGAAATTAGTATGTTTTTAAAATTCAGATTTTAATATACAAACAACATTACATTACGTGAAAGTGGACGGTTCAATTAAATTTGTTTTTATTACTTATGGATTAGTAATTACTCTGATTTAATCAATTAATGAAATTAGTATTTTTTTGTAAATACAGATTAGGAAATCACTCTTTATTATACAAACAACATTCCGCTACTACGTGAAAGTGGACGTTTCTACTAAACTTGTTTTTATTACTTATGGATTAGTAATTACTCTAATTTAATCAATTGATGAAATTGGTATTTTTTAAAATGCATATTAGGAAATCGCCCTTTATTATACAAACAACTTTTTTGTTTTTCTTACTTATGGATTCTTATTTACTGTAATTATGGTTTCAATCAGTTCCAATTGCCAATGCGCTCATTCTCGTTTTAAATTGCAACAAGAGTAATTGTTATAATACGATATCTTAATTATGAGTTCTACGCCTACTTTAGGTCAGCACAGACAACTCATACGCAGTCAAAACACGCAACGTAGTGTACAATGTGTACAATTATTTCAAAACCATTAATCCTTCAAATTAAGGAAATAATATGCGCAGCAACTAAGGTGTCTATTGCTGTGTCCAGAATTGTCAAGGAAGGCGAAGCGACGAAGAAAAAGGGAAACCTCAATTTTCGTGAATCATATGGCGGATTTGGATTGGAAGAGTAGTGCATAATCGTCAAGGTCTAATTTCACGGAACTTGGTTTTAAGTGGCGTACAACTGAACTGAACTTCTTATAGAAAGGAACGACATTTGAGCACTGAGGATTTCCTACTTGCAACAAATAAAATATTATCGGGAATTAAAATGCCCCATTGTGAACATGGATGAAACGTATGTCCACAGTAGACACACTCATTCAAAATCATGGAGTGATGGTAGTGAAAATGGGCTAAAGTGTAACATTATCTAAAGGACCAAGAATGATTGTAGTGCATGCGGGTAGCGAAATGAGCTTTCTAGATGGTTGCAGTTTGGCTTTAAAATCTGGGTTAAAAAGTGGAGATTGCCATGATGATATGAACTCAACAAACTATGAAAAATGGTTGCAGAAGAAGCTTTTACCAAATTTGCCCCCAAATTCAATGTCCAAGTTAATCGAGCTCAAACCAGTACTTCTAAAAAAGAAGAAATAGTGAAGTGGTTAGTTGCCAAAAAATTACTCCGCAAATGTTCAAATTGCAGTTATACAGTACTATTAAATAACACAAAAAACAGTACACTACGTACAAGTTTGATCACCTATTACATAAAGAGAATTATAGTATACTTACACTTTCACCTTATCATTCAGATTTAAATCCAATCGAATTAATTTGGGCACAAATAAAATACATCGCAAAATTCAGTAAAGAAATAGAGAATAATAGCTCCATTCCATTTCTTGATGTTTACATTACTAAGGTCAACGACCATTTGGAATTTCAGGTATTTAGAAAAAATACTCACTCACACAACATTATACCCTATCACAGCAACTCACCATGCTGCTATTCATGCGTACATACAAAGATTATGCACTTTGAATTTAAAAGACACTTGGTTTTTGAGTAGAAAAGAATATTATAAACCAAATAGCTCAGAACAACAGATACAGTAGGAAAATGGTTGATAAGATCATAAACAAAACCATAAGCAAAATAAAACTCAAAGTATACATGAAGAGAATAAATATTGTTATGCTACTGTACTATGGTTCTATTTCACAGCAAACTGCTAATTTTTTTAAAAAATCTAAAATTCAGGTGGCGTTCAAACTGCCTTACAATATAAATGCATGTTTGTGTACCTACAAAGGCAAGCTGGAAAGAAGTCATCTTCCTGGCATTTATAAATTGAATTGTGATTCTACTTATATAAGTATGACTACACGCAATATAATAGTAAGAACAAAAGCACACAACCATCAAATTAAAAACAACCACAGAGTGACACAGTTTTCTCATTTCGCCAAACACATACTAAACAGTGATCATCCATTTAACAAGAAACAATGTCGAAACACGGGATACAACACTTAATAATAATATCATTAAACTAAACGAAATATTCTACATTAAATCCTATCTTAAGAGAAGGGCACTTAATGATATAATTAGTCAACCTGTGATACCAAACCTAGTCATCTATAGTAGCAACAACCACCAGCCTTAGTTATGTAGCATATATATTTTTAATTTTGATTGTTAAAACTTTCAACTTGCCATCTTTTTATTTATTCATTTGTTAATATATCTTACACTTGGATTTTCCATTAATATCATTTGTCCTTGTTAGAGTATCTGTGAATGTATTCGTATAGTCGCTAACTGTAAAACTAAATTATTTGGACAGTTTTACTTATATTTTTTTTTAGTAAGTAGATTATAATAATTTATATATGTAGTGTTTATACTTATAATTGTAGCTTTCCTAATGATGATTGTATAATTAATTGAAACAATTGAAACATATGTAGGAGTTTACAAATTTAACTACAATATAAATATATAACTTTTTTTTACATACTAACATACTAAGATTCTTTAATTGGAACTTTCTATATACTTTGAACATTTGAGTGGAAAGACTTCAGTGTTTTGTTACCGTGGTTTTGCATTTATCAAATCACTGTATTTACCTTGAAAATGTCTCGTAACTATCCTGTAAAAATTTCACTGACTAGCTAGTAAAATTTTACACTTTTGCTCATATATTTTATACTATTATAATACATAACTAGACAAGAAAACAAGTAACACGCGTTTCCAACCCAATTCATCTAAAAGTTTATATTAAAAATTTATATGATCTATGATCATTAGGAATTTCTGTAATTTTTACCAGTGAGAAACAAATAAAATATGCAGTAATACACGCAAGGTAATGGATTTTACTGGTTCCAGAAGGTGGTTGGCTCACCTAACGACTCGCAAGTCGTTTCCTTGTGTTTGCCAGCAAAAACCCTGTTACTATGAGTATGTTAGTAATGCTAAATACTATAAGTATTGCTGAAAAGATGAATTTAATTTCTGATTACTTCTGTAGAACGTAAAGAACTGTAAGTATGTATGTGTGATAAATGATAGTTTATACTTATGGCTTAATTATTTAAAATATTTGTTAACTCAAATTTTCTATAACTCGATTTTTTTTGTTCTTCCCTTGCTACTGTGTGTTAAAGATGTTTGAGTTTATATGAAATATAACGCAAGAAATATTAATAAATATTAATATCAAAAAATTCAATTAAATACGTGGTAATGTAAAAAATAAACCTATTAGCATAATTACATGTATGTGAAAGCCTATTAACTAATTTTAGTTATTTACTTTCAATAAATAACATTCTATTAATCCTACGGTGGGCGCGCGCGGTCTCAGAGACCGACTGCTTTTTCATCTTTAAATATTTAAGTTTTGATTGGTTGTATCGGCCCCACCCATTTAGTAGCTACATATTTTAGAACTCTAAGCATCAGTACTAACAGTGACGTTAAACAGGCTAGTGGTTTTCGAGTTAAATTTTATTTCGGCGCTGTTATAGTTGTATTCAGCTGCTTTTAGTGAATTGCATATTATAAAGGTATGTTGTATTATTACGTTTTTTAATTCTCAGCAATATTATCATCATACCATTTCATCATTTGTGTTGTCTAACCGTACTTTTATGATCTTTTGATCAGATATGCCGAATTATTGATATGATGCAGAACAAAAATGACTCGAACGTCTGATGGAAGAAGTTAATGACGAAGATATTCAATATGATAACAATGATGATCCCACTAAAATAAATTTTGTAGAAGAAAGCAATGGCGACAGTGAAACCGAACAAGAAATATCAAGTAGTGATGACGACGTTCCTAATCTTGACGAACATAATACATTCCTAGGAAGAAATAAAACAATGAAATGGATGAAGTGGGTACCTAGAAAATCTGTTCGAACTCGAAATGTGGACAAAGTAATCCGTCTTCCTATGCCTCAATTAGCCACTCGTTCTTTGAAGACACCAATAGAAATTTTTGGCTATTTCTTGAATACCACAATGTTACAACAAATTGTAAATTATACAAATGCATATATAAGTTCAATAGCCTATAAGTTTGAAAGAGAAAGGGATGCCAAACCTATCTGCATAACAGAAATCCAAGCCTTATTGGGTCTACTATTTTATGCAGGAGTGCTGAAAGCAAATCATTTAAATGCGGAGGATTTGTGGAAGACAGACGGTTTCGGAATAGAAATATTTCGATTAGAGATTCTATTTTCTACTAAGGTGTTTACGGTTTGATAACAAAGATACGCGTGAAGAACGAAAAAAAAACCGACAAACTTGCACCTATAAGAGAGATATTTGATTGCTCTGTGGACAATTGTATGAACGGTTTCGGTCTTTCGGAGTATGTAACGATCGACGAAAAACTTGAAGGGTTTAGAGGGCGATATAGTTTTCGTCAATACATTCCTTCTAAACCCAATAAATATGGGATAAAGATTTTTGCATTATCGGATGCCAAGATGTATTACACAAGCAAGTTGGAGGTCTATGTTGGTCAACAACCCTAAGGTCCTAATAGGTCAGCAATAGGCCGTCCGATGTTGTGGAAAGGCTGTGTAATATAATCAAAGGCTCAGGTAGAAAAGTGACGCTATATAACTGGTTCACCAGCATACCACTAATAGAAAAACTTTACAAGGATTATCGGTTGACAGTGATTGGTACGCTTCGGAAAAATAAACCAAAGTTACCACTTGAATTTTCTCAACCAACACATCCTCCTGGCTCAAGCATGTTCAGTTTTACAAAAACATTACCCTAGTATCACATATCCCAAGAAAAAACAAAAATGTTTTGCTAATATCATCACTACACCATGATGACAACGTCGATAGTGGAACAGGAAAGCCGGAAATAATCCTAGATTACAACAGAATAAAAGAAGTCGATACGGTGGATAGACTATGTGCTAATTATGATGTTTCGCGAAACACAAGACGTTGGGCAATGGTCTTTTTTACTCGATTTTGAATGTAGCAGGCATTAACACGTTTGTTGTGTATAATTCAAATAATCCAACGAGTAACATAAAACGTAGTGTCTTCTTGCGTACCCTATCTTTTGACCTGATTCAACTACATTTGCGATCTCATGCAACAATGGAAAATATTCCAAAACCATTAAAAACAAGACTTCGTGAAATTTGTGCCATTCCTGTTCTTCAAAACCAGTGTAGAAACAAAGAAACTGGGAGATGTTCTATGTGCAGCTCTAAAATGAATCGAAAGACTCGTTATTATTGCCGTGATTGTGAAAAATTTTCTTGTTTAGAACATGTTGTCGTGTTATGCGGGGATTGTTATGAAAGTACTTCTCATGAAGTAGAGTGAATTGCATTTAATTTGATTAATAATAATTAGGTAGGTTTAGTATTAGTTTGATATAGTATGTAGAGTAATGTTAATTTTTGATTATTGGTTTTTGTACCAAAATAACAACTATGTTAAGATGTTTTTTTCCAATAAAAGCTATTGTTCTTGATTGGGTCAACTGATAAATTACTTACTTCTAAATAAACATTATAATACAAATTAATACTAATTTTGGATCAATTCTTATATCGGTCTCTGAAACCGACGTGCCCGCCTGTGTTATAAAAGTTCGCGCGCCTACTGTAGGGTTAAAACAAATTTCTAATTATACTTATATTAAGAAACGCATACGAAGATTCCCACTGAATAAATGGTGTTCTGTAATAGCTTTCACTGTACTTTCACTGTGAGATGCACCATAGTAATTTATAAAACATTATTCATAGAATATGCATGTGATTATAATTAATACGCTTTAACTATATATTTAACATTAAAACACAATTTACCTAATACATATCGCTCAAGAAAATCAGAAGGGTTAATATTCTGACTAATACTTTCAGAAACAATATCAATTTCACTAATATCTGCTGGTTTAACAGTATCTTTGGTATCTGCAGTCGGAGAGCTAAGTGATCCACAAGTAATCGATTCAGAAGCTTCCGAAACAGGTGATTTGTGTGCTTGTAATTCCACAAGATCAGACTGTGAAACTTCTTCAAAGCTTTCCGTATCTGAGATATATTCTCCATTTTTTAAGCCATTAACCTGACCATTACTGTTAATATTTGGTGCTATATATGCTGTAAGAAGTCATATTTATTAATCACAATCACTAAATTTTTAAAGAACCTACCTTTCATTAAACGTGTGGCAAAACCTATAGGAAGAAGTGGATCTATAAATAACAATATACGAGATGGTGCTAAATTTAAAGTCAACCAAATAGGAGTGTAAATTGACAAACTGCCTGTAGGTAATGGGATGTTTAAAGCAATGCATTTCTGAAGTAATCCGAGGAGTAAATTTCCACCAGCAGAATCACCCACACATACTACACGTTCAGCTGTAACAAATTTATAGTGTTGACATCTATTAACTTTTATAATCTCTACATTCAGGAACGTATAGTGTTACCAGATTTCAATATTACGTTATACTTATTTGAGGGCAGAAAAGCAAAAAAATTAGACCACCATTAATAACTATTTAACAAACAAGTATGTTAATAGAGTCAATTAATAATCAAGAGCATTAATGAACGATATGATAAATCGGCAATTGACACATGAGTTGGTTACAATATTTTTCCGTCGATCGTATACCTGTTAAAAACTATCAAAAGTATTTTTAAAATTTCAATTTGAAATAGTTATGCAACCAAAGATGCGAGCAGTGAGATTTTATTGGAAATCAAGGCATACATGAAATAAATGACTATGACATTAAAAATTATTATTAATTTTATTAAGTACATAAATAAAAAGTTTACCTCGAGTAGGATTTGAACCTACGACCTGTACTTTGCCAGAGTACAGCGCTAACCAACTGTGCTATCGAGATTCAAGCCCCAATCGATGTAAATTTTGTCTTTATGTATGTAGAACTGATGTAAATTCTAAATATAATGAGATTACAATAAAATTACTTTGGTATGTCTGAATCCTTGCAATATTGCAGACTCACATTCCATTTGATTGTAATCTCATTATAAGAATTTACATCAGTTCTACATGCATAACGACAAAATTTACATCGATTGGGGCTGGAATCTCGATAGCGCAGTTGGTTAGCACAGTAATCTAGCAAAGTACAGGTCGTAGGTTCAAATCCTACTAAAGGTAACTTTTTATTTATGTATTTAATAAAATTAATAATAATTTTTAATTACATACTTACCTTTGAACTTATTCGTTCATAACAAAACATATAATAAATTAATATTAGTCAAGTTGCTTTGGTATGTGTGAATCCTTGCGATATTGAAGGCTCACATTCCATTATTATAAGTAATTTGATTGTAATCTCATTATATTTAGAATTTACATCAGTTCTACATACATAAAGACAAAATTTACATCGATTGAGGCTTGAATCTCGATAGCGCAGTAGGTTAACGCGGTACTCTAGCAAAGTACACGTCGTAGGTTGATATCCTACTCGAGGTAAACTTTTTATTTATGTATTTAATAAAATTAATAATAATGTTTAATTACGTATTTATCTTTGAAATTATTCGTTCATAACAAAACTTATAATAAATTTATTAAAATATGTAAAAAACTTGTGCCATTTCCTATTCTGATATAAGTAATAATGCTTACCGTTTGCTTGTGGTTCATTTAGTTTTATTTGACAACTGTAATGTTCGTTGCATATAATTATTAAATCATTGCGAAAAATAGTCTATTAACCTTCAATTTGCACACAAAGTCGTACAGTAATGAGCCTATTAATAAAGGATTGACGGAAAAATAGACACACATTTCTAGAACACCCTGGTTAAGTTTGCATGTAATCAAACTTTATCTGGCACAACAAAAGAACTATGAAAGATGGGTGTATTGTTGAACTACCATTTATATTGTAAAACTAGTGTTACTTGCGAATCATACCTGTTGTTCCCAATAAATGACGATTTTTCAGTGCCCAACTATATGCGAACACCACTTCTTCTAGTGCACGTGGGTATGGAGCTTGTGGAGTTAAGCTGTAATCAATACTTAAGATAGGAATTTGCAATTCCTTAGCCCATTCCCTTAAGTAACATTCATGAGACTGTGAAGATTGAGCCACAAATCCTCCACCATGACAATGAATCATTAAACCTGAAAATTAAAAGATTCAATTGACCAAAAAAAATGTATATATATATATATATATATATATATATATATATATATATATATATATATATATATATATATATATATATATATATATATATATATATATATATATATATAAGAATTTAGTAGAGATTTAGTTTAAAATAAAGAAAGATCCTTTGTTCAGAAGCTTGTAATTTATTACCTTTGTCAACCAATCTACAAGAATTGACAAAGGTAATAAATTTACAACTTTGAACAAAGGATCTTTTTAAACTAATAATTACTAAATTTTATTTACTTAATCAGCCACGATTAACAACCTTGATTATATATATATATATATATATATATATATATATATATATATATACATAGGTTAGTGAATTTCCATATAGATAATGCCATAATTATATGAGAAATTAAGAATGTATTAAGCAATGAAACGTCTAGCTCGGGGTACTTATTGAGATTTGTGATGTCTACTTGTCTGTTCATTTTTAGGTCCATTTCGTTTTAGGTATTAATCAAAATTTTACAGCTCCCCTTAATACATTTTAGCAAAAAACGGATTTTACGCGTATTTAGAAAATGTTTTACCTTATGATGTAATTACAACTTTCTCTACTTTGGTCGACTAACTGGGTTGGTTTTGATTCACTTATTTTATTGTCAAACCGCAATTTTATGGTGAATCGAACTTTATAATCCAGTTCAGTTCATTTTTCTAAAGGTGATTATTATTTTTGCTATTTAGACCATGCCATATATAATAAATTAAAAATGTATTAGTAAAAAAAGCTTTACCGTAAGGTACTTATTGAGATTGTAATATCCATCTATCTGTCCATCCAAAACACCTTCATTACAAAACTATATCATCTCCAAATCAAAAAGAATCTAAATCAAGACGAAACCTAAATTACCTAGTTATACTTAGTTAAACTGCATTTTTGACGCAATATTGAGATACTATGATTTCGTTTCGATTTACGTATTTGTATGAAAAATGCCCAAAAACATAATGATTCACCAATTTTGTTGGGAAAAAGACCAGGCGCATTATATTGATGGGAAGAACGAAATTTTATGGTTTTAAGAAGTTGGTCATTGTTTTGGGCCCAATCTGCCCAAAAACCTTTTATTATACGCCAATTTCGTTGTAAAAAAGGCAAAACGCATTCTCTCAATAAGCAACCACGAATTTTTGTAGTTTTAGGGGGTTCATTATGATTTAGGACCAAAGATGCCCAAAACGAACTTTTATAGTTTTAGGGCGTTGGTCATCATTTATGGCAAAATATGCCCAAAAACGTTAGTCATTGTAAAAATACTCAAACGCATTTCCGTGATGGGTAAGAATGAAATTTTATGGTTTTAGATATACTCCGGTCAAATAAAATCAAAATCATATTTATGCTTCAATTTCATTAGGGAAACGGCCAAATGCATTACTTTGATCTACAAGAACTAAATTTTATCGTTTTACGGTGCTCCATAATATCTACTAATACATAATTTTGTTTGCAAAATAATACATGGGCGTTGTTAACTAGTTTGCATTTTCTTGATGGAAATTTAATAGTTTTAGGGAGTTGTTCATCATTTTGAGCCAAATTTGCCCAAATATTTTATTTATACGTCAATTTCATTGATAGACAAGAACCAACTTTTATGATTTTAAAAGGTTGTCTCTTCATTTTGGGCCAAAGATGCACAAAATCTTTATTTATTCACAAATTTGGTAAGTACGACGACTAAGCTCATTGGTGCGCGGACTGTTATGGTTTTAGGGAGTTGATCATCATACTCGGGTAACGTGAGCTCCCGGCCGGCCAGCTCCAAGCGGTCCAATTCCGATGGTAACTCCCGGCCGGACAGCTCCAAGCGGTGCAATTCCACGACGGTCAGAACCGTATCTCCCGTATTGCAGCTGGAGTTGGTTAATTTTTTTTTCCACGTTCAAAATGGGCTGCCGCACAAGTAATCAGTTGTTTGTATGAAGTAATAAAATGATTAATTCAACAAAATTTTTCCTTCTATTCAGAAAGTGTTAAAGGGCAGGCTCCATAGGATGAAATTTACATTATCACTTCAACAGAAGTTTCTTATTTTTTTCTGGCGTTAGGAATAGGCGGCCAAGAAATGTAATCATATAGTTGGAAGAATCGATAGAATGACTATTGGAATAAATTTTTTCGTGGCCGGGAACTAACAACGGAATTGTACCGTTTGGAGTTGGCCGACCGGGAGCTAACATCACCCTGGTGATCATCATTTAGGGTCAAAGATGGCCAGAAACGTTATTTAACGTTATTTATTCACCAATTTTGTTGTAAAAATGACCAAATGCATTTTCTCAGTGGGCAAGAACGAAATTTTATGGGTTAACGGTCTTGGTCCCCTTTGGGACCAAATATACCCAAAATCATTATTTGTACATCAATTTAGTTGCATAAGTTTCATGCACAAGAACTAATTTATTGTTTTACGGTGCTAGTGTCACATCCATTAATAATTTTGTTTGCAGACATGGGAATTGTTTTAAGTAACAAAGTGTTAACTAGTAAAACTGGTTTGAAGTATTAAACGAAACTTTACAATTCCCCTTAATGCATGCTAGCCACTGAAAATTAGCAAGACTTGAAAACCTTCCTGTGTGTAAGCGTATTTCGAAAATGTTTTACCTTAAGGTTAATTAATCTGCTTTCGCTACTTTGGTAGATCAACTCGATTGGTCTTGATTCACTTGTTTTAGTCAAACCACAATTGTATTTTTTACTGTACTTTATAATTGAATCCAGTTCTCAGTTCATTTTTTCAAAATTAAAACACACCAATAAATTGCCAATATCAGCCAAACTCAAGTCTTCATCGCCGCATATTGAGTAGCATGGAAACATGAACTTTTGAACTACTAAGGTAATTCAACTAGCTGCAATGGTTTGAAATCTAATAATAATGGAGTATGTTAACATAATTGTATGATTAACAGATCCATTTTAAAATGAATACTGATTTTATTTAGTAAAACCATAGCAAATGATCGTGACTACTTCCTATATTTTACGTTGAAATATAATTCAAAGAAACTAAATTCTATCAGCTATAAAACTTATTTTCGTGCTATGTGTTATCATTTTTAAATCAAGAAACGATATAGTGTTTCCAATCAACTACAAAAACTTTGCAACAGTATTTTCTCCATATCACAATTATTCGAATACCCACATTATTTAATTATAAGTAAATTAGGACACTGCATACGACTTAATGGCACTTAATCAAAAGAGTTGATAAGTTTATTCCCAAAATAAACGTTGACATTGACCTAACCATTTGTCTTCTGTATGTGATATAAAAGATAAGGGCACTTGATAAAAGAATGGGGTCACATTAATGTAAACTTTCTATTTTAGAAGGACAATTATCAGTTTTTAAATTTAGCCCACATGTTGCAACGGTAGTGTAAATCGAGATCTCTTAAGGCCACATAATAGTATTGAATTATTTGCGTTTGGAATTATGTTGAAAAATAATTTTAAAAAAACGCTGCAAATTGTATCAATACTTCCACATCAAAAATTTAAATTATGCTGTCAAAATGACATTTACACTATTTGTTGTACAGAAAAATACTCTTACATTTTGTTTTAATTAAGTAAAATGATCAGTCATATTCAGCTGAATTAAAAAAAAGGAAATGAAAATTGTTCAATCGTAAATTCGGTTATACTTGTCATCTGTCTACTTGACAATACCCATCAAAAATATTTCGATCAATGTCATTTAATTTATACCAACTTAAATGCCATAAATATGGAATGGAAAAATTTAATACAACAGTATTGCCAAAACCTGGTTGCGTCTATGCCTAGACCATTAACATTCCTGATAGAGAAGAATGGAGCTATGATTAAGTGAAGTTGTTAAATTTGTTACTAAATTCCAAAATATAATTTGTTTATAATTTAACAATTAAAAACAAAAAGTAAGATTTTAAAAAAATTTTTAATTTTTAAAAATCGTTTAAATAAGTTCGAGATTTCAAAAAACCATAAATTTTAAAATCGTTTTTCTGTAAATAACTGAAAACTATTAACTTAAAAAATTACAAGAATTTTTCATCAGTAATTTGATTTTCATATAATGCCAAAATTTTAAAAAAAAATCGTGTATTAAAAATCATTCTTTTGTAAATATTTAAAATGACAAAATTTTGAAAAAAATTGCAAAAACACTTTTCGTGAGAAATTTTATTTCCTATCTAATGGTCTTTTCACTTTTTGAATGTGTTTAGCAGATATTTAGGAAAATGTTTTAAAGTGACTTTTTGAATATAGTTAAACCGTTTGTTGTAAGAAAAATTATTAAAAAATACTAAATTATATTAAATTTACATTTAAAAGTAAAAAATAAAATTTTGAAAAGGGTACATATTAAATTTACAAATATTGACCAAAAACAATCAGTCTTTCATTACGTATATTTTATTTTCAAAGGTTAAACAAAAAAAAAAAATAATAAAAATATTAAAAAATAAAAAATAAACAAAATTTAAAAATTTTATAAAAAAAAAAATAATAATATTTATATTACTAAAAATAAAAAAAAAAAAACAAAAATCATAACAAAAAAAAAATTTAATATATATTTAAAAAAAAAATAATTTTAAATAAACTAAAAAATTAAAAAATATTTTATATAATATATCAATAAAATTATAAAATTATAAATAAATATATATTATATTTATTATATATAAATTATAATTTATTCAAATATTAAAATTATATATTTTTTCTTTTATATAAATAATAAATTTATATAAAATTTAATTATAATTTTAATTTTAAAAAATTTATATTTAAATTTATACATATTATATATATAATTTTTAAATATATATATTAAAAATATTTTTTAATTATTTAAATAATTTTAAAATATAAATATTTATAATATTTAATAAAAATAAATATATTAAAATAATTAATATTAAATTTTAAAATATATTTATTTTAAAAAAAATATAAATTATAATTAAAAATAATTTAATAAATTATATATATTAATTTTACTAAATTAAATAAATTTATAATTATAATATTATATATATATAATATTTAATATATATATAATAAATAAATATATATAATTTATTAATTTTTATAAAAAATATATTTTTATATTTTAAATTTATAATTAAAATATAATTTTTAAATTTTAATATTATATTTTAAATTTTTATAAAATAATTTATAAAAAAATAAATTTTTTTTTATAATATATTTTAAAATTTTTATTTAATATTTAATATAATATTTAAAAATTTTTTTAAATAATTTTTATAAAAAATATATTTAATAATTAACATATATACTAATATTAATATATAATAATATAAATAAAAATATAAAAAAAAATTAAAAAATATACAATACACAACACACACATTAAAACAAAAACACAAAAACAAAAAAACAAAAAAAAACCACACAACACACACACACACACACACAAAGATTTTTTTGCTCAAATTTTGTTTTGAGACGTTTTCGAACATTTTAAAGCGATTGAGCAAATAAAAATTTTAGAAATTTTTAGGATACAGTACTTCCCATCCGTTGGATGTGGAAATAATTTACATTAAATCAGTGCTTTATTGAGATGTAATGCTTCTATGTAAAGACCATAACATGTTTATTGTTAAAGTACATGCACGCTTAATCGTTTATTTGTGAAATGCTGTTATTACGACAGTAGGGAACATGGATTTGCCTTTACTAGTTTAGCAATATTATCCTAATATGTTTTAAAACACATAAAAAACAACTACGAATTATTTCGAGAACGATGCAAAATATCCACTTTTAAGTGGACTTTATACTTCAGTAACACGTCCATCACAGATTTTTTTGCTACTTGGTCATAACATCCAGTGGTGAATTTGGCTAGAACCTCCATGAATTCCTACATGTCATATCACGTATACACATATAATGCCAACAGTTTGTTAAAATTGTCAAAACCTCCACTTATAAATCTGTCTTTAACTTATCTTTCTTAATCTTGCTCTATTGTACTACAATACAATCGTGCTTATGCATTACATTCTTATACCACCTCAGGCCACCTTTGCTAGCACTAGGTTCGCTCATTCTCATCATTGATATACAGTACAAATTTCAACAAAAGAAAATCCACCTTTTTCTACACAGCTTCTAAACTGAATGGTCTTCCTGGTTCCTGTTTTCTTGAGTTATTATTTGAAAGCATTTAAGGTATGCATCCTTGGCAGTCCAACACCCACCTACGCTTGCTCGTAAGTGTTCCTGAGTTTTGGCACTTAGGCTAAAACGTAGATCCCTTCATTTAACTGGCCCCGGTTCTCTTTCCAGTCACAATGCCCTCAGCCCGCGTTACAACTTCCACCATCTTTAGTCACAACATATGTTCTGTTTAAAGATTCCGTGACAAAACAAATACATCGACATATGTATAGTTTTAAGAAACAAATTTTCAGATAATTTAACAATTATAATAATGGAATTTGTAAAACCATGATTACTGCAATATCTAGAGTGGTAAATGGTAAACACCTTTAGAAATTTAAAGGGCAGGCCCAAGGATGAAATTTAATTATCACTTAACAGAAGTTTCTTATTTTTTTGGCTTAGGAAAGGCGGCCGAAAGTAATCATATGGGAAGAATCGATAGAAGACTATTGAATAAATTTTTTTCGTCCGGGCTAACAAGGAATTGTGTTTGGAGTTAGGGATAACACACCCTTATCAATTTAGGGCAAAGATGAAAACTTATTTAACGTTATTTTTCACCAATTTTGTTGAAAAATGAAAATGCATTTTTCGTGGGCGAACAAATTTTTGGGTTCGGTCTTGGTCCCCTTTGGGCCAAAATCCCAAAATATTATTTTACACAATTTGTTGATAAGTTTCATGCCAAGAACAATTTATTGTTTTAGGTCTGGTCCTCCATTAAAATTTTTTTGAACATAATTTTTTAAGTCAAAGTTTAATGAAAACTTTTAAGTTTAAACGCTTTACAATTTAATGTGCAGCCATGAAAATTAGCAAGACTTGAAAACCTTTTTGAAGGTATTTCGAAAATTTTTACCTTAAGGTTAATTAATTGCTTTGACTTTGGTGTAACCGATTTCTTGATTCACTTGTTTTAGTCAAACCAAATTGTATTTTTACTGTACTTTATAATTGAATCCAGTTCTCAGTTCATTTTCAAAATTAAAACACACCAATAAATTGCCAATAAAAACTCAAGTCTTCATCGCCGCATATTGAGTAGCATGGAAACATGAACTTTTGAACTACTAAGGTAATTCAACTAGCTGCGATGGTTTGAAATCTAATAATAATGGAGTATTTAACATAATTGTATGATTAACAGATCCATTTTAAAATGAATACTGATTTTATTTAGTAAAACCATAGCAAATGATCGTGACTACTTCCTATATTTTACGTTGAAATATAATTCAAAGAAACTAAATTCTATCAGCTATAAAACTTATTTTCGTGCTATGTTTATCATTTTTAAATCAAGAAACGATATAGTGTTTCCAATCAACTACAAAAACTTTGCAACAGTATTTTCTCCATATCACAATTATTCGAATACCCACATTATTTAATTATAAGTAAATTAGGACACTGCATACGACTTAATGGCACTTAATCAAAAGAGTTGATAAGTTTATTCCCAAAATAAACGTTGACATTGACCTAACCATTTGTCTTCTGTATGTGATATAAAAGATAAGGGCACTTGATAAAAGAATGGGGTCACATTAATGTAAACTTTCTATTTTAGAAGGACAATTATCAGTTTTAAATTTAGCCCACATGTTAAGGTAAAATCGAGATCTCTTAAAATAATAGTATTGAATTATTTGCGTTTGGAATTATGTTGAAAAATAATTTTAAAAACGCTGCAAATTGTATCAATACTTCCACATAAAAAAATTATGTCAAAATGACATTTACACTATTTGTTGTACAGAAAAATACTTAATTTTGTTTTAATTAAGTAAAATGATCAGTCATATTCAGCTGAATTAAAAAAAAAAAGGAAATGAAAATTGTTCAATCGTAAATTCGGTTATACTTGTCATCTGTCTACTTGACAATACCCATCAAAAATATTTCGATCAATGTCATTTAATTTATACCAACTTAAATACCATAAATATGGAATGGAAAAATTTAATACAACAGTATTGCCAAAACCTGGTTGCGTCTATGCCTAGACCATTAACATTCCTGATAGAGAAGAATGGAGCTATGATTAAGTGAAGTTGTTAAATTTGTTACTAAATTCCAAAATATAATTTGTTCAAATTTACTTTTTAAACTGACATACCGTCAAAATATTTTAACCACTTTTTGATAAAATCGTGTTCACACTAAGTTCGAGAAAAAATTGCAAAAACGCTTTTTGTGAGAAATTTTATTTCTATCTAAATTCTTTTACAACTTTTGAATACGTTAAGTAGTCAGAAATATTTAGGAAAACCTGTTTTTAAATATATTTTGCTATATATATGTAAACCGTTTAATTGTACTAAAAATTAATGGATAATAAATATCACATATTATATAATATATATTAATATTAAAATAAAAAATATAAAAAAAAAATTTAAAAGATACTATCAATTACACACCTTCACCAACACATACAAAAACAACACCTTGATACCAAGCACAAATTCAATAATAACACTCAAATACGAACACACACACACACACACACACAAAGATTTTTTTTTGCTCAAATTTTGTTTTGAGACGTTTTCGAACATTTTAAAGCGATTGAGCAAATAAAAATTTTAGAAATTTTTTTTAGCGATACAGTACTTCCCATCCGTTGGATGTGGAAGTAATTTACATTAAATCAGTGCTTTATTGAGATGTAATGCTTCTATCGTAAAGACCATAACATGTTTATTGTTAAAGTACATGCACGCTTAATCGTTTATTTGTGAAATGCTGTTATTGCGACAGTAGGGAACATGGATTTGCCTTACTAGTTTAGCAATATTATCCTAATATGTTTTGAAAACACATAAAAAAAAACAACTACGAATTATTTCGTAGAACGATGCAAAATATCCACTTTTAAGTGGACTTTATCCACTTCAGTAACACGTCCATCACAGATTTTTTTTGCTACTTGGGTCATAACATCCAGTGGTGAATTTGGCTAGAACCTCCACGAATTCCTACATGTCATATCACGTATACACATATAATGCCAACAGTTTGTTAAAATTGTCAAAACCTCCCCTCTTCTGTTCAATTCTCTCTTTGCTCTATCTGTACTACAATGCAATCGTGCTTATGCATTACATTCTTTAATACCACCTCAGGCCACCTTTGCTAGCACTAGGTTCGCTCATTCTCATCATTGATATACAGTACAAATTTCAACAAAAGAAAATCCACCTTTTTCTACACAGCTTCTAAACTTGAATGGTCTTCCTGGTTCCTGTTTTCTCTTGAGTTATTATTTGAAAGCATTTAAGGTAGCCGTTCGTATGCACCCTTTGGCAGTCCAACACCCACCTACGCTTGCTCGTAAGTGTTCCTGAGTGCTTTGGCACGTTAGGCTAAACGTAGCCTGCTCATGATCACAACTATACAAAAAAAAAAAATTTTCAACGTTGTTAGTTCTCACCACTGCGTCTCTTTCCAGTCACAATGCCCTCAGCCCGCGTTACAACTTCCACCACTCATTTAGTCACAACATATGTTCTGTTTTAAAGATTCCGTGACAAAACAAATACATCGACATATGTATAGTTTTAAGAAACAAATTTTCAGATACGATTTAACAATTATAATAATGGAATCCTTGTAAAACCATGATTACTGCAATATCTAGAGTGGTAAATGGTAAACACCTGTTAACTGTACAATATGGGGGAAGGATGTGTAACATTCTTTACTAGAAATATTCTTCAGTTTGCTTTATCTAGCCATTCGCAAACCGCGCAGCTTTCCATTGTTTTATTTTTATTGTAAAATCATAATTTTGTATTTTTTCTATAGCACGTTCCAGTTAAATATGAATCAAAGCATTTTTATGAGAACTTTAAAAATACATCGCCAATAAGAAAAACCAAAGTAGCATAGTAGCCCAGTCTTTAGAGACAATTCTGTCAAAATAATTTGGACGGTGATTTTTTTAACTGGTTCAGCAAAATGAGTACTTTAACAAACTGAAAAGTTCCCCAGTCTAACGGGTCGTAAATTTGGAAAAAAAATGATGATGAAAAATAGGGATGAGATAAAAAACAAAAATATAGTCGAAAAGAGCAGTTAATTTTACGTAAAAAAGATTCTTTTACAATTTTTCTCAAATGTCTTAGTTTAGCTTCAAAAAACGTTTAGCGAGAAATAGGTGCGCCTTAGCCGTAATTTACATTAGACGCGCTGAATAATCTATTTCTCCGCCAAAACTGGTCCAATATCGTAAAATGAAACTGCGTTAGAAAAATAAAAGCCTGAGCTTTTGGTATGTATAGTTCTGTAATACTACAACATGATTTTGATTTAGAAATTTGCATTAATATGATCAACTATTTCAATAAATAATTTAGTAAATGCTGAAAACGATTGAAACTGATCTTAACTTGATTAAAACAGGCAGTCCTTGTTACGTTTTTGAAATATAGCTTTACAAGAGTACTGTAAAAAATTAAATAAAAGTACTCAAATCTCGAGAAAGAAGGCACGCATTTCATAAGGTAAACGGTGTTTTCAAGGGAAAATACAGGGTACGCCAACGTCGATGGCCTATTATAAGTATCTAAAGAACGGAAAGAAATGTATTTTTGAAGCTTTGGGTACTACTATTTGTTGTTGGGATCTAGCTTTTGAAAGTATTTTTACCAGTGCGCTGTTGCCAGATCGTGTGATACTGAACCCACCTTTGAAATTTCAAATGAAACACCCTATTTATTCTACGTGTGATTCTGAATATATTTGCTTTAACATGTCATATAGCGATCTCTTACTGTTTTTGACATATGAATTAATTTGGAATTTTTCCCCAAAAACAGCATTATCACTGTAGCAACACAGTGAGTTCAGAGCTTGTACATCTCTTTGAGAACAGATGGATTTGGCGCCTGTGTCCATGGAGTTGGCCTCCGAGATCGCTAGATCTTACTCCCTTAGATTTTTATCTTTGGGGTACGATGAAGGAACGGGTTTGTGGTAAGCCAATAAATAGTAAAAAAGAACTTCAAATTCGAGCAAAAGAAACATTGCTGCCTTTGGGTGCCTCTGAAATTCAAGCAGCAACAACCGATCATGTAATGAAGGAAATACTTGAATATTTGAAAGCTGAGGGAGGACGTTTTAAACAATTTAAATATTAATCATTCTAATTTTATATTTTTTTCACATTGCAATTACAAATGTACTGAATAAATCAAATGGTTTCTTTAATATTGTATAATTGTTTTTTTTTAATACAGGAACGTTTAATCCTTCTATGTTCTATTATATCACAATTTAACAGGGCAAGTTTCTATGTACTAATTTTTAGGTCAATTATTAATGTTTGACAGATTTGATTCATGACCCACTATAATATTAACGTATTTTTCCCTTTTCACCAAAAATAACGTATAATGCAAAAACCGTTGAAGATAGGTATAGGACATGTTACATCGTTTGATAGGTAATTAAGTGTTTAATTCATAGACAATAGAAAATACAGAGTGTTGCACTTAATTAAATCGACTTTTGCCATATTTTTTATGTCGGAGTTTACATCGCTAACTTATGTTTTAGGAAGCCGCTGTAAAAATTGCAGCGTTCTGTCAGCACTGGCGAGAAAATATCACACTTTTTGATAACGCTGTTTTTGGCGAAAAAATTCCAAATTAATTTATATGTCAAAAACTGTAAGATATAGCTATAGGACATGTTAAGGCAAATATGCTCAGAATCACAAGTAGAATCCGAAAATCCAATAATAAATAGGGTGGCGGCATCTGTCTTCACGTTATTTCACCAAAATCTATCCCATTTGAATCAAAGTTATAGAGGTAAAATCCAATCATTATTAATTAAAAAAACTACATGATAAGTTTTTTATTTCACTAAAAAGTAGAATAACACTCATTTTGTGTACGTACAGGGTGGCCAACTAAGAATGCGAGGTATTGTATCTGGGAAACTATACATCGTAGAGGCTTGCGGAAAAAAAAGTTATTACTAAAACGGCCAATACAAAAACCTGGAAAATATTTTCATGTTTCTGAAATGGCCGCTAGGGGGCGTAACTGCAATCTTGAATCTAAAAAAGTGATGTTTCTGTGAATTCTGCTATATTAACCTAATAAAAAAATAACTGATCTTTGAAGTCGAGAATTATCTGAACTTTTTTTGTTTGGTACTTTTTGACGTATCTATAAAAATATAGTGATGGGGGGTATTCAAAGGTTTCCTTAAATCACCCCCCGTATCTTCGAAACGGCTAATCCCATTTTAACAAACTTGGGCGCGTTGAAAAAAGCTTTTCTTGGGCTACAAATGTTAAAATAATTGAAGTTTTGTTAGTTTCACATGTCGTCGCTAGATGGCTTTGTTCGACATTCCGACAGAAACGGTTAACTTTCGCAAAAAAATTAAACGCATTGGTATCTCTTTTTTTATGAACAAGTAGCTAAATGATGCCTAAACAAGCTCGCGAAAACCGCATCTCGATATCTTGTTCCTAACCTAAAATAGCAGCCAAAGAAAACTTTATACGATAATACCTTAAATATATTTTTTTTAACTATACTTTTCTGGAATTGTTTCTATTAAAAAAGACCGATTTACAGGAGGAAAGAGAGTTTTTAATGCCCCCGTAAATGCTCGAAATGCTGACCATCACTCTGTGCATTGCTGAGGCCTCTTATGGGTAAACAAAACTGCAGCTTCAATTTCGGCTCTGAATAGGTTACCTAGAAATTGCGATTTTAAATGTTTGTAAACTTATTTACCAGAATAAAATCACCCTTTTTGAAATTACTAGAAATTGCGATTTTAAATGTTTGTAAATTGATACACCAGAATAAAATCACCCTTTTTGAAATTACTACGGGCAAGTAAGCAATGCTAAGAGTTATACTAAAGGCCTATTTTTTGTTTGTTTAAATGCATATTCACTATGGATATATACGAAAAATACAATTAATAGAAGCAGGCAATGAAAACAGATACCTAAACAAAACATACATAATCCTCAAATTGTCAATAGTTGTCAATACTTTCGCGTTACTTTGAGCAATTTTTGTGCTTTCAAAATGCGTTTTACGAATAATGAAGCTGTTGATATGCTTGCGGTTTATTTTGAATGTCTTCAGAATGCCGCAGTAGCTACAAGAGTTTACGCGGCTCGATATCCAAATCGGCGTCCTTGCGATGTAAGAGTTTTTCCCCGATTAGTGGCGAGCCAATGGTAGTTTTCAGCCTACGTTTCACCGGCAAAGAATTGGAAGAACACAAGAAAATATTAACCGTGTACTGGGCTATATTGAAGGAAATCCTCATGTTAGCACAAGAGCATTATCCACTGAGTTGGGCATATCACGGACAACGGTTCAAAATATTTTGAAGGACCATAGGTAAGTTCTAATGGCCATCAAAATATATAGGTATTCGTTTAAACTTTTTTTAATTACTTTAAGAATGCACCCATATCATGTCGTTTTGCATCAGGCCTTGAAAGAAGAAGATTTTAGTCGAAGGTTAGACTATTGCCATTGGATGTTAGGCATGATACGCGAAAATAGAGAATTTTATTTCAAATTCTTTGGACCGATGAAGCCACCTTCAGTAGTGACGGGAGAGTCAATCTGCACAATATGCATTATTGGTCTGCAGAAAATCCCCATTGGTTGCGTGAAGTTCAGCGCCAAGGACGTTGGAGTTTAAATGTATGGTGTGACATACTGGGAGGCAGAATTATTGGGCCATATTTTTTCGAGCAACCCCTAAATGGCAATGTATTTCTTGACTTTTTGGCCAATCAATTACCGTTGTTGTTGGAAGATGTGCCTCTGGAAACAAGGCAAAAATTGTTTTTGCAGTATGGTGGTTTGCCAGCACATTTTGCTATTAATGAGTATATTAATGCAGTATTTCAACAGCGGTGGATTGGAAGAGGAAGTCTGTTTCCATGGCCTCCGCGATCGCCAGACTTAATTGTCTCGATTTTTATTTATGGGGCGCTTAAAGGACATCGTGTTTCGGACTCAACCTACTACTACAGAAGATATGAAGAACCGAATTCGTAACGCAGTACGTAACATACCGAGAGCCGAAATTGAAGCTGCAGTTTTGTCTAGTCATGAGAGGCTTCAGCAATGCATAGAGCGTGATGGTCAGCATTTCGAGCATTTACGGGGCATTAAAACCTTCCTCCTTTAAATCGGTCCTTTTAGGGCCACAACTTACATAATAGAAACAATTCCAGAAAAATATAGTTAAAAAAAATAAAAACTTAAGGGATTTTCGTATAAAGTTTTCTTTGGCCGATATTTTAGATTAGGAACAAGACATCGAGATGCGGTTTTCACGGGCTTGCTTAGGCATCATTTAGCTACGTGTTCATGAAAAAAAGTCATACCAATGCATTTAATTTTTTTGTGAAAATTAACCGTTTCTGTCGGAATGTCGAACAAAGCCTTTTAGCGACGACATGTGAAACTAACAAAACTTCAATTATTTTAACAGTTGTGGCCCAAGAAAAGCTCTTTTCAATGAGTCCAAGTTTGTTAAAATCGGATTAGCCGTTTCGAAGATACGGGGGGTGATTTAAGGAAACCTTTGAATACCCCCCACCATTTTATTTTTATAGATACGTCAAAAAGTGCCAAACAAAAAAAGTTCAGATTATCCCCGACTTTAAAGATCAGTTATTTTTTTATTAAGTTAATGTAGCAGAATTCACAGCAACGTCACTTTTTTAGATTCAAGATTGCAGTTACGCCCACTAGCGTTCATTTCAGAAACTTGAAAATATTTTGCAGGGTTTTATATTGGCCGTTTTAGTAATGACTTTTTTTTTCGCAAGCCTCTACAATGGATAGTTTCCCAGATACAGTACTTCGCATTCTTAGTTGGCCACCCTGTACGAAAAAAAATTAGTGTTATTCTACTTTTTAGTGAAATAAAAGACTTACCATGTAGTTTTTTAATTAATACTGATTGGATTATACCTCTATAACTTTGATTCAAATGTGATAGATTTTGGTGAAATAACGTGAAGACAGATGCCGCCACCGTATTTATTGTTGGATTTTCGGATTCTACGTGTGATTCTGAGCATATTTGCCTTAACATGACATAAATTCAGGGTTCCTACACATGTAGGGAATTTGCAAATGTATGGGTGAATATACAGGTAAAAATGGCTGGACAAAAAATTGTATGTTATACTCGTACAAAATATGTGGTTTCGGAACTCGGAAGATTGCAGAAACCATTTGACAATAATCTGATAAGAAAATATACCTTAATTTATAAGGAGCTATTAAATTGGACTATTTATATATTAACAAAAGATACTACATTGTATGGCGACGCGATTTAAAAATGCTTCAACGTATTTAAAATGAATTCATCTAAACATAAAAAGCTACATAATTCTAATTTCGCTAGCAGACTGTACTTCGTTTTACTCCACTGACATGAATTTGACTACGGTGGGTTAAGGTAATGTATTTTAATTTAAGTGTAGTAGCTTCCTCTATGCTAATTAAGGAGGCATACTTGTGTTGTATCAGTACATTTTAATTCTGAAAATGATTTTGTGTTATTGTAGAAGACAGTGGTTATAGCCATACAACGTACATAACTGCGAGATTTTAAAACAGCTTTGAGTTCTGTAAATAAAACAGATTTTGTTTGATAAACTGAATGTATTGATAACGAAATGAAGTAAGGTTCTCACCGTTGAAGAAACAAAATCTCATAACGTCGCAGTGACAGATGAAGGTGTAGAGTTAATAGTTTCATTTCTTTGTTGTATATAACGATGATAAAGTAATACTATCACTCAAAAGTTGATGATTCTTGAATTTAATAGAAGTTAATGAATCAATGGAAAATGATAATATAAAGTTGACGTACAAATTAAATATAAAAACGTAGGAATCGGGCATGCTCCATATACTATACGATTCTCAGCTCCGAACGCCCAATCAAATAGGGGCATAATTGTGACGTACTTCGGCCTATAACATGCCCCGCCTTTCACATAATCTTTATCTAACTATTGATTTGTTATTGATTACAATCTTTTCACGTAAATCATACGTAATTTTACAAAATTCCATTTCACTGCATGTGCCACTTCCGCATTTTTTGAACAAGTGGTGAAGCTTGATATTGCACAAAAAAAGTTAATATCCAGTGGTGGAGTAATTACGCAAATTTAGATTATAAGCTTTTATTATTAAAAAAGGGTTGTTCTCATGATTGTTTAATACTTTAACTTTTAAAATGTGTGAAATATTTTAAGCATATTATCTTCTTACATTACCATAAGTAATATAATTAACAAATTGTACAAAGAAAAAGTTAATATCCAGTGGTGCAATAAAGTACGCAAATTCAAACTATAAGCTTATATTAAAAAAGGATTGTTCTCATAATTGTTTAATATTTTAACTTTTAAAATACGTGTGAAATATTTTAATCATTACTATATTAGTAAAATACTTATCTTAATTTGAAGTTTTAATGGTGTATTTGTATATTCATGTAATACAATCTAAACGTTTCGATAACACAGTTATCTTCGTCAATAGTAATACTATCTATTAAAATTGTTAAATATGTTGAAACAATTTTATGAAATTTGAAAAATAAAACATAAACATAAGCCTGCTATTAATATAACAGATTAATAAACGTATAAAGCCAACTATGGAATATAATTTTAGTAAAAAATAACTATATCATTAAAAAGTTAAATATTGTTAAACTGTCTTGAAGATGACAAATCACCCTCTAACGGTCGAAGGCTAACGATGAAAAACGTCCACCAAAAAACAAATTTAACAAAATTTAATCAAGTTATGATGTAAGTGTAAAGTTGTAAACAACTTCAATTTGAAATTGATAGAAGCTTCACAAATATAAACACGACATCAATTAAAATAATCCAACAAAGAAATAGCTTTGTCAATAAGTACAAGTGCTATTTAACAATGAAAAACATAATACAGAACGTTTTATGTAAATTTTTATTTGAATTTTAATTTCAACTTCTTATGTTAAATTATACTGCTGTGGTAATTTAACATATAATTGGTAAAGCATTTACTTCAAGGTCTAGGAAAAAACAGCAAAAAACCTAGGCATACTAAAAGCTAAAATTAAAATTAAAATCAAGACGTACCATTATGACTTTTTTAATTATAAGATGCCAAAACCTATTTAAACGGAGATTTTCTTCTTGTCTATTAAAATTATTAGGATGTTTATATGTCTCAATAACTTCACGTTGTAAACGAACATAATAATGAGTTTGTATTGACAATATTTCCATATTGTCAAATTGAATGTCATGATTTAAATTATTTAAGGTATGGTCAGCTACCGCAGACCTCAGTGGTTGACCTAATCTACAAAATTTCATGTTCTTTACGTCATGTATCAAAGCTACGTTTTATGGTTCCAATGTATACTTTTCCACATGAACAAGATAACTTATACACTACGGAAGATGATAATGGGTTTGAAACATCTTTAGGTGACCTTAAATGTTCTCTGCTTAAAAGAGAAAGTTAGGGAGTTTTTCAAAAAAGAGATGGGGATAGAAACGAATGTACTAGAAACCTACAAAGTGGGTAAAACGGAAGCGAACGTTACAGTTGTGAAATGTGAAAATTTTGAACAAAAGGTAGAAATCCTTAAACAGAAACAGAAGCTGCGAAGGAATGTTTACATAGATAGTGACCTAACAGCAGAAGAGCAAAGAGTACAACTTGCAATAAGGAAAGCAGCCCGAGAATTAAAAAAACAGAGGAAAGAGAACAAGAGTAGGATTTCAAAGGTAAATGTAGAAGGAATCAACTATGAGTGATCGGATACAGGAGGAAGGCTGATAAAGACGAACATATCAAAAAACTAACAAAAATGACAAAAGACGGATATCGGATGACAGAAACAGTAGCGAAAATGAACAAAGTAACAAAGGAAAATAAAACATGAACACAAAAAAACTAAGACAGGAAAAAGAAAGTATGGTAATCGGAACATGGAACGTAAAGGGAGTTTACGGAGCTGGAAAGTTATAACAGTTAAGTACAGAAACGGAAAAAAATAATGTTGACATATTGGTCATCCAAGAACTGAGCCTGAAAGGAGAACACTGCCAGAACATCCACAAATACATCTTATTAGGGAAAGGGGGAAAGGAAAATAAACTAGGAACGGGGTTTTTAGTAGCAGAAATGTACAAAGATCAAATAATCAATTTTAATGGGATAAATGAGAGAATTAGTTACCTAAGAATGTGAGGGCAGCACATCAAGCTCAGTATAATAAATGCGCATGCACCAACAGAAGTGGCAGATTAAGAGAGTAAAGAGGATTTCTATGAGAAGTTAAAGGAAGTTTTCGAAGACGTATCAAGACAAGATATTAAAGTAATTATGGGAGACTTTAACGCAAACCTAGGAAAAGAAGACATCTATACCCAGCCTTAGGAAAAGGAAGCTTACATGAAGAATCAAATGAAAATGGGAAAATACTGCTAAAATTTGCTTTAGAAAGAAGAATGCAAGTGAAACAGATACACGAACAAACGTGGGTACCGCTAGATCGAATAAGCAGTAACCAGATCGTCCTGTATATATATATATATACAAATAAGGCAAAAAGGATGTGAATTTTCATTTTAAGAATTTGATAATTTAAAATTGTATTAGTAGTGACATTTCGTATAGGATATCAAAAGATTAGAAAAAAAAGAAAAGAATTCAAGAGATAGAAAGCGGAAATCAATTTTTGAACGAGAGTGAAGCAAGGGGAAGGAAGAAACAATTGTTTGATTAGGCATGGAAAATTTTTTTTTTTTTGGAAATGTCAGATTGTAATAAAAAACGACGAATATATAAAAAAAGAAAATGAGAGAAAAAAAGATTTGCGAGGCGGTCTATTTAATACGACGAAGGTAAAAGCCTCGCTTTCTTTAAAAGAAAGATCACTGAAAATTGAGAAATGCAAATTTTCGTAATTCTTGTAAGTAGTTTTCCATATTCGTCTTAATAGGCCATCCTTAATGAATCACCCTATATATATACATATATATATATATATATATGGGGGGGGGGGGTATTCAGGCAGATATTTTTAATACTTCATTAAAATACAATATCTTTAATATATTTCTTTACATAACGCTATAGATTAATCAGTCAGTGTAGTATTCAAACACTTGTACACAATCAGTGTACTTCGAGTACTTTTATTGTACTTGATACCCAGTCCAGGAGTACTTGGATTGACATATTTATCGACAATATAAAGTGGCCGATTTAAGTGTGAACATCGAAATACTCAAACAAGCAAATTTTACAAAATTTAAAAAACCCCGACCCAAAAAAACCTTTAAAAAGTAAAAACTTGTCGTGAATCATAGCTAAGAACACTCTCGATCAAGGCAACTTTGAAACAAAAACAACTCAATTAAAATCAGTTCATTCGTTAGGGAGCTACGATGCCACAGATACAATACACAAGTTAAACTTACATCCCTCTGTTTACGTCTGGGGTTAAAAGTAAACGGCAAGAAAAATCTTCCCGATGAAAAGTTAATACTTTAGACATTTTTAAAGAAGGTGGAAAATAAATTTGAAATCTTAAATGGGATTTTTATATTTAATTCGAAAAAAAATTGAGAATCTTTGTAGATGACGTTACTGTCGTGAGAAATTGGTCAAGGTTTGTTTGGCAAGAAAAACACTCCGGTTTTACTACAAAATAGTTTAACAATAAAGAAACATTATTTTCTAATTGTCCTAGATGGCGCAGTGGTAATTAAATTGAACTGCAAATTATTTTAATTCATGGTGAATGCAAACATAATATTGACAATACCTTATATGCTAAGCCTTTTCAAAGTAATCTTCAGTGTTGTTCTGCCTTTTACTGTGTATGAAACTGTACAATCTAAAAAACACCTACGACTAACGAAATAGCTGTACTTTTGCCTAAAACCCTCATGTAAGCACTCAAACTAGCATTCTAATAATACTGTTATGATCATCAATATCATATTTTATTGCATCAGGATCTCCTTAGCCATTATTTTTATAATCGAGTAGTAGTTTGTGACTGGAACGTAAAGATATACAAAGAAACTAGAATTGTTCCCGTATACCACCACTTTCAGAAGAAGCCACCTTCACAAACCACGGTAACGTTAATAGGCATGTGAGAAGAGTGAAAAACTCACATTGGTTGGAACAATTTAAAAACAAACATGTCACTCAATATTTGGCGTTCGGCCAAACGTGATTTCGGCGAGACGGTTACCCAGCACAATATTCAATTCTAGTACGGGAGAGAGAAGACTGCAATTTTAACGGCCGGTCATATTAAATAACATACAACTTTACATTTCTTTTTTCCCTTTTAGCGAGATTCCAGGTCTGTTCAAACATACATTCACTTGACAAAATCCACATACGAAAGGTCACTTGCAAATAAATGTAGCACAGAAAAACTAAATTTAGGCTCGCTTATAGATGATCACTTGAAACGTTAAGTCTCACGTTTTGGAATTTGAATTAAAAAAATCATACTAATCAGTTTAATTCGATTTGATTTCAATTTTTGTAAATCCATGCAGAATAACAAAAAAAGTGATGTGAAATGCATATAATGAATGTGATCAATATTTCTGATAAATGAATAAATGCAAAGTGTTGTAATATGAATAATAGTAAACAACTTCACGCATTGCTTATAAAATAATATCAAATAAAAGAGCTGCATATTTAAAAAGATAAGTTATTGCACCGACGTGCATCATCTAGTATTGAAGCATTGAAGGTTCATTCTAACACCGTGTAAAACAAATACCATGATCAATGTTTATCATATAGTATATCCATATTGTTTTGCAAGAGATCCATGCCGCCGCCCCCCTCCCCTATTCTTTTGAAAAAAATAATTATAATCACCTAGAAATATTATTTCTATTTTGTTCCGTTTAGTAGTACTCACAATACAAAGGTTTGTTCTGATCGTTACACGAGCTGGGATCAAATTCAAATTGGCGGCCAAGGACACGCCCCCAACTTACTTTTGATTACCGATACTGTTTTATGCCGGTTATGTACCGTTTAGTTGTTTGACTTAAAAATTACACGGAATGCAAGTTACGAGACTACAAACATGCCAGTCTCCCTTCACTTAATATTTTTAAAATATGTTATACGAAACCATATTTTGTTCGTTTTGTAGTTTCGTTCTTTTGTTAAAACTTCTATTCCTACGCTGTTTAAAATATACATCATTCAGACTGTCAGTCCCCTACTAATTTTTTAATATTTTTATAAGGCAACCGTTTATTAAAAAGTCTTGTTCTTGTTAATAATTATAAGCAATTTAAATTGCGAAGGGGAAGGCTGTAAATATCCGAAGTCCTTTACCTATTTTTTTGTAATTAATTATTCGCTAATTAACTCAATATTACTAAAAATTGCAGAATTTCAAATAATTATTCCCTCCGACGTCGTTCCGAAAATAGTAAGAATTTTCTACGTCAGTTGTCCCCTCCAGTACCACTTCTGGCGCGGCCACCAATCTCTAAACTACCGCCACTACCGGAAGCCGCAAATTTCCATAAAACCACCAGGCACGCTACCGAGAGCGAATTCCGCATCAGATTCCTTCTCAAATACTCCTGTACACCCTGGCCTGCTGCCGTTTAAACTCACCTGCATGTACGTTTTATTTACAACACCTCTGGCAAACGTTACGGCGGAAGTTTAATTCCCGGTATCGTTTCCCACTGACATAGCGGACAGAAAAGCCGCCTGCCTGAATTCTGCGGGCCCCACAGTGTCGATTAGAAAGCGCAACGAGCTGTCAGCCCAGGTCTACTAATCGATCCTAGTTACATAATTGTACACCAACTTATACCCACACGCCGCCAGGGCAACTTACTAAAAGTGTAGTGTCGCCGAAATTAAAACGATAACGCAGAGCAAAATCCGATAATTATTTCTTATATAAAAGTTCCAGTTCGTCTAGTAATTATGCACGCAAAGTGGGTATTACAGTTTCTATCACTTTACATATTTGTCCGTTTCTAGAAATCTCTTTTTCGGGGTCCTGAATCCGTTGTAAAAGAAAAGAAAAAGGCCACGTGTTTCATTCCCTCCCCAAGGAGGAGGGCGGGCTGCTCGAGCTTCCCAAGCTCCTTCAGCCACAATCATGGATTCCCAGCATACATACATACATTACGTATATATGCATGGTGGGATTAAGGATGGGTGTGGTCAGGATAGGATCGGAAGAAACGGATTTAGGCTTCTAAGGGGGAAAATACTACTCCAGCATTCACCTAAGTAGCCGCACATGGTATGCATATACGCAGGGACCATGCCGCTACATGTGTATGAGGAAAGCCCCCAGAAAAAACTCATACAAGGTAGATGGTAACGGGAATCGAACCCATTACCTCCCGAATGCTAAGCAGGTCGTGTCACCACTACGCCACCAGCTCGGTAAGAATCGCACGTCGCGATAACCCAGATTACAGAATTATTCTCGCATCAAACGTTCTTTAATATCAGATAAAACGTTTAGTCTATCCTGCCCACCGATGAACAAAAGATAAACATTGTAGTAAACGAATCATTCCTGAAATTTTAACCACCACCACCATTTCTCCATAAGTCGTTTACATGCGATATCTGCCCCTTGTGAACAAGCTGCACAAAAATACTCCCTACAATATCAACCATCAAATTTCCCCTGTGTAATTAATCCTGTAAATTTAGTAGCTATGTGTGTCCACCACCCCGTCAGTGGTTGTTTGTAAATAAGAATAGAGCTTAAAACACCTCTCATTATAATTTCACCTAGTTACGAAAAATAACTAGAACATATTCTTATTTTCCCTTAATTAATACCGCTCCTATTAGTTAAATAAATCCCGTTAGATAGATTAAGTAGAAATCGCGTTCAAACTGTATTAAATATAGTAGGTTTAAATTTAAGAAAGACAACTGGTTATTCAAGTTTTAAAACATCGATTTTCTTTCTGACCTAGATAGTCAAGGTCATTGACCTTCAAAAATATTTCAGTGAGAAATAAAAGTGTTTAAAAACCAGGCAGCAATATCGTAAAGAATATGAAGATTTCAAAGAACGGTTTACTATTAAGAACATCAATTTGGATAATGAAGACGTGTTATCAACGTACGTTAGGGGAAAATCGGAGGTGTGCTCACCCACTTCATTATGGGCGAAAGTTTCAATGTTAAACTCACTTTCACGGTATATGACAATATTGGCATTTCAAGGTTGGTATTATACTCGTGTAGTGTAGTTATCGTGTATTCTGGATGTTACATTAATACATTGCAGATTCGAAAAATTATTGATGTTTTTGAGAAGAAAATGTGACGGTTGCTAGAAAAAGTCATCTTGACATGTGGAATATTTGGCGCTTGTAGATGTGATGAGGTGGTGAAGTTGAACATGGAGGATTTTGAAGAAACAAATACAAACGTTTTAGTTACATTGCGGTACACAAAAATAAAAAAAAAGTAGAGTATTTGTTATTCCAAAAGAAGGACTTCCTTTCAGTGCCTATGATCGGCTACCATGCCTGCTGAAAATGATCTCCTAGGGGCGAAGTATGCATTGTACAGTTACAGTAATATATTATTTTTTAGTTATTACTGCCCTCTTGTTAATTAGGAGGAAGTAAACTTATCTCAAGATTTTCTATTCGAGTGTCCACTCTCCCCACCCTCTCTGCTTATCCGTTATCGTTGACATTACGTTTGTCAAATGAGTTGCGTTCAATTGAAATAACAGTGTGGGATTACGAAAAACTTATAACACCCCTCTATTTTTTGTCGGGGATTAAAAATGATTACAAAAGAGCATTATTTCTACATAACGAGATTTCCCCATGACAAATTTTTTTTTTGAGGTTCTTAATATACGTTTGACTTATACTAAGATAGTTGCTAAAGTTAAAACGCTTTTTAGTCAATATTGGATGATTGAATCCAATATGGCACCTGTAAGAAATAAGTTTGATGATGGTTTTGAAGAATCCAAATATTACAATTAATGCATCAGTTTGTTTTTTTTTTCGTTTTTCTCAAAATCTAAAAATAGAGATCCCTATTTAGAGCACACAGTATGGCAAACTGAGCTACAAACACACAAATCAAATTGGATTTGACCAAGCAAACTTACTAATTCATCCAAACTCCTTAATATTAGCTTTAACAAAACTGCATTATTAAAAAAACAAGTATTGTCAAATTCAAGCAAGTTTAAATATAGACATATTTTATAAGGATATTTCATATTTCGTAAACGCCGTGTATTCTACCACGTGAAAATTATAATCTCAATCTGTCTCAAGATGGGAATAAAAGGAAAATTAAAATGTACGGTAACCTAGGATCCTGTCAATGGATTGTAGAGTACAGTAGCTTGGATCCCAGGTTACCGTAGATTTTAATTTTCCTTTGAGTAGCAACTAAGGCGGGGAAGTCGTTCCTTTATCTACGCATGCACTGAAAAACTTGGTATATATACAGAGTGGGCAACAGAAAACAGTCCTCACCGATATTTGGCAGTATTCATTAGACGTTAAGGAAATGCTGAAACACGTCGATTTTTGTTCCAAGGGGGACACATATTTACGATACAGATATCTGTCATTTGTCAACCCCCTCCCTTCCACTTCCACAACTCCTTAATCTAAAATAGGGAATGTACCATGTGTGGCACATCATTAGAAAGGCATTTAGATGGAGTATTCAGGCATATGATCATCCATGACTTGTTTTCGATATTTACACCGTCTTTGCAAAAAAGTCTTAATTAATTTAAAGTGCAACATCTCTTAAAAGTGAAACGCAACGCAAAAATGTAATGTAATTAAAGTAATTAAGGTCTGCAATTGAATATACTATTTTAAAAGTATTGCAAAAAAATACCTAAATTAATTTACTAACACCAATGTTAAACAAACTGTCTTAGTATTAAATTACTAATTTTTTACAAAATTCATTTTAATTTTCTTTTGATGTGACAGATAAAATTGACATTATCAAAACATAGGCATTACGTTTCATTTCATTTTCATTTCATTCAAACGGCAATTATTTTATACATATATTGATGCTCGATAAAAAGCAGAAAGCTTCATACTTTCACAAAAAAAACATGGTAAATCCGTTTAATTTGACTACAACATGTGTCTGACAGATGAAGACTTATGTACTGGCTTTATACTTCGGCAACACTTCTGGCGCCCGCCGGAAATCATATTAACACATTTAAATATCAGGGTGAGTGAACATTGCCCATGGGATATGTGAAAAATTAAATTTCTTTTAAACTGACATTGCGAAAAAATGCAGGAAAAACAATACAATGAGGCAAATGCCCATAAAAGGAACAGCTGCAGTCTGTTGGAGTACAGTGTTCTACAAAATAAATCTGATTTCACATTCAACATAATGTAAATATCAATAAATAAGTTTGTAAGGTAGTCTTTAAAGAAAAGTTAAGTGAAAGGAATTTAAAAAATGAAAAAACAGCATTGAATGTTCAAGTAAAACTTAAGTTACTAGTGACCCGAAGTAACGTTTAGCTCACCGCTTTAGCCCATAAATAACTCATATGTTACCTTATACTCGTAATATTTTAAAAGTTGTTTAGATGGATTAATTATATTTTTAGAACAGTAACCAAAAAATGAGTATTCCTCTTGTTTTTAACAATTTCGTAATACTATTATGAAAACTAACGCTATCACGATTTTAATAATTTTTATACATGAATCACTGACTGATCCACCCATCAACCCACAGTCCAAACTATTTAACTTAGAGACGTGAAATTTTCAGGTATGAGAGCCTACATGGTGGAGGTGTAAAACAAGAAAAGATGCTCTCCTTAAGAGTGTGAAACTTGGAGTTGAAGGTCGATATCATTTTCCTGGTTAATTGCATTAGGAGATTAAAATTTGCATCATAAGTTCCTCACTAAACAAGAGTGGACACTACAGGGTGTTTTTTGACATTTTTTATAAGGGGTTGAAATTAAGGGTTAAAGGGAAGTGGAGGGTAATGGAACGTATCTGCCGTTGTGAACCATTTAAGCACCAAATTTCTTTTAGAAATATGGAGCTCACATTTTTTATAATTTCAGTATTTGTGGGGATAAAATACAGGGTCGGCTTGGTTAACAGGATATCACATTATATCTGATCTACTAGGAGTGGAGACTTCATGCCTACATGGTGGAGGTATAAAACAAGACGCGATGCTCTCCTTAAGAGTGTGAAACTTGGAGTTGAAGGTCGATATCATTTTCCTGGTTAATTGCATTAGGTGATTAAAATTTGCATGATAAGTTCCTCATTAAACAATAGTGGATACCACAGAGTGGTTTTTGACATTTTTTATAAGGGGTTGAAATTAAGGCTTAAAGGGAAGTGGAGGGTAATGGAACGTATCTGCCGTTTTTAACCATTTGAGCACCAAATTTCTTTTAGAAATATGGAGCCCACATTTTTTATAATTTCAGTATTTGTAGGGATAAAATACAGGGTCGGCTTGGTTAACAGTGACATCCAATATTATCAGATCTACTAGGAATGGAGACTTCATATTCGACAAATAGGCGCATGGGTGCTTATATAATCCAATGCATTTCAATGTTTTTAGAATATACCAAGAAATTGTTACAAAATATGAATTTACAAGTGCCCGTGTAGAGCCATAACAAGAGTATTTTAAATATAAACATACAAGGCCGACATTATAGGCGAGAAAAAAATGTTTCACGTTTAAATTAAAGGGCGATTTTTAGACACTGTAAACTGAGTAAATGTTTATGTTTAAGTTGTAATACTATTTAACCCAATTTTAAATAAACTCTGCGTTAACAATAACAGGCCAAGTAGTTGACGAAGCCGCGGTTAACATTAATTGTAAATGTAGGGTTGAAATTAGTGCAAATACTTATAAATTTGTAACCAACACCAAAAATTGTAATCTGTAGTTGATAGTTTTACATGTTATACCTACACAGGTGTTACAATAATACATAATGTTCGTGAATAAGAGATTTTTTATTTAAATTAAGCCAATAGTAACCATTTATGCGTCGTCTTGATTGTTAAAGCTAATTGAACACAAATCACACATTATTTTAACCTAAAAGCCAAAAATTATTAGGTACATACAATATTAATAATTCACACAAAATTTAATTTTAAGAAAGTACGCTGAATTTTAAAATTACAATTGAAATTTTGACAACTACAATATAAAATGTAGCATCTACGTGGAACTTATCTCACATGTAAGTACTGATACTAGTTTCCTATTTTGTTTATTAGTTTTGTGAATAATTAAATATTCCCCCAATCGAAATAATTTAAGCATTAAACAAAGGTCATTTGCTTAATCGTCTTACGCAAGTAGACCAATATCTTTAAATTGATTATGTGGAATTTTCAATATTCTTATATTATTTCTACACTAACTGGTTTCAAACTGATTGTTATCTAAATTTTATAGCATGTCACAATTACAAAAGAATGATTTAAACTAACAATTAACATTTCAATAGTTTAATTTTTGGACATTTCTTTCTTAGAACATATCTTATATTTATTTTTGTTTACTGCATCATGTGGGCGTTTCTTAACATAATAATTTGCAAATAAATCGATGTTTCAAATTCGGACTCATTTGGTATATACGAAGTAGCCCTTAAAGAGCCCGAACATAGCTGCCACTACATGGGCTACACAAGGTCTGGTTAGTATATTCAGACGAGCTGTACATAAAAGCGACCTCTGCAGCATGATGACAAGAACCAATCTGTATATACTGCACATATAAAAGGTATATTATGGAGCCCAACCCTAAAATTCGTATTTACGCGTTATGTTTTTGAGAGCGTACTGTTAATGTTAGGCTCCAAATGACCTTAAATATATATATATATATATATATATATATTATTATATATATATATATATATAAATATATATATAATAAATAATTAGAATTATTATTAAGTATAATTATTATTAATATAATACAAATAAATTTTTAATGTATATTATTTAATAAATTAATTTAATATTTTGAATACAGATTAATTATTGCTTTCACTACATACTTTAGAATGAATTTAGGTCTGATATTCAAAATTTAAATGTCATTTATTCTAAATCTACATCTTGATTACAAATTTTAAAAATATAAAATTAATAAACCAAATTAAAAGATATCTTTGAATATTGTTTATTATCAACTTTCAAAATTTGACAATATAATCAAACTACTTAATAATAAAGTTATTAATTGATTGACCAAGCTAAAATAATTATATTATTAGTACTTAATTTAACAGTTTCTATTTTCTTTATATAGATGTTTAATTTCTATAATAATCTCAAATCATTGTAAGTAATTTTAGTAATTTTGTATTTAGTAATTTTGACTTGTAAATATCTTTTAGATTGACTGATGAAGAAATTAATAAATTTCGAAAGTCTCAAAATAAAGTGAAAAGAGTTTAATTTGTCACCCATTAATATAGGCTGCATCCCTAATAATTTTTAGTTGTTTTATATATATATATATATATATATATATAATATATATATATATATATATATATATATATATATATCATCATTCTATCATTTTTGCGTCCATCTATTTGGCATTTACCATCAATCTGGCTACACTTTGCAAAGTGGCGTCTGTATATGGACGCCAGATTACAATCCTTAATAATTTTCTTGGTATGAGTGTTAGAGAAGCACCGTGGATAAAAGACAATTCTGATAGAATCCTATAATACTCATTCTCAGTATGGGGCCCATTCCATACTCCTACGTTGAGATTTTTTAAAAACTTGTCGACGCCAAAATCGTGTAATTCGTAAAATTGTATACAAACTTAGTTCAGCACTTTGCCGACACGGCGCTATTTCTAAATATACTTTTATTGTATTTATTCTGTACATTTACAATCTTTCAGGCGTCTTTAAATGGCAACACTGTAAAACCAATTTCTAATATTCTTTCTTATTTAATTTGAAGTAATTTCATATTTACGGTCTACAGCCTTCTGGCGTCATTCTACCTAGATATACAATTGATATTACTTAACATCATTATGAACTCACACATGCATTATTTTGTAAATCATTCTGAAGTCATATATTAACATATATACATACTGTTTATTCTAAGCAAGATTAGCTCCCTCATGCACCTCAAATACACCATTCTATGTACACACCCAGAAAATAATAAAATTTACAGATAAATGTAAAAATTAAAATGCAAATTGGTTAATATGTTTTACAGTTTTGTCATAGGTAGATAACTACGACGGTTGTTTGTATTAGTAATTTTGCTTGGGGCACCCAGTTGATTCGAACGTTACCAGATGATATAATCCAATGCAAAATTTACTTATTATTAACAGTTGAGATGACATTATTACCCTTATTTTAAAAGGGTGACTTTTAAATCGCATTTCGGATTCGCTTCTATATTTGTGTGTGTACAAATATAAAAATCCGTTTAAAATTAATTAAATAACTTTGTACACCAAATTCATAGTTTTAATCGACACTTCATAGATTTAATTTTGAATTAGTATTTGTTTCAATTCTTAGAGGTAGATAGTTTAACCGAAAGTTTTACCGCGAAGTATATTCATCCTTGGATTTTGCTTAGTAAACCTCTAACGAACTGCAGAATGTAGATTAAGAAACAAGTGTCTTAATTTTGAATTACGTAGTAACTTGTTACGATGAGACCGTTTATTTATCAAAATTATTTTTTTTAGTGCGACCAAGTTAAATTAGTACCGCTTAGGGCGTTTAGAAACCAGTTCTATTATTAACCTCATGTCTGCGCATGCGCGCGTCTGTGCTTGTGCGTCAGTACATGTGCAAGCATGGGTGCATGTGTGTTTATCGTTTATCAGGACGTCCATGTCGCTGGCGTATTTGTACTTTTAGAACTAAAGCTGAGTACTTTGTGTTATACTCAGAGAGGTATAATGAGTACGACACCCATCCATGTCCATAAACAGCACTACTAGTTCCTAATAATAGGGCGACACACAATGCTTCCACTGAACCTGTATCATTCTTTTCCCTGTTGAAAATTTTTATTGACTTTCAAAAGACGGGGTTTTATGCAAGGCTGCTCTACATCTAATTCACTATACTTAAAACACGAATGTACGAAAAAAGGTCGCGGACAATTGGTCGCGCGAAAAAATGTCGCGCACATTTGAACGCACATCAAAAGGTCGCCAGCGAAAAAAGGTCGCAGACAAATGATCGCGTGAGAAAATGTCGCGTAGAAAAATATAACTATTAAACATTCCTCCACATTTTATCCAGGCTTAGGACTGGCAGTTAATAACTGCCATGTTTAAAAGTTTTTTTTTTTATGTTTTCATATTTTATGATTTTTTTTTTTTGTTGGTTCTTGCTTTTTTGCTTTTTATATTTGTACCTCGAAGTTATAAGCAACCGCCCTTAAATACTACTAATGTGGATGATTGGCATATTATTGACAAATAGTTTTCTGTCGCTGCGCCGTATCTTTACAAATTTTTTTGAGTGGCTGTTCGTTTCCAGCTATGTAGTGTTCAATTTTCAAACAATGTAAACTTTCCTCTTTCTTTAACGAATTGATAAATTTCTACAAATTTAGATGTGCTGCATTTAATATAGAGGAAACACTATTGTGCCATCCTTCTGCAGAATAATTTGTATATGGTATGACTTCCTCTATGAATTCAAAACAATTCCAAAGATTTCTTGAAAACTGCGGTTGTCGTCTCTGGTGTCGTCGATCCTAACGATCTATACACTCACCTTCAAAATGTAGAGTGTACTGAGTGAAATCAACGCCGCGTCGCAGTGTTCCAGTCTGGTATTTAGATAATTGTTAACAAAAATTTAAATTTTTTAGTGCCACCATTTGCCCGCGATCTTTTTTCGTCGGCGCCCTTTTTTCGCTGGCGATATTTTGAGGCGCGCTCAAACGTGCGCGACAATTTTTCGCGTGACCAATTGCCGGCGATCTTTTTTAGTGACACCTTAACAAACATCCACGCCTAAAACAGGTTCGAACCAGGGACTTTCTTTGGATTGAATGGTGATGAAGATATTATAATTTTTAAATAACTAAAAAAGTGGAGAAAATAAATTCATCAAATTGTTTGTCTGATAATTAAAGTGGTTGAAATAGGCTGATTGTACCAAACTCAAAATTCTAGTACGCACCCATTATTCACTGCTTTCCTGTACTTTACACTTACTTGATAAATGTATCTCTTCTACATTGGGAGCTATTTAAATAACATAAGTATTGTATTGATTTTATTTGAACATATATGAATAGACCTTGACGCTCATATGCTGTAATAATAACAATATGTATATCTTTAACTAAGACGTCAAAATGATCGGCTAGTTCTTTGGTGATAGAACATATATTTTTCGAATTAGATGAAAGCAGACCTAAAACTGATTGCACGTAAACTATTAATTGCAATATGTAGACGCCAATATGTTTGCAACAAGAACATTGTGTATATTTTAAACTAAGACGCCAAAATGAAACATTCATAAAATTTTTGGATAATATGAAAGCAGACGTCAAACTGGTTGCTCACAAACTATTAATATAAAATATATTGACGCCTAAATGTTTGCAACAACAACATTATGTATATTCTAATCCGAGATGCCAAAATGATTGCTTTGTTACATTAAGAGGGCATGCAACGCAGCAAGACGCCGTAATGATTTTTAGTGCAGTACTTTAATGTACGGGTTCCAGAATGATTGTCAAACGTACAAAAATTATGTATATAGTAAAAAAGCTAGAAACATATGGAATAGACCATAGAACTTAGAAAAAATGCTGACCTATATACTTCAATAAAATATCAGAGAATACGTCTTGTTCTAGGTAACGCCAAATTAAGGAATTACGTACGGACGCAATAATGATTGCATGATATATATATATATATATATATATATATATATATATATATATATATATATATATATATATATATATATATATATATATATATATATATATATATAGTTTAGATTAAATAAAAATACTACTCTAACCTAAATTAAAAAAAGTTACATTGGCCAGGAACCGAGCTCGCACCGAATGCGATGTAGGCGCCCACTTCCATTAAACCAATTTTTTTTAGCAACGAGATCCTCGCCTTAGCCGCCACTAGTTTTTTTAGACAGATTGAGGTTATGATTCAGTAAATCTCGCGTGGTAGAAGACACTGCCTTCAGGAAATCTAAACTTTGTGTTTGGAAACAGCACTCATTGTTCATATTTCAATTTCTATGACTTTTGAACCAATGTCATTGAAGAAGATTTGACAATGAACTGGCAATTTCACCATTAAGGCAGAATCAGTCAATTTGTCATTTTACATTAACATAGTTTTTATTTTCATGATGTTAATATCAATTTGATCCAAACAGTTTGAAATATCAAAATATTATTTCATATTCTTAATCAGAATAAAAGGACATTTCATGTATCACTCATGCCATAAAATAGTCTGGAGAGGAAACGAAGGCACATAGACAAGTTGATTTAAATAAGTGAAATTTTTATAATGGTTTTAATTATTAAACTTCGTTAATTCTTTCTATTATTGTTCAAAAAAAAATTGTAATTAAATTTTCAACCTTGTGTTAGGCATTGCATGGTGTAAATCTATAAATATGTATACTATTAACTATTTAATTTATTTAATTACTTTTGTTCAATCATAGTCCACCATAAAATATGTAATTATAACTTTCACTTTTGTGCTTTATCCTTAGAACATCACTTTTCTAATAAGAAAAAGATATTTTATTTTTAATAATCCATACTGTATTAAGATAGGCTTGATGATAACCTTTTTTTATATTTCTGTAGAATAATTTAACTATAATTATATAGGAGTAGTAGAATTCCCAAATTACAAAATACTTTATAATCTTTACTACTGAAATTTAGAGAAAATAAAATGAAATACCTCTGCTCGGTGGAAGCATTTTATGTTTATTATTTGCCTCGAATCATTCCTTCTCTTACATCGCATAAATTAACCGAACTTGTATTGGTCTCTTTCCTACAATTAATAATTAAAAATATGAACATCTAAATACAAAACACTACCTAAATACAATTAGAACTGAATATCTACTTCATTATCATCTACATTTAATGATAATGGTTGGGGTGGTATTTGTATTATTTTGGATACTGCAACGGTTTGCCCAACAACTAGAGGCACTTGTTTCATAAGCTCACTTTCGGCCAAAAACCAAAAAGATTTACAGAAATCTACATTAGCATATTGAAAAATTTGTATAATTCTCTTTGATCTTTCCTCGGGATCTATTATGTATCTCGCAGTAGTCTGTAATGAATTTTTTGCTTTTGAAAATAATGAACCTAAAAATGTTTGTTATATAAATTCCACTGACGGTATGTATGTATTTATTTTACCTTTACTATAAAAAGCTTCTGAAAATATTGCCATTGATAAACTGACAAATCTCATTATTGGACGTACAGATTCACAAAACTAAAATCAGGCTACTACTAAGTTTGTCTTTAATGCAATAAACATTTACCTGAAAACCAATATTACGTCCATAAAATGAATGTTGATCAATCTGCTTACTTAACTCCATCAATTCTTCTGATAATTCCGGAATAAACAAATTATACTCAGATAATAAACTAACCTGTTTCGCAGCCTCGCCTAACATTAACAAACTATTTATGAGACTGCTATATGACTCAACCTCCCTAGTTTAACAAAAAAAAATAACAATGAACATAAACAGGGTACACTTACTTTGCATATGAAGATTTTCGAAACAACAAATTGTTACGTTTTAAACACACCTTTTTATTAAATTGTATTACAAGAACAACCGTATTATTGACAATTGTTACTAAAGAATTATAGCCATTAGCTGGACAGTTTTCATCAAAATTGAAATTTTTAGAAACAGAAACATTACGTATATGAACAATTATTGGTAGCACTTTTTCGATGTTTTCTTTTATAGCCATAAATGAATGAAATAAACGTTGACCATTATCGCTTTTATCGTTTGCAAAGAAATTGGCATTATTCTCGCAAAGATCTTGTAATGTTTTGTAGTTCACATCAGCATTTTGTGCATTTTCAAGTTCATTTGTTACAGATTCACTGTCACTTAACTTTGCATTCTGCATCATGTTTACAATAAATTATCTGTTACAATGCAATTAGTAACTGAGATTGTGATCACTTGTAATTTATCATTATCTTTCTTGTTTTTGTTACAAAGGCGTGCGGTTAAGTGGAACTGTCAGTCGCCCTTTGGACATTGTCAAATATAATAACCTTAAAAATGCGTCATCGTCGTACCAGAGAAAAAATAAGCTGGGTAATCTGAATTAATTTGTGACAGGACTTCGGAACCCAGATAAACGTTTTTGAAACGTCATTATTCCTTAAGAGGAATTAATGACGTTTCCAGTAATAGATGTTTGTGTCACCAATGTTATTTCATAATGCACGTGTGTGACCTAACTGAAGATAGATATTCCTAAAAAATCCATTACTTTGTCCGAAAATACCCGAGTGCAGTCATATATACAAAGTTGACAAATCAGTAGTGTATTACGGATATACGGAGAGAGCATAAATAGATGTCCGGACGATATTATTTTCCACTAGAGATATAAAACTTTTTCTTCAAACGTCAATAAAGATGACATTTTAAACTTCACCTGACAACGTTACAGTTTGACATTTTCACCGGCGGATACAAAAGTCTTTTGCATCCCCTCGCAGCGGATGCAAAAGTAATGTAAGTTAATAACACCCAATTTGGAAAACAACGAAAACAAATTTATTGTTTGGAGTTATAAAGATTAAAAGTACAATGATTAAAACTAACATTTTCTCCAAAATAAAATCCGCCAGAGGTAACAGTGGAGGTCTCGCTGCGTTCTAAGGAAATGGTCTTTAATTCTTCCTCTTCTACATGAACTTCTGTACTCGTAGCGCACTAGGTGCAAACACTTTCAAGGCTGCCTCTTTTTTTTGTTGCTAGAGGGTCTTCAATATAACGATCAGCTACAGTGCTGGATTTCCAGCCACCATGCGCTACAAGCACATTAAATCTGCGCCACCATCCACAAACAGTGTAGCTGAGGTTCTTCTTAGACAATGCCTTGTGTATTCTGTATAGTTCGCTTATTTTAAGAAAAAAGCTACCTCCCTAGGAACACTACTTATTTTATGAATTCCCAACACCGCTCTTGAGCATATTCCATTTCCATATTTCAAAAAAAATCGGCGATCATCCATATCTCGTAGGCGCAAAGCAACATTTGTTATATAAATTTAGAAAAGATTCCCCTACAACTGTAAATGATTTAATTTTTTTTGTTTTGCTATCTGGAATTTTAATGTGTAGCAGAGTTTTCAGGTTCTCAATGTGGTCTACCTTCATCGCAACAACATGCCCCTGAGATACCAATAATCAAAACTATCCAAAAAAATACAAAATATAAAGACTTATAATAATTTGTTTTCGTTCTATTTCTAAAACTTACCTTCATTGCCAAGTATTTTTCGTGCGACGCTTCCGATAAAAATTTGTTAATTGGTCTTTTGCAAATACTTGGCCTGCTTTGGGGTGTATCCTTTATTCTGCTTCTTTAGATATGCACGAAGCTTCAAGTATTTGCTACGCTATGTCGAATGCTAACATTGCGGTTTCAGAGTAGCTTTTAATATTTTTTTCATCGCGCCATTTTATAAATTGCTGAAAAGCGCGTTCATAGATTTTGCTCGATCTTGTAGGTAATAGACCATTTATTCCTGTATTAGCCGCTTCAGTAATTTCTGACGGCGTATAGTTCTCCAAATCCATCATCTTCCTAACAATGTAATATTTTAATTTACACAAATAGGAACAGGAAGTTTAATAAAATACTTACAATAACACGGAGAATCTTCACAATTTTCAATTTGTTTAATGCATTGTTTTCAACGAAACCTAGCAACGTCTACTGCTGCTTGCCAGACCACGCTAAGTAAATCTAACTATTCCTCATTTTCACAACCTAATTATTTTTTCTTATTTCACATTTAATTGTAAAAAACGTCTGAAGAAAAAATAGTATATTTTACGCGGAGCAAAGTGACTTTTTGTGGCTCATCTGTATTTGCCGGACTCACTACGTTCGTCCGTCAATCCTACAGATTCGCCACAAAAAGTGTCACTTTAGCTCCTTATAAAATAATATACCATTTTCTGCTCATATTAAATAATATGCGCAATACTAATGCGTTTTTAATTGACAAAGTTATCAATTATTCAACCAATGGAATTTTTTTTCATTACTCAGCTGTTGTCAGCCAATTGTATGCCAAGTTTTTCATTATTCTTCAGGTCTCAATTTAGGGTGCTTTGGAAACGTTTGTGAAGCAAAAATCAAGATCCCGCATAGCGATAAATTCAAATGTCATAACATTCATGTCAATAAAAAAATACGACAAATCAATTTTGTGAATAATTGTGAATAAATTCAAATGTCAAAATTTGAAAGTACTTATAAGCCCCTAATGGCCTAATAGAACCTATAACTGAAATAGTAAATAAAATCGATCCTGATAAAAAAATTAAAACACCTAAAAGGAGTCCAATGGCGTTAGACCAAAAAAACCACCCACCACCCTTATTCATATTTCCAACAAAGCATGCTACTACTTCCACTACCTCGCTAGTTCCAGGCTTCACTTCACAGTCAATAGGTGCTGCTAGCCCATTAGATCAGCTTCCGTTTTTTTCAAAGAAATCCCCCTCCAGGCCTTCGTACACCATCTTTCTTAGATACATCTGTCATAGGAGAAATAAATACTGAGAAAGAAGAACCTCTTAGTATCATAGATGATTCCCGTAATGAGCCCATCTCGGAAGAATTTCACGAGCAGTACAATGAATTACCTCGTATATACGTTGAACGCATTATGAGGGATCCTGAAGATGCTATTGATCATACTTATGGAGTCCACTATGATACCAAAACAGACAGATGGACAATTGGTGATACACCTGTTACAATTACAGGAAACGATATTATTATTAAAGGTGTCACACATAAAGGGACTCGAGATTTATATGATCTGCTTATTATGAATGAACCCAATTTAAATCTAGTAAATTCAAAAGATAGAAAGAATCATAAAAGTATTTTAGAAGCTACGAATGTTGCAAGGAGGGATTATGATGTAAGTGGACAGATTCGAGGAAGCCGCAGCAAAAAGTATACACAAATAATCAAATCTTGTTATGATCATCGCCCACAACTAAGCGATGTGGAGCTATGCTTTTTAAGGAATTAACAAACAGGCCGATTGAATATAAATACTGGAATGATATACATGAACTAATTCGTGATCTAGGGGTATCGTGGGCAGAAAAATTGGCGGGGAGGTGTCGTAAATCACATAATATCGATTGTAGAAGAACTATATGAAGATGGATACATTGAAAAACCAAACAGTCGTTTTCAAAACAGTATAAATGAGAATGATGTCAACATATCACAACTGAAATAACCCTTGACAAATTTGGACGTTCACATGCCCAGTATCAATTCAAGAAATTAACCCCTCAGTTTAAACTGATTGATGATAATCAATTTGATATCGAGAATAAGAGACTCAGCAATGTTGCCAATCCCATAGTTCTTCAAGATGTCATCATTAAGCAATACCATTTATCGACAAGGTTCAATTTGGATGGAAACCGTTTGACACAGTTGGCGCACCCCAAAGGAGATGGTGATGCAATAAGTAAAGGATACCTTGATTTTTGTCTCAAAGCATTTCAGAAACCTTTTAAAGGAAACTCTAACGCTTATCTAGTGTTGGAGCAAAAACTACATCAACTTAAAGAAATTGTAGATAAATCAGTGCCATGTCCAAATTATAACTCGTCAAGGAATTGCACAAACCCGCAAGAAAAAATTTTAAACGAAGGCGAAAAATAATTAAAGGTTTTGATGACCTTTGGCAAGCAGATCTAGCCGAATTTAATACATATGCCAAACAAAATAAGCACTACAAATATATATTAGTGGTTATCGACTGTTTTTCGGAGTACTTCTGGAGTAAAGGATTAAAAACAAAGACGAGCATAGAAGTTCCAAGGCCACGCAGACAATCTTCAAAAAGGGTCAGAAACCTACCAATTTGCAGACGGATGCAGGAAAAGAATTCTATAATGAGCATTTTGCTAAACTAACGCAGCGTAATGGAGTCAATCATTACTCCACTTATAGCACAAAGAAGGCAGCAATTGCTGAATGTGTTATCAGAACCATTCAGTCTGCTCTATAGAAGTCGTTTAGCCTACAAAGTAAATACAAATGGATTGATACAATTGATACCGTAACGATGGATTATAACAATAGTAAGCATAAAACTACAGGAATGAAGCCCAAAGATCTCGGTAATCATACTAAGCTGGAGGCTTATACTGACATAAAAATATTCAATAGGAATCGCTATAGTGTGGGTGACATAGTACGAATCAGTAAATTTAAAAGTATTTTTGCTAAAGGATACGCACCAAATTGGTCTAGTGAACTATTCAAGGTTGTGAAAGTTCATATTACTAACCCCACCACATACATGTTGGAGGACATGAAAGGAGCACCTGTACTGTGAGGCTTTTATGAACACGAATTACAGAAAACAAAGTATCCCGATGTGTACCTGGTGGAAAAAGTCCTTCGCATCAAGAATAATAAGTTTTTCGTAAAGTGGTGGGGATTGGATGAAAGATCATGGATTAATAAAGACGATATAGTTTTATAAGTAGACATTTAGCTTTGTGAAATAAATTATTAGCCATGGGAATAGTGTGTAACTTTTAGATGAAATGAAAACGCACACAAAAAAAATTATTGTATTTTATTTTTAAATATTACACATAAACAATGTAGTTTCTAAGCTTTCATCATCTTGTATAGTAAACCTAAAATATTTTTATAATCATTTAAATTACTAGATGGCCATATTTCCGAATCTGGTCCACATGTCCATCCCAAGCAGGAATTTGTATTTGTTTCACCTTTGTCGATGGTTTGTAATATCCAGCAGTAAATTTTGTTGTGCTCGTCGTTTTCCCACGGTTGAAACTTATATGTAATGTTTTGTACTAATAATATTTCACTCAAAATATCGAGGCACTTGTAATTAGCATAATATGCTGCATTCTCAATACATTCACTTATAATAGAGAAAGTGTCTTTATAAACAATATTTTCTAAACTAGATTCAACATTTGTGGTTGTATCATCAAACTATAATAAATTGTATACATACATTTTAAGCGGTAAGTCACCGAGTAAATTCCTATCGTCTAAGATCCTATCTACTTCATTAGAAGTTAATGCATTGTAACGTTTATCGGTACACAACTTCATAAAACTTTTAATGGTATTGTCTAAGTTAATTTTTCTGTCAAATAATGTCTTAATAATAGCTTAATTTGCACACCTTGAGTTTATAGCACACCAGCCAAAACAATCATTAGGAATAACAATATATTGTAATATATTCAGTACAAATAAATTGCCTTCAGGGGTGGATTTTCCCATCAAAGAACGATTCAGGTACTTTCTGTAGATTTGATCACTGCTGCAGCGCAGTTCTTCCTGCAATTCGTTTTCAAGACAACTACTACTACTCATAATGAATTGTTTTCTGAAACAGAAGAGAAAATTCTATATAAAGTTATAGCCCCAAGGTCTAGTATCAGTGAAATTAAAATTTACTAATCGTTTATCATCGTAAGGATTAAGTATTACTTTATTTTGTTTGATTGTAAACACATCACGTTTCTTTGACCTTATCAAACGTTGATATCGCCTTATTACCCCAACAAAACATGTTTATAATAATTTATCGTGATCTGTTTGACACTTGCTTGTGCAGAACCCTTTGATTTTTTTACAACTTTACTTTTTCATCAACGTGTAAGCATACATTTTTGCACGAAGGCCTACAAATTCTAACATAATTTTCGTCGGCTGGGAACATTTTTATTTGCTAATGGAAGTCCAATGATCTTGCCAGGACTATAATCAGATGTATCAAATTTATCAACGTCTTCTTTACTGCATTCATAGATATCGGGAACTGAAAAGGCATATTATATGAGACTATCTGTATCCGTGTACAAGAGCTTGACATTATTGAGAAACTTAGGTAGCGTGTAGCCATAATGAAAATTGTATAAAAAAGTTTTTGGCATTCCAAGAACAGATACCATTTGGAATTTATGCCGATTTAGAGAGTATAATCCGTTTAGGTATTAACAGCTATCTGTTTAGTGTAAACATCTATCTGTCTAGTGTAAACAGCTATCTGTTTAGGGTGAACAGCTACCTGTTCAGTGTAAACAGCTATCTGTTTAGAGTAAACAGCTATCTGTTCTTTAACAAATATATTTTATGTGTTCCCTATTCGACAGTTGTTTAGAAAAAAAAGCTGACATATTTTTAAATCCACGTGAAATGATAGACAGTAGTATTTTTTGTATTAATATCATCGGCGGTTTGATTATTAGCAGAAAGTATTAAAAGATTTATAGGTTCCCTAACACTATCTTGATTTTCACTTAATACAAATGGTAATATACTTTACCCTCGAATGCAAAACAAATTAATGGAGAGGTCGTTTAATTTTTCGAATTTTTTTACATCATCTAATTTAATGGGGAAGTGAATTGAATCATAATTCAAAACATCTATAAAATGAGGATAACTTATCATCCTTACCGTATGGTGTCGCGCGGGATATAATGCTGAAAGAACAGCCCACAGGAAGCAATACTTGTCGTCATTTTTAACATTCACTATCGCATGCTTTAAATGTAACACTTCATGTAATGCCCAACCAGAATCCCTTTCGGAAAACTCCTCTAATTTTTTTTTGCACTTTATAATAAACATTTTCACTATACCACATACGTAAATTGGTCGCAACATCAATGACGTAATTTTTTATGGCAAAAGTCTTCAACTCGATATCTTGATTTTGAGGGAGTATAAAATTGCAGGCTAAAAGGACATTCACCTTTAGCATCGATTGGCCTAGCATTAATTTAACCTCTCGTGCAGAACTATTGTATGCATTTTGTAAAAAAATAAGAGGGTCCTTGATGTTTGCTATATTGACTATAATTCCCGTAAGCAATCTACCATTAAAACATGGATCTAGAGAGAACCAACCTAATTTGCGTATACGTTTTTTAGTGACAATTCCATTTCCTGTTTTCTCCGAAGCGTTCTTTAACCGTTTAACTCTCACAAGGTAACATTTTAACAATGATAAATTGCTTTCGAGCCTAAGCAAATTCTCATTTGTCTCCAAATAAATTTTGAATTATATCTTGCAACATCTTAATATTAGTGCTAATTATACGAGTGTGGTTTACAAATTCATTTTTTGTTTTCAACAATGGAATAATAAGCCTTGTTAAATTCACATCACCACTATTCGGTATAACCCCGCTCATAATTACCTTCAAAACTGTATCCAACAATATGAAAATATGAAGCGCGCACACACTGTCGATTATGCAGTAATGGACTTGTAGCAAATATTTATTATAACTATAGAAATACTTTAGGTTTACAATTAACATTCTTGTTACGAGTGCAATATATTAAGTGGTATAAAACTGCTCTTTATCTGCTTATATAGTCATATAAACCTGCATTCTAGGTCAAACTGGTTATAACTTGTGGAAAGAGCCTCAGGCATACACATACATTGCACTTCCTGTACTGAGAATATCTATTGCTGATATCACGTCTGCTACTCATGATTGTGGAATACTTTTCACACGCTTTAGATTACGATGTAAGAGCCTCAGACAGACGCATATATTGCACTTTCGTTACTGATAATGTCTATTGCCGATGCTACTCATGATTGTCGCACGCTTTAGATTACGCTGCAATAGCTACAGACAGATGCATACTTTGTAGCGTTTACTGACATCAATACCTTTCTCATGTCTTATGCTGCCTCACCTTTGTCTACAAAGGTCAATTTCGCCCATAGTAACCACTTCCACTTTTGCCCAATTCAGTTAACGTTAGCAGATTTACATGTATATAAGGGTTAAAGTTTTATGCGAATACTCATTCATTACCTAGTAGTACTCATGGTGATGGTGCCTCCACCTACTAAGAAATCTAAATTATCGCTGAAGAAGGAGAAGAAGGAAGTTAATATCCTGCAGAACATTTTGCTGTAACCTTAAACAGCCCCGATACCTCCACTCACCACAGCACATCCCTCGACTCCTCCTATCTCAATCAGAGGATGATCATTTTGCTAGATTTTTTGAAAAGTGAGTACCAATTTATGTATTGATTAACACATTATTAATGTAATTTATTATTATTTTCTAGTATTCCACCAGTTGTTGTTGCTACCGCACCGGAGCCGCTACCACCAACACTTCGACCCATTCAATATGGTGGGAAAAATCTTACATTAATCCAGCATGATAATTATCAGGAGGACCTTGCAGCAGAACCACCCACACAGCTTACGCAAGCCCCTACAACATATATATGTAACTTTTTTATTCCTAACTATTTGATTGTTATGGTAAATATGCTTTTCAGATGCACTGTGCTTGCGAATATCGTTCTTGTGAGCAGTTATATCGACATTACAAACTTTACAAAAAGCATATTCATGATTGGTCTTTATGCTGCTTGATTTCATTAACCATCCACTAAATTCTAGAACAGTTAAGCATGATTGACAAAATTTATTGAAATGATTCTGCGTTTTTTTTTCGTTTTTTATGTACTTGTACATCCTGATCAATTTTTAGTATACTTCCTATATCTACACTTTCAGTAATATCATCGTCATTTACTATTCCACTGGTTGATTTACTTCCACCACCATCGATTCAACTTGTGTCTCAGCATCACCTATTACTTCCACTGCATCGGCTTTAACCAACCACATATTTATAACGTGTGTCTGTATGCCGCATTGTCACTTAATAAGACTGTGTCATCTGCATACACCAGAACTCGTACATTTATGTCACCAACCATTCATTTGTATCATTTGTATCGGAACATGCTCGCCTAACACATTTATCCATGCATACATTGAACAACCACGGTGACGTCACACAGCCTTGTCGCCTCACACCTCCTCTCACCCAAACACATGCCCGTCTACCGTTCTATACTGCTCTTATTCCGTTCATTAGACATTTACTTACGCCATATTGATTTAATATTTCCCACAGATTCTCCCTATTCACTCCGTCATGTGCTTTATCCAGAACTACAAACGCACAGTACAGCTTCCTTTTTACACTTAAAACACTTTTCGATCACTTGCTGGAGAGCAACCATCTGATCAACACGTCCTCTCCCTGGCATAATGCCACTCTACACATCCCAAATCTTAGTTCGTGTAGTTCCTCGTAGTCTATCAATCCGTATTCTTCCAAATACTTTACCAGGTACACTGAGCAAACTTATTCCTCTGCAGTTCTTGCAATCACTCTTGTTCCCCTTACACTTATACAGTGATACAGTGATCGCGCTCTTCCAATCACTCGGCATTTTTCCACACTTAAGGCATACAAAAAATAATTCACACAATCTTTGTATAAGCTTTGCACCTCCACACTTTAGCATTTCACCAGTGATTTCATTTACGCCTGCTCCTTTACCGTTTTTCAATCTTCGTGCCGTTTTCTCTACCTCATTTATTCCAATATCTTTCTCAGTTTCGTTCATCCTTCTACATTCTCCTTGTTGAACCCTTCAGTCTTATTTTCCTCACTACTGTATAGTTTTCCGAAATATTCTTGGCAGCATTTTCCTCACTTCACAACTCTTCCCCCACTATTTCGTTGCTAGTATTCACACTCCTACAGCGTCCTGTTTTAGACCACGTTTTGTATTTTTGGTCTATTTCCAGAAGAGTTTTTTGATTCCCTCAAAATCATTTTGCATTTTCCCTCCTTCCACAGCCATCACTTCTTCTTTACTTATTCTCACTGCCTCCTTCGCTGCTTTGTTTCTTAATTTGTACACCTCATACAATGCTTTTTCTCACTCATTTTTTGCAGCAATCATTGCCATGTCGCATCTTTTTTCTTACATACTGCCTTTTTTTACCGATTTTTTCCACCAAGTGCATTTTTTCTGCCTATCTACAGTTGCTCTTCCACATATCTGCACGGCACAATTGACAACACAGTCTTTCAAGCTTATTCATTCAAGTTCAACATCAGAGTCTGTTTGACTATTTTCATTTTTAGTTTACTTATATGAGTTTTAACAATCGTACAAAGGAACCCTATTTTTTCTAGAACTTCAATGCTCTAGTAATCCTAAATACTATTTGCGCGCCTTTTTTCTATAAGCCATTTTACACTTCTACTGGTTTGATTATTATTTGTTTACTATTAATTCCAATTCAGAAATTGGTTTAGCAATTATTGTACTTACAAAAATGTTCGTGTTTGAGTTAAAACCTAGACAAAAGGAGAGGTTTTTGTACTTTAACGTTTATCTTATGATTGTATGAGTTTTAACAAACGTACCTGGCATGGGTTTGAAAGGAACCGTAATTTCATAGGATTTGCATATAAATGCAACAATCATGTTTTCTTTGTGTATCTATAGAGCCATTTCACACTAAATTAGATTAATGTTATTATTTGTTTATTACTTTTCAAGCCGCTGGGTTATAAATTTGTTCAAAAACTCAACCCTTATCTTCCAAAAAAAGTCTCCCATAATAAAATATTAATTGCATTTTTTTATTGCAGGTAATTAGATATGCAAGAGCAGCACTGCTGGGGTTTCATTGACGGCACTAAAAGAGCTATTTGTAACCCTACCATTGATCAGGAAAAGTACCACTCAGGGTATAAAAGACTATACTGCATAAAGTACCAGTCACTACTACGTCCAGATGGAGTAATTGTTAGCCTGAAGTGGCCTGAGCGAAGACATGACGCTGCTGTTTTTACAGAATCTAACCTATATGGAGAATTAGAAACGGTAGTGCATATATATATATATATATATATATATATATATATATATATATAATTAATTAATTAATTAATTAACTACCAAACCGTACAGAATTGTCTCTTGATGACATATGACAGTAAGTTACAATTTAATTGCCAATATACATCTTGCGAAAAAAGTATTACGTTTAAATTTGTCGTTTTATTTTTTATTCCGGGCTCACATGACATACACAAAAGTTGACTGTGATCCTTCAATGTGTTTAACAATTGTAATACATCGTAACTAGGTAAGTACATACAGTTTAAGTTTAAAACGAGTGTGACTTGCCTCCTCGATAGCTCAGTTGGAAGTGCCCCTCTCTAGCAAAGTACGGATCGTGGGTTCAAGTCCAACTCAAGTTGATCTTTTACTGTTTGTACTTTAAAAGTTAATTATATATATATATATATATATATATATATATATATATATATATATATATATACAGGGTTTTCCACGGTAGGCGTTCGTTAGAAGATTATGTGGTTAGAAACAATTTAGAAATCTGAATTTTTGGACTTAAGGGTTATTTAAGATTCTCTTTCATTCTAAAATATTTTCAAGGTCGTGTTACTTCCGGTTATATCGGAAGTCGCCACTAACTTCCTGATTTTAAATGGAACACCCTGTATATTATTTTATTTTTGGATTCTTGACAAAATTTTAGGATAAGTCTTATAAGGGTTTCCTATTCCTTTTTTCAACTGTTTCTTAGATATCTTGATTTTTTCAAAAATTTGGAAAGATGTAACACTGCTTGTCTTACTTATTTTTGACTGATGGAAAGTGCTTCTGGAGTAGACAGAAGCATAAGAACTATACTTTTGAAATACGCATTGACAATTGATTTATTGCATACATGGTGTTCAAAATTTGATGAACTATTAAACAATTGGCGGTCATGTGGAACATTTGTAATGATTCATTTTATCTTTTTTATCACTTTTCTTCTAGTTATGTTCAAATAATTGTTTTATGTTTTTCATTTGTTATTATGCTCTCAATTTTGTTATCTTCTTGTTTTATTTCATTGTTTTAATAAAATAGAATTTGTGTAGTTTGAATTAAGTTCATTTTATTTTTGAAAAACATTTCAGTTTCTGTCAAAAATCACATTAAAGTAGAAAATATTAATTAACAAGAAAATTGTCGATAATAGGTATAGGTAATGTTATAGCCAAACGATGCATAACTAAATGCTGCATCTATTCATCCAATAATATACAGGGTGTCACATTTGAATTAACAAAGTTTTTCAACTTTGAAAATTGTTTAATAGTTCATCAAATTTTGAACACCATGTATGCAATGAATCAATTGTCAATGAGTATTTGAAAAGTATAGTTCTTATGCTTCTGTCTACTCCAGAAGCACTTTCCATCAGTCAAAAATAAGTAAGACAAGCAGTGTTGAAAATAGGGTTACATCTTTCAAAATTTTGGAAAAAATCAAGATATCTAAGAAACAGTTGAAAAAAGGAATAGGAAACTCTTACAAGACTTATCCTAAAATTTTGTCAAGAATCCAAAAATAAAATAATATACAGGGTGTTCCATTTAAAATAAGGAAGTTAGTGGCGACTTCCGGTATAACCGGAAGTAACATGACCTTGAAAATATTTTAGAATGAAAGAGAATCTTAAATAACCCTTAAGTCCAAAAATTCAGATTTCTAAATTGTTTCTAACCACATAATCTTCTAACGAACGCCTACCGTGGAAAACCCTATATATATATATATATATATATATATATATATATATATATATATATATATATATATAAAACGGTTCAACGAAAATTAAAATTCTTAATTTGGTAACACTGAAGAAGTTTAGCTTCACTGAGTTAGCCTCAATGATTTGTTTCGTATAGTATAAAGGACAATGTCAAAAAATTATTACAAATTGTTACATTTGTATGGTGATGATGAATATTGTGTAAAATAGATACACATTTTTACGTGATTTTGAAGTATTAAGTATAATGTACTCTATTTTTTAGTTGTAGTAACAGCACTTAATAGAAAATTCAAGCCTACTTGTTCTATTAATCTAGAATTCACCTCAATTTTTAGGTGTTTTAAAATGCAAATTTAGGTAAACATACACTTATATTGTTATTTAAAGAAACTTTTAAATGCCGTGTAAGAACATGTTACTTCTCCACTAAATTGTAATTTTCATTTTTGAAAAGTAAACGATACAATGAAATAACGTCATAAATACCATCTATTGATGATGCATGAAATTTCTTAATACACTTCTATGTTTAATGGATTAATAATGTTAGTGAATTACTTGCCGTATTATTTCCCCCCACTATTCTGCAAGTGGTAATCTGCGGCTTTTAAAACACAAGAAGGGTCATAAAACATAACAGAAAGTTGTATTGACAGTACTGTGTTTAATAAAACCTCGATAGCCACTACAATTTAGTAAATAGAATATATTGAAAACAGTGAATTTCAACCAACCATTTAGCATTAAAGGGCTTCGTCAACGTCATTAAACGCATATCTATCTATGTCATGTGTTAAAAAGCATAGCCCATTAACGTAAACTGCAAAAAGTTTTCCATAAATTTCAATAATGTAAAATACCTAAATATATCAGTACCACATTTAAATCACAGTTTCTAGTACATTTAAGGTAATTGTCACTTTAAAATAATAACTTCTCTTAACAAAATTTCATACCATTCTTAACCAAACATAAAGAGGGATTAATTTCAAGGTAACTAACAAAATCAGTGGCATTACTAGTTCTACTTATTTTAGTTCGAATTTTAGCTCTAACTTTTAATGTGGAATTAAAATGAGTCTTACAATAATACATTTACGTAGTCATCTATTTTTAAAGGATCGTTAATTTCATCATAAGGTACTTGTTTAAAAAATGTTCAGTACGCGTACCAAATATTGTAATGAACGATCCTATAAAATATTTTTACTAATTCTGTATTATAAAGTTTACATTATCGTTCTCTTTTGGGGTGAAAACAAAACGATAATCATGCACAACGCAAACTTTAATTTACAGTTTTTGGCGCATTTCGATTTATGGTATTGGCTACCTGGATTTGGAGGTTTTTCATATAGCTGTTAGACCTAACCTCTAAAGATTATGAGAAAAATTGTCAATTTCTAAATGCCAGTTTACTATCAGTGTAGCCAACATACAAACATTCAATCTGACAATAATGCAAATTAGCAAATTGCAATTTCTAACATTGATTTATAACAATCAGAATTAGAAAAAATTGTATAAAACACACGTTTCATAATGCGTATTCCCGTGCTCGTGCTTTAGGACACTCGACGCCCTCACCCAATAATACTAACATTGTGATACTTGAATTTTAATATACTATTTTGTAATTTAGTTACAACATATCTTTTTGACATGCATGTTAATTGTCAAAAGTGGTTCATTTTAGTGTTACAATGAAATCCCATTTTATCACTAGTGGTAACACTAAGGCTGTAGTAAAACGAGATTCCAATTTTTAAGAAACAATTTGTAAATAAATTTTATCGATTGATCATTTTTATTCAGAGATTCAATTGTTTCTTATCAAAATTAAAGGTATATTTTTTTATTGGGAAACACTCGTAGCATTTTGACAAACATTGATTGAAATTGACGCTGTAATATGAATTAATGTCAGTGATTATTTCCTTATATCTAATACCCCCATGTCTGTAGCAACAATAACATTTCTATATTTTATTTTAATTGAAATAAATCAAAATTATGTAGTTTTGTTGATGCATGTTTACTATTGAGTAACAAATAAACATTTTATGATTTTAGTGTTTGGTATCTAATTATGATTTTGTAAAGATAGATTTTCAAATGGGTCAGTACTTTATATAGTTTACTTCTCACCTACGCCACTGTCTCCATCTCCGCCAGAGTTGCCAACTTGGGCGAATTAAAATGTGAATATGCGATTCATTTGTAGAAGCGTGGCGATTATCCTAATTTGGGCGATATTTTTTTTAAACTATTAGGTGACGACACTACACCATCGTTCTAGTCGTTCAATTAATCATTCAACTGATTTAGTGCAGTTGTCACCCTTGCTGTTTAGCTTGAAAACCGTTGTCACCGCCACTGGTTAGTTACGTTGAGTTTGACTGTAATGCCACAGTGGAAAGGATATTTTCTCACATGAACATTATTAAATCAAAAATTAGAAATAAAATAGATTTCAGTTTGTTAAGAGTCGCTGGTAGGTATTTGGTATTATTTCATTGTAATGAAATGTTGTAAAACGTTTAAACCAACTACAAACATGGAAAAATTTTATTAAGTATATACGATCATCGCAAAGAATTAGAAGATAGTAAGATACAAATGTACTTGGTGAAATTCTCTGTATTCAATAATGATGAATAAAACTTCAATAACTCAAGTATTATTAAAATGGGTCTATATCGATATACGACCCACAGAATTTCAATAATTTTTATTTAGAGGTACGTACCTGGGAGTGTTCTATACACGATTAAATCAAAAAATTTGCTGATGATTCATATTTGATACATAAAAATAGAAAATAAAATTGCTTTGAATCAAGCTATTTTGTAAACAATTATAATATGCCAAATCTCTTCTCCTCGCATATGACAGTATACAGTGTTGCCAAACGTGACACAAAATAAAAAAAAACAAATTACTGCCTTACACAGGCAGTAATTTGAGTTTATTGCCTGTTAAAAATACTTACCTAAAATAACATTTCTTATTTACTTTACTATGAAACAACAAGACATACAATTTAAAACAAAAAACAGCCTAAAATGTAAGAACTATAGAAACTAATGACTGTGGAAGTCTTCACAGTGAATCTGCGACTTTCAGACCATTGACCATCGGATAGGATTTTCCCAACTTTCGACTTTCTCTACATAATACCTTCCATACTAAGACTTTCCCGGTCACCGAAGATCCCTCCGCTATACGTTACCTACTACGACTTTCTCGGCCACTAAAGTTACCAACCTATCTGACTCACCCCGACATCCTTTCCGTGACAGTTATCCCTTAGCGATTGTCCATTCGCAACGAAATAAAAATGGAAATAAGCAAGGAATAAAAAGGAAAACTAAAATCTACTCTAACCTATCTGACTCACCCCGACATCCTTTTCGCGACAGTTATCCCTTGGCGGCGTTAGCTTTACAGTAATATGCGTCGCTACATTCAATAACAAATAATTCATAAATTTTATGAGAGAACAAATAGATTTGATTAGAAATGCTTAAATTTAGTGGCTGAGAAAGTCGTAATAGGGAACGTCTAAAGCAGGAATCCTCGATGGCCGGAAAAGTCGTAGTAGGGAAGGTCTTATGTAAGGAAAATCGAAAACCGGGAAAGTCCTTAGCCGGGATTGTCTAGTGGCCGGGAAAGTCGCGATACGCTTCACAGTATAACTATATAAAATGTAACCACAATAGCTTATGGATACATAGCAACAGTTTTATTTTCGGTTTTTTCCAATTAATAT